>JAQMCW010000037.1:2010027-2021952 GCA_030068335.1 Chrysichthys cranchii | reverse complement strand
AAACAACTGTCTATAGTATATTTCTGTAGCAACCGTATCATCATTAACAGGTTTTATTTATTATTTTACAAAGAAAAAAGAAAGAAAGAGGGAAAGCGAGGACATTTCCATCCAAGGGCTACACTCCGAAAAAGTGTGTCTAATTGGTGTGTATTAAACCCTAAAGCAGTGTGCACCGGCTTTTACCCTTGTTTCAACGAACAGAACAATCAAACCTGAGCGGATATGCAAGCCCTTCTTATTTTAAAATGAAAATATCAAGAAGAAACTTTTTGTAGTCTTTGGGTACAGATGAGAAGAACAGAGCAATCACATGCCTAACGTAGCTCTCTGGAGAAAAAAAAATCAAAAAACAAAAAAACCAACAGCTGGCTGAACGAAAAGCACAGAAGGGCTTCGCTTTTATGACCCCGAGGTAAACGAGATGCTCGCTACACCACTCCAGGAAATAACGATCTATTTCACGACACAGACGACGCAAACGCTGAACAATCCCCGAGACCATCAGAGCAGAACTTAGGTTTGTTTAACACACTTGGTTGTTGAGATTTCTTTTTTTTTTTAATACACTTTATATCTCACTGATGTGTTCGAGTGATCGGCTGTTCTTTGATTCTCTGTACAATCTTTTGCTCCAAATATCAAACGAGGGATGTCTCGTGGCGAGCCAGACGAAAAGGAAAAACAAAACTGAATGTGTATCTAACAATCAAACAGGTTATGAGGTAAAGACGAGTCTCTTATCCACTGGATCTGTAGCGTATCTGTGATTACCAAAGACAAGACGGTCGATGGTGAATGAATAAATAAATGAATGAAGGTTGCTTGAGACTCACTCGTGATGGAAGTCTAAAGGCTGGTGTTGTGGCATTCATTCGTTTTACTTTAATAGTCGCCTGCTTTCACATGGAGCTCCATGGATACGTACAAAAGCTTTTCGGGAAAGCGAATGTAACCCAGCTAATGTTTTAAAGCCGCTGGCTAACCCTTTCCGTAATCCTTTTCTTTTCTCTTTTTTTTTTCTTTCAAAAGCACATGCCCGCTACTTGCTAGCTCTCTGTGCAGCAAAACCCCCACACATTCACTGTTAGTGATCCATTTCTTAATTTTTTTTCTTCATCCACATGTCATACGTGGAAGCTGGAAAGAAAACATGCCGTCCTATAACTTTTTTTCCTTCATGGTCACCCATGAGACGGCCGACGGCTGTTCAGGTCCATTACATATGGAATAACCGTACGGAAACGGAACGGATCGATCTCAAGAATTTCAAATCTACTGTAGATCCTTTGATAAATATATCTTCTCTTTCAAAAATTTAAAATGGAAAACCCGTTGCTTAGGATGCGTTCAGATTGCTGCGGATTGTTTATGGAATGTTGACGCCATCAAAAAAATGCCACCGTTGCTCCTTTCTGCAAAGAATTCTGGGAAGGGTAAGCCGGCCACTTTAATGTTTCGCTATATGTGTGTATGCAGGCTAAATGTTTTTATATTTAGCTTCATTGCGCTGATGGATACACCTTACATAGTATGTAAGACAGATAAAGGTAGCCAGCTGACTCTCCTAATTAACGCTATCCAGCTGATATACAGGTGCTAGAAGCGGCCTTACTTAGAGGGGGATTTGACACGGCAGCAGAGCACTTTATAGTGTCGTTATGGGAGGGTTAAGGGGTTTTACAATTGTCATTACAAAATGTTCCAATATAAATGGCCATCAGGGGCCTTATTTTCCAAATTATTTGGGGACCCAAACATTTGCCACATGCTACACATTTAAAACATCTTTTTAAACTCAGAGGAAAGCGCTATCCGCCCTCTTCCACATACATGCAGTCTAGATACCCTAGATTTGCTAGTGAGGCTGTGATTGACAGGGGAAAGAGAGTATGCCCCGCCCACCCAGACAGCATGGCCAGATTTGCTTACTTGACCCCCAGCCATGGATTTCTGTGGTATATTTGGGATTCAAAATCAAAATCTCCTGCGAGTAAGGCGACCACTTTTCCGTTGTACTACTTGGCAGCCATTTTGGAGTGGACTGTTGTAGGTTTGTGTTCCACTTTGTGAAGCACGTTTTATTAATTCTTTTATTCTTTTTTTTTTTTTTTGAGGAAATGTAACAACTACCCTTAGACTTTCATTCTGTCTTGTTTGAGGTAATCACATATAATATATGCTACAATATATGAATAATTCTCATAGATGAAAAAATTAAAACACCAGAAATTAAAAAGTTGTGGGGGTTTTTTTGGCTTTGTTTGGTTTTGTTTAGTTTTTTAAACTAAATGTATCAGTGATCGGCAGTGATATTATACACTGTATCAATGTAATCAATGTGTTTTTTCCAGCAAACAAGACTTAAGCCCCACCCACCAGTTTCAGGGACCAATTAGAATGGCCAGAGTGATTTTTTTTTAAACGTGTCATAATCTTATCTGACAGCTACTAAACCAGCTCCTTGTGACAATGAAAAACAGAACAGTTTTTAGGTTATTTTTATTATTAATAATAATAATAATAATAATAATAATAATAATAATAATAATAATAATCCATAAAAGATGCATTTCAAGTGTGTAATTCCTTTTTTCTATTAAAAAAAAAAAAAGCCAGTCTCTTTGGTTCTTACACGGTGCTTTTATTATGTAAAAAAAAAGAAGAAAAAAATAGAAAAACTCTAGGTGTAAAATTTTCTACAGCTGCACATGTAATCTTAGATGTAGAAGAAGAAGGACTGCTGATCTCACACACGTACAACCTTCATACAGATATCACTAACAACACTAAACAGCACTAAAACCTACAATAGCCACCAGCTTTGGACATGTACACACATGAACTGTCACGCTGCAGAAATATACAAACCTGTATGTTCACATATACTCATGTTTTGCGCATTCCTGTTGGTGTACAGAGGATGTTTCCCGGTTCGTATCGTATGTTTCCTGGAACTTGGGAAGTAATGTTTAACTTTTAATAAAAATGTGGAGCTGAAACAGTGATGCTACTGATGAAAGAGAGAGGGGGATGAAAAAAAAAAGCTTGAGTTTGTTCTGTAATGCTGTAACGTTGGGCGGTGCCAGAGGAGGTGGGGCGGGGTGGGGCGGGTCCGGGGCTGATGGGTGGGCATTGCTTGGGAGAAAAAAAGCAACCGGATTCACATAAACATGACTACAAATATCACTAAAATACACTAATAATAAAATAAAAATACACACCAATAATAATAATAATAATAATAATAATAATAATAATAATAATAATGCTACAATTATACAGAGCCTTTCACAATCTCAAGGCTGCTTTACATGGGAAGGAAAAAAAACGATGATGATGATGATGATGATGATTGTACTCCATTTAAAATTAAGACTGTGGGTACAATGAACAGGTGGTCGTTTTCACACGCACTTCTGACCCTTTGTTTCAAGCAGATCATTTGTTTACTTACGCAAAAAACATAAACCACAATGATTTGATCCTAAACTTAAAGGTGAACAAGACTTTAATTTAAATCAATTAACCATGGTCAAAAGTAGTTAAAAAAATCGGATTTTATCACGAGTCACGCCACCCGACATTCTGCTCCCTAACAAATTCTAGCACAAAAGTCTCCCGCGCATGACGTCAGTGGTTAGCCCTGTCGCCTCGCAGCAAGAAGGTCCTGGGTTCGAACCCCGGGGTCGACCTGGGCGCCTTTCTGTCTGCATGTTCTCCCCGTGTCCATGTGGGTTTCCTCTGGGTACACCGGTTTCCTCCCACAGTCCAAAGACATGCCCAGAAGGGATTAGGCTAATTGGCTACTCTGAATTGGTCGTAGGTGTGAATGTGAGTGTGAATGGTTGTCTGTCTCTGTGTGTCACCCAGCACTGGATTGGTGACCCGCCCAGGGTATAACCCCGCCTCTCACCACCCGAAGTCAGCTGGGATCGGCTCCAGCTTCCCCCTGAACGCGACCCTGAAGAGGATGAAGCGGCGGAAGATGAGTGAATGAATGAATGAAAATTCTACATTATGCAATCCATTAAATACAAAGTCAAAAGAATAAATAATAATGACATACAAATTCATCAAAATGGCCACAACTATGATACTGACCTATTATTATTATTATTATTATTATTATTATTATTATTATTATTATTATTGTCGTTGTTGTTGTGTTTTCAGAAATATTCATTCAGTATCTTCATGATATATTTGGAGACATGTTTGAGCGACTCGCTTCCCGCCACATGATTAGCCTCTGATTTGCACAGCACAGATAACGTGATGTCGGAGAGAAGCGGTGTGTGACGGGTTTGTTTCAGTTACATGTCGGGGGGGGGGGGATAAGGCACTTTTTCCTTACATCGCCCTGTGTGTGTGCGTGTGTGTGTGTTACATTAGTTTACATGCTTGTTGTTGTAAAATGATGATAAAGTGGGAATATAGTAAAGCCCAAATGGTTCTTCAGACCCAGTCGGTCCCGTGTCGCTTGTTTGTGTAGATACACTGCTACTGCGCTGACGAACGTGAAAAGTGTGTAAAGGACCTGAAAATAAGTTGTCAAATATTTGATCCTTTTCTTTCTTTTTTTTTCTTTTCTTTTTTTTTAAACTTCTGCTCCCTGTTTGTTTCCGATTTCTTTTTATATATATACGTACATAAATCTATATGAATATATGTAAA
This sequence comes from Chrysichthys cranchii, assembly GCA_030068335.1. Taxonomy (NCBI): domain Eukaryota; kingdom Metazoa; phylum Chordata; class Actinopteri; order Siluriformes; family Claroteidae; genus Chrysichthys; species Chrysichthys cranchii. The sequence goes on along the minus strand of JAQMCW010000037.1, from coordinate 2,017,275 downwards.
TGAGAATAAATGTTGAAAGGTTCATAGGATGTATGGCAAAGTATTTTTGAGAGAAATCTATTTTGCTGGTTTAAAACAAAACAAAAAAAAAAGAGGAAAAGGAAATAGTACTTTGTCTACAAAGACTATACGAGATCTTTTTTTTCTTTTTTTTGTAAAGTGAATTGTTTATGCATGCTTTTTGGAGATGTTTACAGTGTATTTAAGAAGGGAAACTGTGCCTTTTTATCTCGCGTGAGTTACCATTTTACAGTATCTATCTATTGTAAATAAATCAGTGTGTTATTATGTTGCTTTGTATGGAAAATTTCTACTTTATCCATTTGTTAGGTGTTAAAACAAAATGTTAGTGACTCCCCTTTTCGTTTTTATTTCGTCCATCATCGTGCGTGTCTGTGTGCGTGTATGAATTCAGCTCAAAGCCCCTGTAAGTATGAGTGATCTGAATGTACAAATGAAATTGTACGTACAGTACGTGTGAGCTACTTTTACAATCTGAATGTGAGCTTGACTGTACCTGGGTTTGTTTGTTTTTTCAATGCTATTTTTCTTCCCTTTGCTTTGCTAAACGAAGGGATTCGAACCCGGTGCTGGCACGTACAGCATGCTACATTAAAGAATTAACAGTCTCCAAACATATTGCCAAACTTCGCTAGGCTTTCGGGTGCTGCAAACCACCCTGTCCCCCAGCGTTCATGCATTTTAGAAAGGTAACACGCTTAGTAATGCTTCCTTAGATTTGCATTAGGTCAAACAAACAAAAAGAATAAAAAAAAAAAAAAAGAAAGAAAGAAAATACGCACACTGTGGGATGTGGACTGTAGAAATCCTCGCATTGTCTGTTCACACCACAGGAAGGCCTTTAAAGACAAGGAAGTTAGGATTCAGGCTATAAAATAAAAAAATAAAAAGAACGACAGGGTTGGATTATAATAAAATAACCTCAGAAGATTAAATCCAGTCGTGGTGCCGGAGACGACACACACGCTCGTATTGTTCGGGTCTCAGAACCATCCAGAAAGCGGCGATCTTTCTTCTGTTTCATTTGAAATTTCATTTTTGTCTTGCACAGAGGTAGCGCTTAACTGTTTTGTACGTTTTTCTTTTTTTTTGTTTTCTATAATATTGATACTATGCATTTGTATAAAAGCATTTCCGCGTCTTTCTGCGACGTAAGGGCAAAGTGTGTTTCCTGTCTCAGACCACCACGCTAAACACACACAGCTTCTTCTTCTTCTTTTTTTCCTTCTTCTTCTTCTTCTTCTTCTTCTTCTTCTTCTTCTTCTTCTTCTTCTTCTTCATGTCTCTGTGCAGGACTGCTAATGAAGGACAGTCCCTTTTTTTTTATGATTTTTCTTTCCTGTGTGTCAGATGTTAATTTGGGGTTAAAAAATAAGAACCCTAATGCTGGATAATGAGTCCAGCTCCAAGAGACAAAGCCATATCTCCTCCTCCTCCTCCTCCTGTTAGTGATGAAAACCTGTTTCCTGTTCATATTGGACTTTCTTTTTTTTTTTCTGACAGACTTTTTAATTCTAATGCTTTGTACACTACCGGTTAGCGAAACCCACTCAACTGTACAGAAATATTCAACATCAGCAAATGACAGATGCAACTAGTTCCTCAAAACTGTATATCTTGATTCAGATATTGCCATAACTATGTTCAGAGAAATATCAAGGGATTCCAATAAATCCACTAACACCTGCATTGTGTGTGAGTTGATATTTTTGTGTTAAATGCTAATGAACACATGCACTTTAAAATTATGAGATCCAAGGCAGATCCCTCACAGACCCAGGACAGACCCATGGTAGCTCCAGGACAGATCCAGGGCAGATTCAGGGAAAGATCTAGGACAGACCCAGGGCAGCTCCAGGACAGATCCATGGCAGATTTGGGATAGATTCAGGGAACGATCCAGGGAAAGATCCAGGGCAGATCTGGGGCAGATTCAGGGAAAGATCCAGGGCAGATCCCTATCAGATTCAGGGCAGATCCAGGGCAGATTCAGGACAGATCCAGGACACATTATTTGAAAAAGGTGAGAAAAAGAGGGATCTACCAATCATCTGTTTGAAACATTTTGCTCTTTCCATATTTGTTTCTTGACTTATGACAGTAAAGAATAGACATTAGGACTGATACAGGATAGACCAGGTGCAGATCCAGGTTAGACCCAGGACGGATCCAGGACACACCAAGGGCAGATCCAGGACAGACCAAGAACAGATCCCTGTCAGATCCAGGGCAGCTCCAGGCCAGATCCATGGCAGATTCAAGACAGATCCAGGACACATTATTTGAAAAAGTTGAGAAGAAGAAGGATCTAATGATCATCTGTGTGAAACATTTTGCTCTTTCCATATTTGTTTTTTTTTTTTTACTCTTATGACAGTAAAGAAAGCATTACCTCACCCAGCTTAAAGTTTGTTAGTAAAGTGATCCATTTTTACAGTTTAACTCCTTCATCTTCACATCTTTAATACGAGATGTACAACTTAAGTAGCCCATTTTAATTTAACATCACTGACAAACAATAATGATCATGAAGATAAACTGTCACCAGGGATGAATGAGTTAAATGCAGGACATTTTAAGATGTCTTTTATGATGTGTTTCAATTCATTGGAAAGACATTTAAAATAATCAAAAATGAACAACTGTGCGAAGTAAATTGAATTAGATCACTGTGGCGACAGGAACATCATTATGGAGGTCTCTGAGGCGATAACGTTTTTGACAACATTACACCTCAGTCTCGAACTGATGTATAAAGACACGCTGTAGTCACTGGCATTTCAACATGAATACAACATCAGCGATGAAATTTCTCAGTGTGAATAGACGCTCCCACTCATTCTTGCCGCATGATAAATTAAAGATCATGTAGTATGTGTAAGATTCTATCATTTATTAAATCAAGAGCTCAAAGTATGCAACTTGTGGCCACGATTTATGTCAAGGGAAGCAGCCACTAGCAGCCTTGAAATATTAACTTGGCCTCAATACTGCACATCAATTCATAGCTATGCCATGTTCAACAATTACCACTCGTGCTGTATTTTTTATTTAAATAGAAGTGTCAGCCTTTATCGACTTTTCTGAAGCTGACATGTCCGGTCATGTGATGTATAATTTCCTCAGATTTACTGCCATTTGTTCAAGTAGCAAGATCTATATCCTTCATCTAGAAGACTGCAGAATCAAAGTTGGACTCAGTCATGACTCCATCTTGGCTGGTCTTGGACTTAACAAGGATGGGCTTCAATACAACTCTAGTGAAATTTTCCCAAACTTATCATATCTCTCACCCTTTCTCTCTCTCTCTCTGTCTACTGGTAATCTTTCTTTCTTTCTTGTATTCAACCCCAAAGTTGGAAGCTTTGTATGCTGTAGCATTATGATTTCCCTACACTGACCCTGGAACCTGTTTGTGCCCCTGGGCACAACGTAAGCTCCATGAAGACATGGTTTGCCAAGACTGGAGTGGTGGAAGAACTCTTTCCCAAAGCCCTGACCTCAACCCCACTGAAGACCTTTGGGAGGAACTGGAATGCCAACTGTACCCCAGACCTCCTCATCCAACATCAGTGCCTGACCTCACTAATGCTCTTGTAGCTGAAAGTCCCCACATCCACGCTCCACAATCTAATGGAAAAACATTCCCAGAAGAGTGGAGCTTTGCTGGAATGGGACGTTCCAATTCAAGCACACATGGTCCATGGTACATGAACGTTTGGTTATATAGTGTATACTGGAAGTTGAAACAATGCTCTTATTTCGAAATACATTCAACCCCCAGACTTTATTCTAGCACAGCAACTGTTGCTTGGAAGCTCGCCGAAGCTCTGTAAAACGCAGGCACTTAGACATCATAACGCGAACATGAACTCAGTTGTAATTTCATCAACCATACGTCACTCTGTTGGTTCATAATCATTCAGTGAAGTAATTATAGAGTCTGCCACTGAGCAGGTATCATTCACACGTGAGCACATCAGTGACATTCTGATCATTATTACACACACCTACCCTGCTGATCGTCACCTTGTTGGTGTTCAGGCAGAGATTAAAGCTCCTATTTCTCCATGCACAGTCAGTCAGTCAGTCAGTGTGTGTGTGTGTGTGTGTGTGTGTGTGTGTGTGTGTGTGGGAGAGAATGGAGGGGCGTGTTGACGACTATCAGCTAGAGATATTTGGTTAGTGGACGGTTTTAAACACATTAAGTTTTTGTTTATGAAGATTTTCCTTCACACAATTCATTTATTATCATGTCGGTCATTGGTCAGTTTCGGGTTTTGTTTTTTCTCTCTCTCATATTTAATTTACCAGTATTATTTATATATTTTCCCGTCACCCTGTTTTCATGATTAACCCATTAACTGCCATTTTTTTTTCCTGAAAATTTTCATGCATTTCTATTCATTTACATCCAAATAGTAACAAAAACATCAACTTTCAAGAAATATGACTGTTAGTTTTTCTGAAATTTCAATTTTAGTCAAAGTCCCAAATGGGGATCATGGCACATGCCATCTATTTTTTATGCCATTCAATATATGATCCCCAAATGGGGACCACGGAAGCTAATGGGTTAATTGAGATTTTTTTTTTTCTTTGAGTTCAGACTAATTCATGTTCAGGAAATGGTGAAATGCACCTTCAGGTGGCTTTCACATGTAAATCACATATTACTCACATGATCACATGATATTACTGGGACCTGCTCACCTTTCCCAGAATCCTCTGTGCCAAGTAGCAACTTTTCGGTGCTATCCATATTCCAGGAACAATCCGCACCAACATCCCAGGCAATGGATCTTAAATTGTAACAAGAACTAGTCAAAAGAAATTGAAGATATTTGTCAAAGCATCTAGATTTTTCCTTCTTTCGACCGAGCCGATCCATTCTTACTTGGACATTTTGCATGTAATGGATCTGAGCCAGGCGCCGCTGACAGAACGGAAGCTAGAAGCAGCAAAGGGAAGAAATGATGAGGCATATTTCGTTCAAAGCTTCCACATATGACACATAAATGAAGAAAAATATCAAGATTAGATTTAAAGGAATCCCTAACAGTGAATTTATGTGGGTTTTTTTTTTTTTTTTTACTGTATAGAGAGCTAGCAGGTAGCGCTCATATGCTTTCACACTCCTCAGTGTACTGGGAGCGTTTTGGTACTCATTTATCATGAGTAACTATTTTATCCTACTCGGGGTCACAATGGAGCAAATGACTAATTTAATGTGTACAAGGGAGAATCAAAAAGTAAAGGCAGTTTTTGATTTTTTTTTTAAACTACACGATAATCCCAGAGTGGAAAAGAAAATACAAGAAGTGGAGACACCCGTCTTCTCCAGCAAAGAAAAAAAAAAAAATCAAAACTCAGCACTCTCCTAAGAAAACAAGGTTCCTATTCTGGGGCATTTCCAAGCACATGGGCAAACAGTGAACAGTGCAGATTACTGTGCATTGCTGTGAAATGACCTTAAACCTGCAAGTCGCAGCAAAAGAAGAGGAACGCTGTCCAAAGCAGTCTTGCTGCTCCATGACAATGCATGTCCTCATACAGCAGCAGGGACAGTAGAGACAGCGCACCGGCTCGGGTTCCGACGTCTCCCACATCCGACTTACAGCCCGGATCTGGTGCCGACCCCCATTATCACATCTTCGGTCCACTGAAGGAGGCGCTGCGCGGTCACAGATTCTCCTCTGATGATGAAGTAAAGGAAGCGGGGCTCACCTGGCTTCGGGAGCAGAAGAAAAACTTCTTCTCTGCAGGAATCGCAGGAGCTCGATGAATGATGCGACAAATCATCTTGCATGGAGACTGTTAAATGTATTTTGCCTTTAATGTTTGATTCACGCTTGTATTTTAGGAAAAAGAACCAAGTTCATTCAAAAAAAAAAAACACCAAGTGCTAGAGTGTGAAAATGAACGACCTGGGTTTTTTTTTTTTGTTTGTTTTTTGTTTTGTTTTGTTTTGTTTTGTTTTGCAGGAGGGTACGGGAGTGTGATTTAAATACACAGGTTACTTCAAGGATAGATGATAAAGAGACACAGGTATACACAAACCTGTATTCAGAGGAAAAGAGGGAGCTTGTACGTATTCAACAGTTTTCAAGTTGGTTTCGTGTGTGTGTGTGTGTGTGTGTGTGTGTGTGTGTGTGTGTGTGTGTGTGTGTGTGTGTGTGTGTAGGATTCTGCTGGATACGAGTGTGGATAATCAGAGGATGATGGCGGATTGGGCTGTAGCGTGAGCTGATCCACAGAGACGGCACTGGAAAAGTCAGAGTGGGTGGTGAGGGGTGAAGGAATAAAGAAACAGGAGGAGAAGCCAAGAATGCAAGAGTGCCAGTGGAGGGAAGGAGAGAGAGAGAGAGAGAGAGAGAGAGAGAGAGAGAAACACAAGTGAAACAAGTAAGAAAAATGTGAGAGTGAGAGAGTCAGACAGACAGACAGATAAATAGGCAGAGAAAGAGATAGATAGAAAGAGATAGAGAAAGAAAAAAAAACATTAGGAAAGAGAGTCAAAGACAGACAGGACAGTGGGGAGGGAAAATGGATGAAAGGAAGCATGCTGATAGACCGTGTGGAAAAGTGGAGTGGAAAAATGAAGTGAGAAATAAAGGAGTGTGTGCAGTGCAGACAGACAGGAAGTGATGAGAGAAGAGGATACGCTCTGTGTGAAGGAAAGCATGCTGAATTAGACATACAGACATAGCATTTATAGACTGTATGCTGCACAGAAAAGTGTGTGTGTGTGAGAGAAAGAGTTAGTATAAAAGTGAGAGAGAGAGAGAGAGAGAGAGAGAGAGAGAGAGACAGAGAATGATATTATAAGGTAGTTGTTTGCTCCGTTCGTTCATTGGCACGGCAGAAGGCTGGAGGAGGGAAATTGCTCGCGGAAAGAGCAAGAGAGTGACACGAGAACGCATGCAACATTAACGGAATAACACCTTCCTTCCTCCGGAGAGAAAATTCTTTATTAACCCTGTTAGGAGTGGAGACGGAAAGCGCACGGGCGCATGCCAGGAGCTGAGGAGAGACAGAGGAGAGACCGAGGAGAGACTGCACCACTTCTGCACTTCTACACAAACACACGGCCCACTTTACATCGACTGCCAGCAGTGTGCACTGCCAGAGAAACACAATCGACCAAACGACCACACACACACACACAAACACACACACACACACACACACACACACACACACACACACACACACACACACACACAC
>JAQMCW010000037.1:1939586-1951674 GCA_030068335.1 Chrysichthys cranchii | reverse complement strand
GTTCAGTGTGAAAAGTGTACATTGTTCCACACTCCAAGATTTGACCGTTATGAGGGCACCATCCGGGTCCTTTCAGTTCACTTATTTTCGCCACAATCGTAATCGTAATGGGAATGCCCTACGGACTCAAACTAAGCGTAGTAAGTATAGAAAGTATTGATATTGGCAGCACTGTACACAGAGTGAAAGGCGGTCAACTACTGTTACTTGCTGGAATACAGCAGTCCCTCGTCTTTCGCGGGGGTTACTTTCCAAAATTTTTTCATTTTTTTTTCATTTTTTTTTTTATATAGTTTAAGCCCTAAATGATCCTCCCGCACTCTTTAAACACTCTCTAGACACAATTAAACACGTAAAGAAAACATTTCCGAGCATATAGCGAGGTGAATTTTTTGTGTAAATTTGTAGAAACATGACATTAATAGCGAGTACTGTAATGTGTGTGTACTATACGAGCATAGCCTGGACTTATATTTTCGGTACTGTATGTATGTAGGACACTAGCCTAGCCTTTTTTATATACTGTATAATACTGTAATTAACTCCCACTTGTTACAGACTGGATTTAAGAACCGCTACAGTTGTCATAAACAACAGATGGTTCTGTACTGACATGAGCAACTGGATCAAGAAACAGCTGTTTGACGAATTCCACCGTCGAAATATCCATAAAAACATTTCACTAGAGGTTTTGCGGATGGCGTGAAAACAATTAGATATACAGTTCAGTGAACCCTCGCCTATCGTGGGGGTTGCATTCCGGCGCCCCCCCGCGACAGGTGAAATCCGTGACGTAGCGCCGCCACATTTATTTTAGTATTTATATTTTATTTTTTTTTGTAATTATACTTTAGATTTTATATTCCAGAGTCCCACGAAAGCCAAAAAATTCCACGAATCAAAATGTGAAAATCCACGATGCACTGAACCCATGACAGGTGAACCGCGATATTGCGGGGGTTCAGAGTGTTCTAAATAAAAAAGCCGCGAATAACCGGGGGCACGGAATGTGAACCGCGATACAGTTGGGGATTACTGTACTCAGTTTCAAGTTTCTGTATTACATGCATTAAGTCAGAGTGAACTTTATCCCACATTATGGTGACCGGCACAACACGTACACAAGAACAGACTATTGCAAGTATATTGGCCAACATCTCTCTCTCTCTCGCTCCCCCGCATTAAACCACCACTCCCTCTTCAGCTGACAATAAAGGCTTTGTTAGAAAAGTATAATGTTACATGTTTATGCAATATTAAACTTATGCCTCACGGCTGAAGAGAACAAAAGGGAAGGAAAGATGAGGAAGAGAAGGAAAGATGACAAAGAAAGCAGTGAACTTGTATTATACATTTGTTATTATTTCTATTTTTATTACTTAAGTGAGTATGTGTGTACTTAAGTACAGGTACATCTAAAAAAATTTGAATACAGTATCATGAAAGTATAATATTTCTTGTCACTCCTTTCAGAAAGTAAAATTCATATATTATATAGATTCATTACACATAGAGTGAAATATTTCAAGCCTTTATTTCTTGTACTTTGGTGATTATGGCCTCCAGATAATGAAAACCCAAATTTCAGCGTCTCAGAAAATTAGAATATTACATAAGACCAATAAAAAAAAAATGTCAGGCTTCTGAAAAGTATGTTCATTTCTATGCACTCAGTACTTGGTTGAGCTCCTTTTGCATGAATTACTGCATCAATACGGCGTGGCATGGAGGCGATCAGCCTGTGGCACAGCTGAAGTGTAATGGAAGCCCAGGTTGCTTTGATAGCGGCCTTCAGGTCATCTGCATCATTGGGTCTGGTGTCTCTCATCTTCCTCTTGACAATACCCCAAAGATTCTCTCTGGGCAGGCGAGTTTTTTGGCCAATCAAGTGCAGTAACGCCGTGGTCACTGAACCAGCTTTTAGTACCTTTGGCAGTGTGGGCAGGTGCCAAGTCCTGCTGGAAAGTGAAGTCAGCATCTCCATGAAGCTTGTCTAACATACAAAGTGTAATCCAGACAAAAAGTCAAATCTGCACTTGTACAGGGCAGGACTGAACTCCAGGACCGGGGTCTGAGAAACACTGCTTACAGTAAATGACCATGATCTTAAAAACCTGTGACCTGTCTCATATGAGCATGTGTTTGTTTGGGTCACGTCAATGTATCAGTTTATTAAAAACCTCCCTCAGCAAAAGATCTGGAGGCTCTGAGAACGATTCCTTCATCCTTTCATCTGGTTTATGCGTGTTGATCACGTGTGCTGCAGGAGCTGGAAGGCCTGTGTCTGAGGGAAGTGGCCCGGCTGCGTGTGCGGGTCATCCGGGACGGAGACGTCGACGCTCTGGCCGTGTGGTTTCAGCTACACCTGGACCAGGAGAACAGCATCTCTACCGGCCCGGACGAAGACACGTGCTGGGAGCAGGCCATCTACCCAGTCCCGTCTCGTAAGAAGCGTGCGAAGGGTGAAATGTGGCAGGGGGAAATTTTGGAAGGGGGGGGGCAACGTTGTGCATGTTGCCAACGCACGATTGACTTTGAATCCCAAATTAAAAAAAACATACGATCTCAGTTTTGATTAGAAATCTAATATAGCCTAAAATGCTACTACACTTGGGTCCAGATGTCCATGTCCTCTACACATTTTCACTAAATCAGTGACGAACCTACTATTTATTCATTCATTCATTTATTTATTTATTTTACATGCAAACAAAATCTTTATTAATATACAGTATGTTTTTAAAAAATCTTTTTTACATTGGTATCTTGTTTAAGCACTTAAAACCCATGGAGACGCCTGGGAATGAGCTGTTGCTACAGAAACGCTAACGCACTAGAACGACTGTGTCACTATAGACCCGTGTTTCGCCCTGCAGCTGGCATGAATCTCTGAGCTGCTGTTAAAGATAACGAATCGACGCCTTCTGACCAATCAGAATGAAGCCCTGTGGTCCACTGTAACACACTTCTTGTTCTGATCTTGCCTCCAGACTACAGTGTGAAGCGCAATGATGAGCTGCTGGTGGAAGTTTCCTGCAGAGATGCTTACCTGAGAGTAGTCTGCGCTGGAGTAATGAGCACCAACCAAGAGCGCCACGTCGGCACCAAGGATAAAGCTGCCTCTGCTGAGGTTCCTTCAAATCCTGAACTGGAGCTCTGCAGCGCTCTGGCCAGCCTCCAGACGCACCAGGATGTTCTGGCTCGATCATTTACGCTGGAGTGTTCCGAAATCGCGCTTCTCAACAACACCAATTATCACGAGTGCTTCCGGAAGGCGATGGCCAAACTCTTGTCTTTCTTCGCCTCACGTGAGTCAGAGGTCAAAGAGGAATCTTCCTCCTCAGGGCCGCTGTACGTGCTGGACGTCTCAGAGGGTTTCTCCGTGCTCTCCCTGATGGCAGCGCATTTAGGGCCGGTGCGAGCCTACAGTTCGGTGGAGAAGCAACAGCACCAGGCTCTTCTGCAGCTCCTGGCACGGGAAAACGGAGTGCGTGAGGACGCGCTGGAGTTCTGGCTGAGCCACGTGGAGGACGACTCGGCCGTGCTCCAGAGACCCGACTCGGAAAAGCTGTGGAGCGCCATCGTGCTGGACTGCGTGGAGATCTGCGGCCTGCTCCGACAAAACCTCATGGAGAAGGCCACGTTAGCTAGGTAAAAGCTTCATCACTGACGCCTTGGATCCAAACAAAAGAAAAACGATGGCACAGCAGAGAGTCTTCATTGTGGCTAGGTTATGTCAGGAATACAGTAAGATGAAAATAATGAGCAACAAAGGTTATCTTCTTGTGACAACACGTCCCATAGTGGTTTATTCCCCTCATACTACAGAAATTTGACACCACCACTAAATGATTTTATTTATTAAGGATGTTTCATAATTTTTCAGCAGTTTATAGTTACATTTAATATTTTGGAAAGAAGATGAGGTTATTTCCTTGTTATCACTTATGTTATAGCAGCTATAAACAGATGTCCCCTGAACAAAACTTCAGAAAAGCCATGTCTCGAGGGGGTAAAACTCAGAAAAGACACGTCTCGAGGGGGTAAAACTTAGAAAAGACACGTCTCGAGGGGGTAAAACTCAGAAAAGACACGTCTCGAGGGGGTAAAACTCAGAAAAGACACGTCTCGGGGGTAAAACTCAAGTCTTAGCTGGATAAAACTCAGAAAAAATCTGTCTAAGTGGGGTAAAACTCAGAAAAGCCATGTTTTGACTTGGTAAAACTATGAAAAATCACATCTTGGCTGGAAAAAACTCAAGAAGAGTCAAGTCTTGGTGTGGAATCCACTATGGCTGGGTAAAATCCAATAAACTCATGTCTTTCCCAAGCTAAACGTCTATAAACACTCCTCTTGGTCAGATCTTGGTTTAGATAACACTCAGATAATCAGTGTGTGCTTCAGTAAAACCCCAGCACGGTGATTCCCGGGCCAGATAGCAGTCAGAAAAGTATATTATTATATCTTGGTTCAGTCACTGATGTGTAAAACTGAGATAGTGAAACATTTGATGGGTAAAACTGAAGATGTTTAATTCTCAAGCTAGGTTACGTTAGATAGCGTGTGTCTCGCCTAGGTAAAGTATAGGAACATGGATGTGTGTGGATGTAGTTCTAGATAAAAGCATCCATCTTCTGGGTAAAACTGAAAATTAATCAGATTCCTGCTTTGACTCGGTGACGTTGTGAAACCAAAACATAAACCAGACTCCATGTTTTGGGTGGTGACATGGTTAACCTGTGTGTGTGTGTGTGTGTTTACACCCCCCAGGTGTCTCCTGGAGGAAGGCGGCCGCATTTTCCCTGAGCGCATTGTGATCCACGGCCTGCTGGTGGAATCGGACACGCTGCTCCAGGAGAGCGCCGTGCAGGGAACAGAACCCACGCTGGGCTTCAACATCGCTCCCTTCATCAACCAGTTCACCGTATGCTCCATTTCACCCCTTCATCCCCAGCACCTGCTTAACATTAGCATTAACATTAACCGAACATGAATTATGAGGGTGGTTTTTTGTCGTCTCTTTTCCCTTCCCCAGGTGCCCGTTCATGTCTTTTTGGACCTGTCGACGCTGGAGTGCACACACCTCAGCGATCCAGCCGAGCTGTTCGTCCTCGACCTCATGGAAACCAACAACAACTACGCCAGCAGAGACGTCCGGGTAAAGCCTCGCACAGCACACAGGTGTCGCGTTAAAGGTTTTACGTCTCATCGTCACAGGCAGGAAGAGGAATGCGATTTCTCCTCAGCGTGTGCCAGCGTTTACAAATCTTAGACGTCCCCAGATGATTAAAAGTACACAAGTTGCCCCTCTCTGTCAACATCCACAGTCTCTGTGTAGCTTCAAGTCCTGCTTGCTGGATTAGTGCTCGCTGTACAGGGTTTTCAGGCTCACTGCCTATTTTCCTTCGTTGTTTTCCCTTTTTTAAAGCGTAAACAGCAGGCGCCGATTAACTCCTATCTGCGCAGGGTTACGAATCGTACACACACGTTTCCCCCCCATTATTATTTTCATAACCCCACCCCCACAATAATATTTAGCAATACAGTGAACCCTCACCTATCGCGGGTGGGTTACGTTCCGGCGCAAAATAAGGAAGGAGAGAGAGAACAGGAACGAATACATGGGAAGAAAGACAACGCAGAATAAAACAAAAAACCCAGAGCAGCCCATTGTATGGAGGAAAAGTCACAATATAAAGTGAACAATCCTTGTGAGCAGCCTGTATCTCTGCTAAAGAAAGACTTCCTGTTCCTGTCCTAGGTTCGAGTGAACGCCTCCGGCAGGGTGACAGCCATCCCCTTCTGGTACCACATCTACCTGGACCCTGATGTATGCGTGAGCACGTACAGGCCGGATTCACACTGGAAGCAGGTGGCCGCGGTTCTGCAGCGCCCCCTGGTGGTGGAGGCGGGTGACTGGGTCAGGCTGAGCGTCCAGTTCCACAAGAGCACCGTCTCCATGACGGCCGTCAGAGAGCAGGAAGAGGAGGGGACCACAGCATCTTAAGGAGAAGGTTGTGCGGTTGAACGAGACACAAGGAAAGCTTTGTGTCATGGAACCCAGTAAAGGAAGTGACGTTTCTTAAAAGGAGCGATGTGTGATTTTTCTTTCTTTCTTTTTTTTGTTTTTTTTTTTCTTTTCTTTTTTGTACAGCCCTCGTTCACTGATGTGAGGCAAATTACAATGCAACCTAAAACTGCCTAAAATGTCTGATTTTAGGGAACGAGGCAGAGTTAAATTCAGGTTCAGGAAAACCTGTGGGTGGGGGGTTGGGGGCTTTAAAATGTATTTAAAAAAAAAAAAAAGCATGCTATATTTATTGCATGCCAGGAACTTTCACATTCTAAAAAAATCTATTACAGATTTTAAAATACTTTGAAAAAATTACAGTAGATCTTTAACATGCTTCTTGAAGCTGTTCTTTGTTTTTTTTTGTCCACCCACCCCTTTTTTTTTCTTTTGGAAGGGAGATGGTATTTATCATTAACGTGCTCCGATTTGAATCTTATCCCCATGTTAAAAGTTTATATTTATTTCTAATCTCCGAAACACAACCCAAAAACACTGCAACAGAATCTGACATCAACACTGACTCAAAAAAAAAAAACAAAACCAAAAAACAAAAGGGAAAGGGGAGGTCCTTATTAAACATCAAAGGCTCGTCTGTGATTGGCTACAGCACGTGTACGCGCGAGATGTCTCTAGAACGAGCGAAAAATCTTCTGATCTGCTGATGCTTTCGTTCATGCTAAATTGTGTTCATTTGTATCAAGGGCATTCATATGATGTTATCGTCGACGCCCCGTCAACACCGTCAGAAACCAGCATGCGATATACCCTACGGACCGCCCCTTTCCGGTTTGTCTTTGTGTTGACGTGCCGGGTGTTGTTGCGCTTACACGCCACTGTACTAATAACGTTCCATATCCCTCGCTGCCAGCAGGATCATTAAACAACCCAGCACACGGGCCAACTCAGACACAGTCCTGTTATGTTTAATGGAATATAAATGATACGTAATGATGTTATACGCTGTGACGGACAGCCGTGCTAGTCGGGTAACGGTGGCTGATAACAGAGGCGTACAGCAGTACGATGATTACCCGGTGAATAATCTGACGTTGGACTCTTTTGTTACTGTTCTGAGTGAAGCATCAGGAAAACAAGACAAAAGAAGACAGGAACATCAGCCCCATTGGGATTGAACATCTTTATCTTTTCATGAGATCTCACATGAATAGAATTTGGATGTAAAATCTTTTTTTTTTTATTAAATTTTGCATTTACATGTGTGTGTGTGTGTGTGTGTGTGTACATATATTTATAGATTGTATAATCTCATTAATTTCGTTACTTGGTAACCAAAACCGAAAAAACGTAAGTATGAAGTCAGTCCACTTCATTTCATTTCAGTTAAAGCTTATGATCTCGTTTAATTCACCTTTCCTTTATTTTTACCCCAAAAGTCACCTATCAGCCAAGACCCCCCCCCCCCCCCAAAAAAACCCCCCACATATTTAATTTGCACTAATCAGTAAAGATAGATCACACCCTTCAAATAATCCCAGTCTCACCCTAGAACAACAAAATTTGTCGCTTCTACGATGTTTCTACAAGGTCTCTTTTGTTAAATAGTCAAACAGGTTCTGTGTTTTATTAAATACGTAAACATCCAAATCATGTCCAACACTTAACTCCGCCTTTAAGCTGTAGGCCACGCCTCCTACCTGAGGCAGGTGCTCGGTTTCAAAGCAAACTTCTTCCTGAGACGGAAAGTGATCCGATGACCGTTTTTAACTCTGCAGCGTCTTTTTGTACATTTTCCCACCACATTATATAATATATATATATATATATATAACAAATAAATATATATACACAGGTACGCCCTGAGTTGTTGATGATGGCCCAACTTACGATTTTTCGAAGTTATGATGACGATTGCGATATGGTAAAAATGTTAAAATATTTTGAAAATATTTAAGATTCGCATAACAGCGCATGACGTATGATACATTTGGACGATACCCGGAAGAACGTATCTGATGTCCGGATGTATGCATCACTCGTCTTGTGTGATGCCTCACTCTCTCCCGCAACTCATGGAGTTACCTTGTGTATCGGTGTACTGTACAGTACATTACTGCATGTTTTTTTATGAGCTTCAAGAGCTAATTTTAATTCAAAAGCATGTCTTTTAAACGCCCAGCATGTCTCCTACAGGAAAGGACTCCTGGGTAGGCTAGGCTAAGTAATAGTTCAACATACGATATTTTCCACTTACAATGGGTAAAGCAGAACGCATCTCCATCATAACTTGAGGACTACCTATATATTTAACATACATAATATAATTTAAACAATTGTAATATCATCATACAGTGGAACCTCTGATCATGAACTTAATCCGTTCCGAGACTCTGTTCGTGACCCGAATCAGTTTTTCTCACTGAAGTTAATGTGAATACACTGAATGTGTTTCAGCCTCAAAAACATGTTTTTAAAGTGTATTATGGGTTTATGTGTGGCAATAAAACATAGAATAAAATTAAAATCACCTTAATTATAGAAAAATAAAACAAAATGAAATAAACAGATGATTTTAATGCACGTTCCCTTTGCGGTGGAGACGTAGCTGTTGGAGGTGGACGGTGGTGGTGGTGGGATATTCTCATGTTTTGAGACTATTTCTTTCTTTATTTCAGCTGTTATACGCTTAGGCTTCTTACTCTCACTACCATTTCCATTTTCTTGGGACCCTTAATGAAGGCTTATAGTGCACAAATCCAGAGAAACACAACGAAAAAAATGCATTGAACATGTTCACACCACAAGTGCTTGACTGGAACTTAAGGCTTGTGCCATGAAGCCTGGGTTGGCATCTTCTACCTCAGTTGAGGATTTGTTTATTGGTTGGTACAAAATCTGCTCGGGAATTTAGTTTGTACATTGATTTGTTCGCCATCCGATGAGTTCGAGAGCTGAGGGTCTACTGTATCCTCCGATAACAGCATAGGTGCAAAAAGTATTAATTAGTGCCCTAGAAAGGGTTAAGTACTTGGCTTGATTTAAAATTAGAAAAGAATACATGCACTGCCTTCAAATATACACTAACCTTATGTTCATGCTAGCAAGTCGACAAGTCGCTAGTGTCACTTGTAGTGCCAGTTTATCGCTTCTACAGCTAACATAAATTCAATAATGCATTACTCGGTTGTTTGAGTTTTATGCTATGTGCTATGTGGCTTCGTGCCAGCTGCCTCGCAGGCAGATTAACAAAACAAGCTAACTGTACTAGCTATATACACTTACCAGGATCTTCAGGGATGTTTCTCTATATATGTTTAAAAATGTATTAATTAAGATTAGCCTCTTTTTTCAGGATAAGGGTTTGACATTTGAATGTTTTTTTCTTTACGTTGAGCTCTCTTACTTATTTCCACCCATGTTCATGAAGCCCCGCCCTCAGCATGGCTTTTTCATGGCACATAAAGTGTGTATGAAATGACTGACAGGAGACGCATCCAAAGACAAACAAGCAAGTTCGTTTTCCAAACAGGTTTTCTCAGTGACTTCATAAATTTAACTAAGACCAGGGCTTAATCTATTGTTTGCTTCTTTTTGTTTTTTTTTAATCACATACAGAATAATTACTCACTCACTCATCTTTTGCCACTTAATCCTGTTCAGGGTCACAGGGGGAAGCGGACTTCGGGTCAGAAAGGTACCAGGTCGACCCTGGGGATCGAACCCAGGACCTCCTTTCTGTGAGGTGACAGCACGGACCACCACCACTGTGCCGCCTGACATACGGCATATATGTAGGTTATTTCTGTATGTAAGGAATTTTTTTCAAAAGCTGGTTACAATTTTAATGAGCAGTCATCTAAACGATGAAACCACAGTTTGTTGTATTTCTTGCGTTTTCGCATGCCAACATACACTATGTGAACTAACTCCAGATATAAAGGAAATAAGTTGTGCACGAGGAACTGCCGTGCTACCGCGTCAGCTGTAATTTGCATAGCGAAAAATTTCAAATTCAAATTTCACGTTGTCAATCGTTGGTGTGAATGCAGAGTTAGAAACTTAATAAGCAATACATTTTCAGCTGGTTTATTTTATATTTAACAATATTCTCTACGACAGTTTTTTTTTTACTGAATAATAATGTCACCTGGGTCAGTTGCTGTCACTGGTAATTAACACCAATGCAGAAGCATGACCACACATCTAGATTAAAACACTCACACACACACACGCACACGCACACACACACACACACGACAGATTTGAAGTGATTTACACAGGACAAGAAGGCAGATGGCAGCCAGGATCTCCTTTTCTCTTCATTTCTCAGTGCATAAGGGCAATCTTAAATCTTTTCACAAGATTTAAGAATGAATCTGGTTTTCTGCACGTAATTACGACTGTAATCATTTTGGATTCCGAGACAGCTGATACTGAAGAGAGAGAAAGAGAGACGAGTGTGCAGGTATTGGACAGAGAGAGAGAGAGAGAGAGAGAGAGAGAGAGAGAGAGAGAGAGAGAGAGAGAGAGAGAGGACACACTGTACCTTGGGAGAGAGACAGAATGAAGATCAGCCGTTCTTCACTTTGGCCAGGGGCTGGTAAATAATGAATGTGTGGCAGACAGAGTAGCAGTTTGAAATGTAAATGTGACCATGAGTGTGTAAGAGTGTGCGAGTGTGTGTGTGTGTGTGTGTGTGTGTGTATTTGTCCCTGTCTTGGCTGGGAATGCACTGGGAATGGAGATAGCTCAAGGGCTATAAACAGGCATAAAACAGACTATGGAAAATGACTACACGCATACACACACAGGCACCCACACACACACACTCACATACAGATAAACACAAATCTACCAAATCAGCTCCTGTCTAATTAACGCATTGTCTAATTTCTAGCCTGAAATGCTTTACCCTCGTACTGGGAAGGACAGACATCTGAAGGACAAACCGTGACAATGTCACAAAGTGTGTCTTTTCCTGGTTACTGGATCTCCTTGTACACTTCTTTTAAGAAAACAGTGTGTGTGTGTGTGTGTGTGTGTGTGTGTGTGTGTGTGTGTGTGTGTGACACAGAGAGAGAGCGAGAGAGAGAGAGAGAGAGGTGCTACAGATTAGCATATTCTATATCAGGCTGTATTTTCCTGATCATAATGCAAGTGCAAAAATGAGGCATAAGCAGGTTGTATTTTTGGCTAACCTGGCAAAGAACAGGGTAGTGGAAAAAAAAAAAAATGGGTGGAGTTATAATGCAGAAAAAATTCTTATGTATAACACTACATAATACTGTTAAATTTTACATGCATATTTGTCTGATTTTGATATGTTACAGGGGAAGAAATAACAAGCTGGGTTTTTGTGCACCTTTTGTGAGAACGCAAAGACATTCCCTTTCCCCTCTAATATTTACAGATATATTTATCCAAGGTGATCCAAGCTCATTTGTTTTGTGAGACTCATTTTATTTTGGTTCACATTTCTTCGCCACAACTGAGAAAGGGGAATCGGGGGCACCTCACAGCTCCAGGTTGGCGTTTCAATCCTAAACTTAAGCCTGTGTGGAGTTTCACATGCTTTCCTTGCATATTACTGGGTTTCCTCTGGGTTTTCCGGTTTCCTCTGACCTCTGAAAAACATGCCGATAGGTGAATTGGTTATTGATCTATTGGATATGGAGGTCATTACACTAGGTATGAATGTGCGCGTGCATGGGTCCTTCTATTCTTGTTTACTGGATCCATCACGACCCTGAACAAGATACAGCACTTACTGAAGATTACTAACTGAATGACTGAATCAATGAAGGAAGGAAGGAAAGAAGGAATAATAGTAAAGTAATGTCTAATTTTAACCATAAAATAAGATATACAGTCATCCCTCACCTCTGGAACATAACCCCCGTGATAGGTGAAATCCGCAAAGTAGCGACCTTATATTTATTATATATATATATATATATAGTACCGTGCAAAAGTTTTAGGAACATGCAAGGAAATGCTGCAAAGTTAAAATGACTTCAAAAATAATGAAATTAAATCTTTCCACTCAAAGGAAAAATA
>JAQMCW010000037.1:1915537-1926739 GCA_030068335.1 Chrysichthys cranchii | reverse complement strand
GTGGGCCACAGCACTGTGTCTCTGAGCTCCGTCCAGCCGCGACACCCCGCTACACAAATACTGAGCTCCGGCTACAGTCACACGCCACTGAAGCTGCTCCATTAATAATCACAAAAAACCCACGGTAATGCACTGTACACTACACCGATACACAAGGTAACTCTGTGAGTTGTGGGACAGAATGAGGCATCACGTGAGGTGAGTGATCCGAGCATCGAACACGCATTTTCGGGTGTGTTGTCCGCGTACTTACGGGCATCATCTGAACGTCCACGTACGTCATACACTGTTATGCTGGGCTGCCGGCGAATTTTGTATACAGGCGCTCCCCGAGTTATGATGGTCCTACTTACAAGTTTTTGAAGTTACGATGATGATTGTGACCCGATAAAAATTGTAAAATATTTAGAAAATATTTAAACTTTGTGGGTAGGCATCGCAGGCAGGCCAGCGTAACAGCGTATGACGTACGCGGACATTCAGGCGACGCCCGGAAGTACGCAGACTCAGATTTTCCACTTATGACCATTAAGATTGTTTTTTTTTTAAATATATCTGGCAACCTGTCACCTCCATTGCGTCGTTGTTGTTATTATCGTCCATATTCCAACAAAGCCCGCCTCCTGACTGCGGATTGGCTAGTGAAAACCAACTGGTTATTTTGAACAATATACATATAACAATAAATATAATTTAAATGCATGATTCTGTGATAGATTAGAATAAAAGGTTGTGTATAAACTGTGTGATGTGTTTTAGGTAACGTTACGCCTCGAGCATTGGGCGTAAATAGCGTCGCTATCCAATCAGGGCCGAGTGTATCACTGTACCAGCCAATCGTAGAGAGAAGGCGGAAGTGTTGACCAATGAGAGACAAGAAGGCGGGATTTCATTTATACTAACAACTTCAGGTTTCTGTCAAGATAGATAAAATACCAGTGCATAAAACGCCATTATTATTATTATTATTATTATTATTATTATTATTGTTGTTGTTGTTGTTGTTGTTGTTGTATATAATAATAATAATAATAATAATAATTACCCAAATAATAACAATAATGATGATGCTATTATTATTTGTATTATTAATAATAAAAATAAATAATAATAATAGCGTCATCATTATTGCTATTATTTGTGTAATTATTATTATTATTGTTGTTGTTGTTATTGTCGTTGTTTTGTTGTTCTTATAATTACAGTTATCATCATCATAATGATGATGATGCTATTATTATTATTATTATTATTACTATTTTTTAAAAATATTATTTAATAATTTAAATAATTTTATTATTTAATAATTTAAGGTTCTGAACTTATGTTACAGCAGTGATAAAAAAAACCCAAAATAAATACACAGCTTGTCTTGTTACAGAGAAACCAAAAAGCACAAACTTTTCAATCCTAAAGACTTTCCCAGATTTAAGTCTCCTCTCCTTCACTAACAACACCTAGCTAACACTTAAAACACCTAAAGCAACAATGAGACCCAGATCTCCATTTCAAATGAACATTCAGTGTAGTGAAGAGGGAAAGATGTCAGAAAGCATGTCAGCAGATCTCCTGAAGATGGCAGTGTGGACTCACCTTGGGCTCCTGTACTGCTTCCACTGGGAACCTCAACACCTCTTTCATTCCTCTCATTTCTTCCATTATCAACATCAGCAGCTGAAAATTAAATAAAGATTATAAAAAACAAACCCAAATACAGAGTATAAGGAAATGAGTTGCCTTTTGATCCAGAAATAGACTAATGTGCTGTGGAAGAATGGCAGAAATGAAGAAAACAAGAAAACAAAACAGTTTTGTTTTAAATAAAATCACAGTCTTGACTTGACTACATCAGTCCGAAACACGAAGCCATCATCAGCTTCTTGTGCAGGCTGATTCGATGCCACGGTGATTCTTGTCACATTTTAAGAGTCACGTAGGACTTTTCTATGTGATATTTAATGTTTATTTCAAATGTAAATCATAGTTGCAGGACAATGGAGTGATGAGTTTTATGATATAAATGTGTTTCTACAGAAAAGGCGCACAAATGTTGCCTGAATATTTACCCACCACCCCCCACCCCCGCCCCATTGATTCAATTACTTTCACAGTTCATTTATTTCCACTTGTGATTTTTTCTGTGTGTGTGTTTTTTTTTAAGTTTCTCATATGATTTTTCTTGGAATGAAAAATGCACATGGTTTTAAAAATTCATTTATTTCCACATGTGATGTTTAAATTTATTTCTACATATTGTTGTCATCATGCATTTAATTTACATGTGATTTTTAAAAATAATTAATATATTTCCACATGTGCTTTGTTTTCACTATTTATTTATTCCCATTTGTGATTTTTTTTATTCTTATTTATTTTTTCCCCATATGATTCTGATGTCATGATAAACTGAATTATGAGCTGTTGAATATATGTGATTTTTCACAATTTATTTATTTCCGCATGTGATTTTCTTTTTTCAAAATGAATTAAATTTTCACGTGATTTTTTTTACATTTACTTCTACATGATTTTGTTGTCATCATACATTTAATTTACACGTGATTTTTCACAATTAACATATTTCCATGTGTGATTTGCTTTCTCAATTTATTTATTTCTATTTGTAATTTTTTTTCTGATTTAATTTTTTCCACATGTGATTTTGCTGTCATGGTGAGCTTAATTTACATGTATGTGATTTTTTTTTTGCTATTTATTTAATTCCACATTTAATTTAATTTTCACACGTGATTTTTTTTATTTATTTCTACATGGTTAAACATTTAATTTACATGTGATTTAATACACATGTAACATACATGTCATACATTTAATTTAATTTAAGTGATTTTTCACAATGAAAATATTTCCGCATGTGATTTTTTCACAACGTATTTATTACCATTTGTGAATTTTTTTATTTAATTATAATTTATTTATTTCCACATGTAATTCTTTTGTAATTTATTCTCACAAAAAAAACCTCCTAAAAACGATTCATCTACACCACATCTTGTGATCCCCTTTCACATGCTTTTCACGTGAAATGACAAGATTTTATTCTTCACGGATTTTCATGAAGCGAGTCTCCTGAATCATACTTGTTTTCACATTTTTCAGTGTCTACCGAGTTCTTTATCCATCCAAGAATCCGTGATCCTACAGAACTCCTCCAGCAGTGTCTGAGCACGAGTCCACATCACATTAGCCCTAGTGTCCAGAATTCCAAGTTTCCCCAGTTTTGGATGTTCTTGTTGTTTAAAATATTTCCAGAAATCAGTTTGCAATCCTGCATCCTGTCCGTTTTATTGCTTCCATCCTGTAACACACCTAATCTCACCTTAGCATCACATTAACTAACCATCCACGAGTTTAATATGCTCATGTACAGCTTTACTACCTAATTCTGAACCTTTAATTCTCAGGGTTTTAATGCATTCCTCCTCTTAAATACACCCGTTTTAGCCTTGTGAAGTATAAAATAGGTTTGTTCGAGAGTATTGCTTCCTGGAGTCCCCATGAGATGTTTGGAGACGAGTCCGGTGTGCTCTGGGAGGGAAGATAACAAACTGTGCATCGCATAGTGACTAAAACAAAAGAACGATGTAAAACAGTCTTTTTATCTAAGTATAGAAATTATAGTGTTTGCGACATCAGAACAATTGTACCAACAGCAAGTTTCCTATAAAATCTTGTTCTACTGGTTAGATCGTTTCCAACAAAATTAAAATTGTCCATAAATAAGCTGAATGATCTCATGAATAAGGAATAATATAGGAAAAATAATCACCAGCAGTGAGAATGTTGCTGATATTTTCCTATAAAAGCACAATGCCTGCTGGGTTTTTCCTCCTAAAGCACACCTATGTACCTACGCTAACCAGTTTGGATTCGTTAACAAACGACACGTGGTACATTTTATCCATTTACAGTTACATTTAATGTTGAGAAACATCTGCAGAACTATTCGTGTTCTCACCTTTTTTCTGGGACAATGATGGGACAGTCATCTTTGTTTCCTTTGGGTTGGAACTTCTGAATCTGACAGCGGATCGATAGATTCAGATTTAAAACACAGCAATAATACACATACAATATGAGTAGCACACAGACGTCTCAAAAGTAAATAGACGCCCTTCGTTACACCGTCTTTTTATCTGTGCGGACACCACCTGGTGCTCCAAACTTGTTAATATCTGATTATTGTTCATATCAGATGACAGTAGATCAATAGTTTAGAGCGATTAGCCATGCGGCGAACACCAGAAGCCAAAGAGTTGTGTGATTTTCAAAGAGTTTGTATTGTGGGTCGGTCTGAGGGTGGTGACACTTAGCCAGCGTATGATTGCACAAAACCTTGGGATTCCTCTTGTTCCAGTCAACAGAGTGATTGTACAATTCAAAAGCAAAGGAAAGGAATCAACAGCATCCCGCTCAGGTCGACTTAGGCTGTTGGACAGGTGTCTTCAGACTGTCGAGGGGATTGGTGAAATAAATCCCCGTTGTAAGAACGCTGATGTTGCAGAGCGACCCCAAGTCAGTCGGAGTACTTCTGTGAGGGATCTCCATCAAGTTCACTCCCAAGGCACCGCAGCTAGAAGGAAGTTTCTAGAAATAAATTTTCCAAAAATGATTCTAGTAATTCTAGTAAAAGTAAATTAATCTATTTACTTTTGAAATGCCTGTGTATATTATGCCCAGTAAAAGGGTGTCACAGTTATTGCTGCCCTACAAAGGCAGAACGCCATAACATCAAGTTGCATAACAAACAAGTTAAGGTCTTTTGCCTTTGTAGGCCACTAGGTGGCGGTGGCGTGCGCGTTAATAGGTGTTTACAAGCGTCGGTTGAGCTATGTTCGTTGTGAACCTGTACTGTTTTTTCGGTGAGTATTTTGTGCTTTTCACTGTTTTTCTGCCATCATTATTCCACCCAAAGATAAGTCTATTGGTAAAAGAAAGCGTGTCAATTTTAGTATCGGCCAGAAATTAGAGTTCCTTAAGAAGTCTGGTGTTTCTGACTCCTGTTTGTGAGGAGTATGGTGTGAACACACATAAGGGAAATGACATTTACAATCGTATTTACATCTTTATTTACATTAGGATTTAATGTACTTACCTATTTATGTTGGTCATTATGCTGCTTGTCATGTGTACAGTACTTGCGGAGCACTTTTATGGACCTTAGTGGTGTTTTTCCTTGGATTTCAACTATTGGGCTACTGACTGGAAGGTTGGGAGTTCAAATCCAAGCACCACCAAGCTGCCACTTTTGGGTCCTTGTGCAAGACCCTTAAACCTTAGCTGCTCAGTTGGGTAAATGAGATAAATCTAAGTTGCTCTGGAAACGGCTGTCTGCCAAATGATGGTAATGTAAAACATCCACCCAACCTTCCACATGTCTGCTTTTACCATTTTTTGGACGGTGACCAAAACCAGAGCCTCCTCAATAGAGAATGTCTCAGCTACGAGCCTGCGGTGACATGGACCCATCCGGTGCTTGCGAGGCTATCAGGTAAGACATTAAATTAAGAGTTAGTTCGTTAGCTAGCTAAAGTTAAATAGCTTGTTGGAACATTTGGTTAGTTAGCATAAATAGACAGCGTACGTTATGATCAGTGCCAATAGCAGTTCTAAACAGTAGTCACTTCACCATCCACTCTGTTTATCCTCTTTGTAAGGCGAGAAACCCTGAAGCTTTTCATTTTAGGTGTTACAAAGCACTGAAACAATGGACTCCTTCGAACCAATCAGATTTGCGCATTCGACATCGCTGCGATATAATTTATTAACAAGCAAACATGGAGTTGCTCCAGAACCTGACCCCCGTAATCTAACAGCTGATATCTGACACTCTAATCACTTTAAACAAACTGATGTAATTCGCCTGGCCGCCGATTCTGTCACTAGGTCTGTCTTTTCTCCACCAGTCTGATTCGATGACCTCAGAGAGCTCATAACACGTCTGCTTTACTGCGCCATTCCAGCCAGTCTCGATTACCCTCATTACCCTGCGAATGACAATCAAGAGTTTAATGGTGGTTTATGTGGAGAAGGATTGATTTTTTGGAAGCTGAGGCAGGCCGTAAAGCTAAATACCCAGCATATTTTTCTTCTTCCCTCGCTCTTGTTATTTTTCCTGGGAGGCTGGGGAATCAGCTCCAGCTCACTTCTCTGCCAGCAATTTGTTCTGCCACTTCTTAACATATTGCAGATCGGATTTTTACATCCAAACAGCAGAAAAGCTGCCAGGATAGCACTGGGGTTGTCTCAACTATCTGAAAGATCGGATTGTGATTGCACGGAGGCATGTTTAAAATTTTTCCCTTTGTGTCAATGCTCGCTTATTACACTGCCCTCAAGTCTCAGAAACGCCTGGCTCTGGTGGGACAGATTGTGCATGAATATTGAATCGATCCTTTTGGCTTTTATAAATTAGACATGACTCTTGCCACAGCCCTTTCGAACGCGGTGCCGAATGGCTGCGAGCGATTGCTGTGCAAAATGGCACGAGTGGCGCTGCCATGTTAGGGCAGGGATAGACAAACAGCTGCTCTGTCTGCGAAAACAAGAGACACATTTAAAGATTAAGCACGTTTTGGGGTCTGCAATTAATCCCTCGTGAGGCGTGCAAAATTTAACTCGGGCCTATTCGCCTGAAAAATAAATCGCGTGGCTGATAAACCCATTTGTGGCTGATGAAAATCTGTTTGTCATATTTCGACTGGGATTTCAAGTCAAAAAAAAAAAAATAGAATAGAAAAAGCGCTTGAGCGCTTGAGCGCTTAGGCTTCTCAAAAATACATCTTCAATGGAAAAGATTTTGAACCATTTACCATTTAAAAATCTTCCAGGAAACTCAACATTATATAATGGGATTTAGCCTAATGGTATCAAATAAACCGTTAAATCTTGCCACTTGTTCATAATGAAAACAGTTTACAAGAGTTTGTTTATTTTTAAATTGGCTCCGGATCAAAGCTATATTTATTCTCTTGAAGTAAGAACTTTATCCTGGTTGAGCTTTATTGTTGTAAATCCAGAGCCTAACACTAGGTGAGATGCTGGAATACGCCCTGGATGGTGTCTTTGGAAGGCACGATTAAATTAAGGATCCCAGATCCACCTATCTGCGATGTGTTTTAAGGAGGTGGGAGGAAACTGGAGAACCCCGAAGAAACCCAGACGGGTACAGAAACCTGAATTCAGGATCGAACCTGGGATCTTGGGGCTGTGAGTTGACAATGCTACCGCCATGATGTTTCAAAAATATATCCAAAGAAAATGAACATAACTCTTGTATCTCCCCAATTTGGCCAATTTGCACTCGCTAGCTTTCCATTATCATCTGGGAAGTACCAGCTTGGGAGGATGAAGCAAACATGTGCTTCATCCAAGACTTTTTCAAAACTACTGCTCATGCTGCATCACAGGACAGTGAAGTATAGTTGGAGGTAAAATGCTATCTGCCCCCTTCAGCATACATAAGCTTATCCATGAGTAGCTAGTGTTGCTGTGAGTAATGCCATTCCTCCCATTTAAAGAGTATGGTCAATTTAACTCCCATGGACTCATGGCTACTGAAGGCATGTGACACTGTCAGGATTAAAACTAGCTCCCAACGATAAGTGGCTTTTCTGCCATGCTGGGACCCAAACACTTGTGTCTGGGATGTTGGCCAATATTATGAAAACAACATAACATTGAATGCCAGTGGTCCGTCTATCACAGAGGTCCGTGAGATTCTTTAAGCTACAACACAAAACCACATGGTCAACATCGGAGACCACCTGACTCCTGTATGATTCATGACTTTGGAAAACACAATATAATCACATTCCCCACCATAGCAAGCCATTATATCAGGAAAACAAATCGTCTGGTGTAAATAAAGGTAGGTTTGTATACATGTCTTGATTGGGCAAATGTGACAAGATCACATACCACATGATACTTACGATATTCATGTGTGATTAAATAGATTTGTTAGTTATATTTCTGCGTAAAAACATCCATAATGAGTTACACATTACTTTTTAAACCATTATGACCCTTGGGCACCCTAAAGCCTTCTTTGGCTTTCCCACTGGGAACGCTTACAGGTTTTATGGTGAATTCTGTAACAGGTATTATTTTCCTTTAGAAAACGTTCTAAGCACAAGTTAGAATAGTTAACTACCCTCAAAAAACCTTAAAGATCTCTCTTTTCAGAATCAGAACACACTCCATTTGCTAATACACGCTGTGATCAGAGTTCCACAGATATACACAGAGATCTCAAAAGTAAATAGACACCCCTCATTACACTTTTTATTTGTGCGGACAGCACCTGGTGCTTCAAACTTATTAATATATAATTATTTTTCATTTCAGATGACAGTATATTAATAGTCTAGAGCGACTAACCGTGTGGCGAACACCAGACGCCAAAGAGTTGTGTGATTTCCAAAGAGTTTGTATTGTGGGTCGGTCTGAGGGTGGTGACACTTAGCCAGCGTATGACTGCACAAAACCTTGGGATTCCTCTTGTTCCAGTCAACAGAGTGATTGTACAATTCAAAAGCAAAGGAAAGGAATCACCAGCATCCTGCTCAGGTCGACCTGGACCCTCGGACAGGTGTCTTCAGACTGTCGAGCGGATTGTTGAAATAAATCCCCATTGTAAGGCCAACAATGTTGCAGAGCGACTCCAAGTGAGACAGAGTACTCCTGTGAGGGATCTCCATCAACTTGGTGACTATGGTAGAGAAGCTAGAAGGAAGTTTCTGAGAAAAACACCTATAAACTTAAAGGAACATTTGTTAAGGATGGGAGAAACGTGACCTCACAGAGAGGCACAGGGAGCCGTTTTGGATGTCCACTGAAGTTACCAAATATGGTTCTTCACCCAGCAAAGGGTTAAACATTGCTCCTAACCATCAAATTTGACTGAATCATTCTGAATAATATGAAAGCGCTCCTTAGTTGCTTTCCTTGGGTAGAAAATCTACCCTGAGTGATTCTCATCCCACAGGGCTTTATAGAAAATAAGACTTTTTATTTGATGGCTGGAGAGTCTTTGTGTTGAATATGCATTCATCCTTTTCAGAACTTAACTCTGGCACTAATATTCCAAAGTTGCTTCCAAGGGCTGAAAATTGAGGTCTTTATAGCTGGATCTTTACATAAACTGAAAATTAAACCAAAACCTCAACAGCAAACTGCATTACGCCAAGAATTACACAGTATGGCTATCCTCCTGCCAAAAAAAAAAAAAAAAAAAAAAAAAACCCACTCTGTGTTCATCATACCTGATTTATGTATGAAATATTTATACTTCAGATCAGAAATGAGTCAGACATTAGTGCTCTCTGCTTCCTGTCAGTCTTGTTAAAGCTCACTCGTAATGGTATTTCTGGTTAAAAAAATGAGGTCATGATGCGTGCACAAAGAGAGTGCGAATACTGTAATGTCTCTTATGACTAATTTTGAGAGTTAGTATTGAGCAACTTTCTGGTAAATCACACGGAATTAGAAATAAGCCATTTGTGCTTTCCATCACTGAGTCACGATGTATAAAAAAAAGGAATGAATAGAATATGCCATACATATAAGAGCGCATTGTAATGAAAATACAGTATACTAATAGATGACGGATGCAACTCTAGGTCACTATCTGTATCTGTTTGGAGCTCCAAATATCCATATCTGTATTCATATTTAAACCCAAAGTGGATTTAGCTTACACTGCATCCACAGATACAGTGGAAAACCCTGGAAAACCGACTTGTACTGTAAAAATGCCATGGTGAGTGACTTCTGGTCTAGTGATGAGAGATGTGCAGGATATCTCACTTGTACATGTATTTCTGTATGCTAAGGACTTCTACTTAGGATTTACTAAGGAGGAATAAACGCTACAAATGCATCATGTAACATGGTTGTCCTTTGCCCTGCAAGTTTCATATCGGATCACAAAAAAAAGTCAACACTTCTTACTAATGCAACTTTTCCTTTGAGTCTTGCTGGATCCCAAGATCAACTTAATGTCCTTGGAAACTTTCTGGAGAAATGTATAATGCAGCTCATATACGTAGCTGTCATTTATTATGCATTTTGAACATAACAAGTGTTCTTTCCAAATAATACATATTCGGTTATGCGTGCAGCTGGATTTACCAATCACACAGGTAAAGATTGTGGGTTGGAATTACATTTTATCGCCAAAGGTATGTGGACACCTGACCATCACACTCATATGGTTGGCACAAAGACGGAAGCACACAATTGTCAAATCTTATTTGCAAAAGGCCAGTGTGGGTGCAGGTTTTTTACGAGGCGAGTTAAACCCTGGGCAGGTCGCTGATCCTCTGCAGGGCCAACACACAGAGACAGACAACCATTCACACTCACATTCACACTTACGGGTAATTTAGAGTAGCCGATTAGCCTAATCCCCTCTGTGCATGTCTTTGGACTGTGGGAGGAAACCCGGAGTACCCAGGCACTGGGAGAACATACAAACTCCACACAGAAAGGCACCCAGGTTGATCCCAGGGACCGAACCCAGGACCGTCATGCTGTGAGGTGACAGTGCTAACCACCACACCACCGTGCTGCCTGAATGTGCTTGCATGCTATAGAATTAAGGGTTCCTTTCACTCGAACAAAGAGGGTCAAACTGGTTCCAGCATGACACTGCCAACTGTACACAAAGCCAGCTCCATGAAGACACCGTTTGCCAATGTTGGATTGGAAGTACTCGAGTGTCCTGCGCAGAGCCCTGACCTCAACACCACTGAACATCTTTGGGATGAACTGGAACACCGACTGCATCCCAGACCTCCTCACCTGACCTCACTAATGCTCATGTAGCTGAACGAACACAAATCCCCAAAGCCATGGTCCAAAATCTAGTGGAACGCCTTCTCAGAAGAGTGGAGCTTATTAGAACATCAAAGGGTGACTAAATGTGGAATGGGATGATCAAAAGTTCCTTATGGGTGGTCAGATGTTCAAAAACTCTTGACCTTTTAGTCTTTGGACACGAGCAAATAAAGTGCATAATTCATGTCCTGTGCATCATGATGCCTTGAATATAATAAGAAGTGAGGAAAAATGGTGTGGACAGGCTGGAGGTGGGCATGTCATATACAGTTGTGTTCAAAATTATTCAACCCCCAATGCTGTAAAGGGTTTTAGGGAATTCAGTGTACATTTGTAATT
>JAQMCW010000037.1:1849838-1860496 GCA_030068335.1 Chrysichthys cranchii | reverse complement strand
ATTTTATATATTTAGATCAAAGTTTTCTTAAATAATTCCTTACCAAATAGGTGTTTACTTCTTTTCAATATCAGTAATAATAATAATTCTCACACAAATAATAACAATTTGTAAAGACAAGATAAAAATGGCATCCGCAAACGAAGTGACTAGTTAAAATGTAAGCGCTAGTGACGCTGTTTCCGGTCATACGCACGTGTAATATGTTCTGTGGTCATACGTCATTTCTGTTTCAAATGCGAAAAGAATTTTATCTACATATAGATATACATATATACGTAGAGAGATGGATACAGAGTATATTATGTTAGCGTGTTAGGAATAAAACACCCAAAGTGGTGTGCTCTTACAGGAAAATAATACATTTCTTTCAGGTAACAATAATTATTTTCCATTTATCGATGCTATTAATGCCGGTTAAAATGTTTTCAGTTATGTTATAGCATAGCAGCTTTTACTCATTCATTAATATGTCAAAAAAGTTACAGTTTTACCTCTGACCTTCACAAAATGCTGACCAAAAAAAACGTCAAATGAACGTCTCCTTACGTGATAAAACTTCACCACGTCAAAAATTGTACATATTTTTCATCGGTTTATATGTGACTGAGTTTCTGTGACTGAGCTGTCACTATAGAAACGATAGCATATTAGAAGAGTGCACTAAAATAAACCTGTGATTTGATTTGCAGATGAAGCTACTGTTAGAGCGTTATTGCTAGTTAGTGTACAACTTCTGGCCAATCAGAATGGAGGATTTCTTTGTGGTGTAAAACACTATGGTGTAATAGTCAGATTGATTAAGATCTACAATACGCTTTCTTGTGGTTCCACATGAAATGTTGCTCAATGTTTGTGATGTGTAGGCAGAAAGGAGTCATTATATCACACACACACACACACACACACAGCTGGTTGGCATTACTTCACATCCACATGTGAGGACCTGGCTCGCTCTCAATCTCATCAGCACTGCACTTTTCACCTCTCGAGCTCACTCTCTCCATGTTCATGCCAAGCGTCCATTTGCACAAGCCCGGACTTCATGTGGAGATCCGAATCATTCGTCAGTGATTATTCTGGCCAACATTCAACCAGACGGCGTTGCGCCAAAGACCGGATGGCGAACCGTTTCCAAAAACACGTTCCTGGAGAAGCAACATGGGCTGAAAATCTGCAGGATTGCATAAGAGGGATGACTTTTTGAGAGTGTTTTCACAGTAAACAATGATGCACAGCGAGGCTGATGAAGAGAACCGTCTCACGGCTGCTGAAGGAAACGTCTGACAGCCAATCAGATGTGTTTACTGAAGTCCAGTGAAGGGTTTACCATTAAATACAAGAATGATGGCAATTACGAAGGAATGTACATGCCTGAATGCGATTATTAATGCTCTGTTTATGTGTCTCAATAAATAGTGAACGTCTAGAGAGAGCAGTGATATGTACTGAATTAAAAAAAAAAAAAATCATGTCATTTTTTTTAGCTTCATGGTGGAATTTCCCCCCCTTTTCTACATGTTTGATTTTAATTGATTGATTGATTGATTGATTGATTGACTGATTTACTACATTTTTTTGGGGTAGTTTTCTAACTTGAGTTTTTTCTTCTTCTTCTTCTTCTTCTGTCTTTTAAGATATGATTACACAGTTTATACCAACAGTTTAAGATCTACATGGAAAGGAACAAAGATTAAAATAAATGAATAAATAAAATAAATAATATTTAATATGTTAAAAAAAACAAAAACAAGAATGCATTGTATGGTGTATGGTTGGTTGTTTTCCCCTTCAGTTAAGTTGTTTCCCAATATGTCTATTTTTTATTTTTTTTTATTTTATTGATGTGTATTATTTATTGTGTGCTCTCCCCACACCTGTGTTGATTTCTTCCAGGTTTTCCAGTTTTCTCTTACCTTCTACAAACATGCCGGTGACTAAATTACCCTTAGGTGTGAACGCGTGTGTGCCATGAGATGGACTGGCTTTGGTTTTCAGGATGTATTCCCAAATTGCACTCAGTTTTCCTGGCATTGACTCTGGATGACTCCATCGCAACCTGGATCAGGATAAAGAGCTATACTGAAGATTCATGTTTATTTATCTTCTGCCGCTTCATCCTGTTCAGGGTCGCGGGGGGGAAGCTGGAGCTAATTCCAGCTGACTTCGGGCGAGAGGCGGGGTTACACCCTGGGAAGGTCACTAATCCACCGCAGGGCGACACACAGAGACAGACAACCATCCACACTCACATTCACACCTACGGGCAATTTAGAGCAGCCAATCAGCCTAATCCCCTCTGTGCATGTCTTTGGACTGTAGGAGGAAACCGGAGTACCCGGAGGAAACCCGCACAGACACAGGGAGAACATGCAAACTCCACATAGAAAGGCAACCAGGTCGACCCCGGGGCTCGAACCCAGGACCTTCTTGCTGTGAGGCGACAGTGCTAACCACTAAGCCACCTATATTGAAGATAAACAGATAAATGAATAAATATTTCATTAATTATAGTTGTAATGTTGTGTATTTTATTTCAGGTTCCAAATAACTATAATGTTTTAACCCTTTCATTTTTGTGCATCACTGGCAACGTAATGATACAACCTTGCCAGGTAGTTTGATTGACAAACCTCTCCTGCCATATAGTCAGTATATATGCTGTATAATTTACTCCTTGTATATGATCAGCCCTGTTTATTCACCTCATATGCTGATATTATGACTGTAGTTTGAACTTTGTCAGTATTCCAGCTGTATCGTTTACTTTGTCCATTTCTTATTCATACATTTCTTCATATTATGGATGTGTCATTATATACTAGTTTTTCTATATACATCTATATACATGTCTTTTTTTTATAGTTCATAGTTGATAATTGAATAGAGGTTGCTTCTTGTCCTTTTTTCTCCTGTTTACAGAGTCTGGTGTCCCACAGAACCCCAGGTTTCTCCTCTGACCAGATATTTTATTCAAGTGACTGGAATATCTGGAACACTTTCCCCAGACAGGCAACACTCCTTGTTAGTAAGCGTACGTAACAACTGACATCAACAAGTCCATCAGAGAAACCCTGAAACCCTTGGGAGAGGTCACTGCTGCTCCTTTAATAAAATAAATATGAAAGGCTTTTTGTTTGCTTTCCTTGTTTAGCCCAAAGGTTCTTGTTAAAATGACCACCCACTGCTGGAGCCACACTGTGTGCCATGATGGACCGGAGGAAAAAAGTTGCAAAGTACACAGTGAACATTTCAGTCACGCTACCAGCAACTGTTTATTTATTCATTTCATTTTAATTTTAATCTTATAATTTCATAAAATCAGATCAGATCAAGGCCATCCATATTCTCAGTCCAAATAGAAATAATTATTCAAGAACGCATTATTTGATCATATATTGTAACAATCATTTGGAGAATGGTCTGAGAAAGCCATGTCCACTTGAAAGGGTATTGTGTGTACATGGGGTGGTGGTAGCTCAGGGGTGAAGATGTTGGCCTCCTGCCACTGCTGGGCCATTGAGCAAGGTCCTTAACCCTCAGCTGCTCAATTATATAAATGAGATAAACGTAAGTTGCTCTGGATAAGGGCGTCTGCCAAATGATAGTAATGTAATACAATATGTTTATTGTCCTTAGAGCAGGGGGTCACAATACTTTTCTTCTAACCCAGACTTTTTCTAGTTGGATCATTTTTATTTGATTTTAATCAATACATCTTTAATTCAGCAATGACTAAGTGGCCAGTAAATGAAACTTATTACACACTCACTCATCTTCTGCCGCTTAATCCTGTTCTGGGTCATGGGGGGAAGCTGGAGCCAATCCCAGCTGACTTCGGATTGGCGAGAGGCGGGGTTACACCCTGGGCAATAAAGCACAGGGCGACACACAGAGACAGACAACCATTCACACTCGCATTCACACCTACAGGCAATTTAGAGTAGCCTGTTGGCCTAATCCCCTCTGTGCATGTCTTTGGAGTGTGGGAGGAAACCGGAGTACCCGGAGGAAACCCATGCAAACATGGGGAGAACATGCAAACTCAATACAGAAAGGCACTCAGGTCGACTCCGGTGATCGAACCCAGGACCTTCTTGCTGTGAGGTGAAAGGCTTGCCACTACACACCACTGTGATGCCCTGAAGTGTATGACCATTAAATATAATATCACTCCACTAAGCAAAAAATAACACACTATACTGCATGCCGTTGTAGGAAATAAATCAAGAGCAGATCGCTCCCTTATCGTCCACCTTTTTTCCCCCATTCTCTTGAAACCGGAAAGCGTACACTCATCATTCCAGAAGACTCTTCCATGTCAGAAAACTTAAAGTTACTCCTTTAAAAATGGCAACTAAGCATTTTAGATGACGTCCATTCATATAAACGTGATTTAAGTGACAGCTGCACTACTGTCAGAGCTGCTGCTGTAGAAAATGAATCAACACCTTCTGACCAATCAGATTCAAGAATTCAAAAACGCAAGTTCAAATTGAATTCAGATTGGAAAATGTTTTTTATTTCTGTAATGAGCCGTGCTCCCTGGTGCTATTCACTACCTCTGTTACTGATTCTCTGCTAGGGGTGTAAACCCCAGGCTTCCAGTAATGATTTGATATTTGATGATACCACACAATCTGCGATGATACAATAGAAAATGATTTTGATTCATGAGAAAACGATTCGACATTTGACTTCATCATGGATCTGCTATGATATGGGACGATACAATATGGCAACGGGTCTGTCGTAACGATACAACAGAATTTGTTATGATACAATACAAAAAGATTTTGATTCACGAAGCAATGATTCGATTTCAGGCTATATCACAGAGTATCCTCTGATAAAACACAAGGTGATTTTGATTAATATGGAAATAATATAGGATAAATATATAAATAACGCCATGATGATATGAATCTGCTGCGATGCAGTTTTAATTCTTAGTCTTTTTAATTCGATATTAGACGAAATCACTGAATCTTATACAATATGTCACGATTTCAATTCCTAAGATGAACCTCTGAATCTGCAACGATACGATATGATACAATTTTGATTTGGCAGTGATTCAATATTTCTATAGTAGGTTTACTGTTAATTTGATGATGATTATGATGATGATGATGATGATGATATAGAGAAATATCATCAGTGGGCAGTGGTAGCTCAGGGGGTTAAGATGTTGGGCTACTGATTGGAAGGTTGGGGGTTCAAATCCAAGCACCATCAAGCTGCCACTGCTGGGTCCTTGAGCAAGGCCCTTAACCTGCAATTGCTCAGTTGTATAAATAAAATAAATGTAAGTTGCTCTGGATAAGAGCGTCTGCCAAATGACAGTAATGTAATGTAATGTAATGTAATGTAATAATATCAGAGTTATGGACATGCCACCATTCTAGCCTATATACAAATTTGTTTCAAAAAACGATGATCAATTTATGATTGTTGCTTTGATTCATTTCAGATGTCTTATGAAATGTTGCACCTTACCAAATTCTCTGATCATGTGATTATTACATCCTTTATCCCTAACCATAATCATGCATGTACAATGAGATACAAACTACATACTGTATGTCTAATCTCCTACTTAATACTTTTTTCTTTTTTTTAATGAATATTTTAATTTATTTACTTTGTATTTCAGTTTTCTTGGTAGTCTCGAACGAAGTTTATATCCTGTTAGGACTACACGTGGTACTTTTTCTTTAAGATAGTAAACGCCTCATATGGAGGATATGCAATCACTAGATCTAATCTTGCCACCCTGTTATGTTCCCCAGTGGAACGAGCACATAATGTGCATTTTCTTCTCATATTAGAAAGTTAATAAATAAAAGCACTATGATGACATGATGATGTTTTCCAAAATGCCTTAAGATCCAAAGGGCTCCACATACAACTAATGCCTCTCATGGTTTATACTCTGTCCTTCCCTTTTTGTAATTTATTAATGAAGAATGATGGAATCTTACTTAGGAAAATAAAGATTTAATAAATGAGATCAGTTCTTTAGAACATAACAGTCCTCGGGAACGATTCGGCCACTGTATATAGGAGTTGTGTTCCAGGGTATTCATTCTGTCCGCAGGTCCCATGATGGCTCTCCAAGGAAAACAGTGACCCCACATGACCCCCCCCCATGAGCCGTGGACCCTGGGGAATGACCATTGGACGGGGGGATTAGAAGCTCAAACAGGGACTGAGCACGGTGAGAGAACAGCCAGTGATGCGACACACAGTGTGTGTGTGTGTGTGTGTGTGTGTGTGTGTGTGTGTGTGTGTGTGTGTGTGTATGGGTGAGTGAGAGCTCTGCCTTAGGCTGCTGTTTCTGCCGATGATTCCCATGTTCTTGCGTGTGGTTTTCATTAACCTGGAAGGGGGAGATTGTGAGTCAGAAATTTAGACAGAGTTAAGAAAGGACAAAGAACATCTGTTGAGAATTCTGTGTGTGTGTGTGTGTGTGTGTGTGTGTGTGTGTTAACACTGTGTGGACTACATTTACAACTAAAGGACAGTATTGATACTGTGGGATCATTCTGGAAGTAAAATAACACTAAAGTATTAAATCAAAGGTACACCTTTTGTATTTTTAATATGTACCGTGTCTTCCCCCTGGATATTTGGATAGAGTTTAATTTTAAAATGATTTGTGAAACATAAGAACATAAGTACGAAGTTGCTTGACGATGACGAGTGCGATATGCTAAAAATTGTAAAATGTTTCGAAAATATTTAAAATCCGCAGGCAGGCATCACTGGTAGGCCAGCGTAACAGAGGCAAAGTAAATAACAGCTAACACAAAACGGGATTATACAGAGTTTTGTATGTTTTCCGCTGTCCGTGTAGGATTCTTCCAAGTTCTCTGGTTTCCTCCAACTATCCAAAAAACATGCTAGTAGGCAGAATGGTTATGCAAAATTACCCCTAGGTGTGAATGAGTCTGTGAATGTCATGTGCATAAAGACCCACCGATGGACTAGGGTAAACTCTCCATTGTTCTCGGGAAAGGCTCCGGACTAGGATAAAGCGGGTAGATGGATGGCTGGGTAGACGGATGGATAATTATTGGAGGTAGCCCTTATTTGAAGGATACCTACCCCGGGCATTCATAAGACATCCAAAAGGATTGCATGAATTCTTCATATAAGGCTTATGTTGGTACCCTTTAGGACTGAGAGGATAAAAAATGTTAGTGAAAGCAGAAGACTGGAACATGGAGGTCACAGGGTTGATGACTGTACTGTTATGGCAGTTTTATTGGAGGGAATGTAAATAGAGAAACAGATGAAAAAGACTGACATGTCACTGGCAGACAGAGACCCCAAACAAGTCACCCAGAGACACAACAAATAATGTCTGCCCTTTTAAACTGTCAACAAATATGTCCTTGTTTTAAGTAAATCTGTTTGGTTTTATATCATTGTTCAAGCACAGATATGTGAGCTGTAATTGTAAGTGTCAGGTGCTTAAAATAAAGTGAAATCTATAAATATGCAAAAAAAAAAGAGAGAGAGAGAGAGAGAGAGAGAGATCAAGACAGAAATCTATGAATATGAATTTGTGAAAAGTGGATTACAATAAAAGTGGAGACACAATTAAAAAAAGTTATTATTATATTCTTGTGATGTAGTGGGGAATTTAGCATGATGTGAAAAATCAATGTGTCTCCCAAAAGTTCAACCTCACATCTGCATCATGGGAAGTGGGCAACGGCCACCGTATGGGAATAATTTGGTAGGGAGAAGTACGATGGCTGGTTCCCCATGGCTGCTACAGTGGCTGTGAAGGCCAGCCAAGAACCCCGAAACAACAGGCTAATGAGGCTCTGGTGAAGCCCTGGCAGCAGCGGTGTCTTCTTACTGTTGCTGGAGGAACTGGGGTCATCGATAGCAGTGACTTAACAGAGGGCACAGTACCACCTGTTTGGGACCTAGCCCCTGTTGTGCGCCTCCATTGCCCCTGGAGCAAGGCACTGAGGTATCCAAGTCCATCCCAGTCCATCATGTCTAAACTACCCTGCACCAGGGTTCGAGCCCCTGAGGATTTCAGCACCGCCTCTAGACCTGCTGCAGAAGAAATGTTTATTAGGGGAAGGGACTCAAGCCAGGCTTTGGATGGCTCTTTCTGGATTAAAGTATATTGTCGGGTGCCACCATATGATTTATGATTAACCACTCGATTCACCACTTGGAACATCTTAACTCTCAATGGTATTGGCTATCAAGTAGCCTTAATCAACATTTTAGCTAAATACAACAACGTAGTCATTGCTATTACAGAGGCATGTCTACTATACAACTTGAGAGTTCATCAATGGAGCGACGGTCATTCACTCAGGTGGAGCTGATCACACAAAAGGAGTAGCACTCATTCTATGGCATCCCAGGGACAAATCCATCACCCATTGGAAGCCCATCTCGTCACACCTACTGTTCACATGACTTGTTCATCATAGAGGACACATGTCCATTCTGGTCACCTATGCTCCAACAGAACTCAGTCAGGACTCAGACAGACATGTTTTACCACTAGCTCACTGCTGCTATCCAAGCCGTGCCACCTGGCGATGAGCTCCTCATCATGGGTGATATGAATGCCAACCCTGGGCTTTGGACTCCTTGTAGGTCCATTCGGTACTGGAGACACGTATGATAATTCACACCGTCTCCTGTTCTTGTGTTCCATGGAGGGCCTGAATGCGACCAGCTCCTGGTTCAGAAGAAAGACAATGTACCACCACACTTGGATCTCCAACGACAGCCACAATAAGAATGAACTCAACCACACTTTGACGTGTAGACTGATTATAATCAAGTCTTATCATGGCACCCTAAAACATCACCACCACTTAATATCCAGACCCTTCACAATGACAGCGAAGTCACCAGAATAAATTCGCTGCAGACTCCAGCCTACCCAAGGACACAGAAACAGCATGAAAGATAGTCTGTGACGGAATCCGAACCACAGCAGAAGAGACTGGTGACTTCAGATGACGCATGCAACTGTGGGTGTCTGACGAAGCAATGGATGTCTTTCAGGCCAAGTCTCCAGCCCATTTGTCAGATGATAAATCTAACCTGAAACGACTTCAAGGCATTTTCAAAGTACTGGCCAAATGTAACAGCCATCGATATTACGAAGCACTGACTGATGAAGCTGAGGAAGGGATGAAGCAAAACAACCTGAAAGCAGCATACAAGGTGATCAGGAAGATCCATGAGGTCACACTGGAGGTTGTGCTACATCCGTGCTGAAGCTGGACAGATATCCCTGTAACAGCTTAGGTGATGCCATGGCGAGATGGTATGAGCATTTTCCCACTGCCTAGACACTAGACGCTGCTGCAGAGAATGCTGTGGAAATTGCCACTGTTTCAGTAGATCCCTCATCACTTGATGAAATCTGCTTAGCCATTAACCACCTGCGTCTTGGCAAAGATGCAGGTATTAATGGTATATTTCCAGGGGATATAAAATGTGCAATAGAGCTATGTATGGAATTCAGGATATGTGCCATCAGAGTGGGAGGAGGGTATTAGCCTCGCATTATACAAAGGTAAGGGTCCTAAAGCTGAGTGCAGCAGTTACAGCCTGATAACGCTGCTGTCTGTCCTGGGTAAAGTTTTTGCGCACCTTTTGTTAGCTAGTGCACAGCCCTTACTCCTCGCAAAGTGCCGCCCCAAGCAGTCAGGCTTCACACCGAGTTGAACCACAATGGATTTTCATTCCGCAAAAGATCCTTGATCTCATCAGAAACTTGCAGAGCAGCACCAGAATGAAGGTTCAGCTGAACGGGCAGACAAGCAACTGCTTCCCAACTACATCTGGCATCTGGCAGGTCTGCGTCCTAGTGCCAGCTCTGTTCTGGAGGGCGATGGACGTCATCCTGTATCGCTCTCAAATCTGTGGCGCCAGTGGAAGGTACAGCTGGAGACTAAACTTCATATATACAAAACACGTGTTGTTCCTGTCGTACTGTATGACTCAGAAGCCTGGACATTACCGGCACACGACTTATGGAGACTCAAAGCTTTTCATATGAGCTGTCAGCACAAAATTCTCAATGTTCTTTTTTTTGTCAGAACTTTGCTATCCAAACAGGACTTTCCACTGTATCCAGCATTATCAAACGTCACCACCTGTCTCTCTTTGTACATGTGGCCTGGCTCAACCCCACTGTTCCGGCACACAGTGCTCTTGCCTTTTCAAGTGACCGCAGAACTGAACGAAGGCCCCTAGCCAGCTGGAAATGACTTCCCAGTCGTCCATGCTCAACCTGGTTGCAACAGATTGGTGATCCATCCCGCATCCTGCAGGAGCGGAGGCACGTGGGGGGGTGGGTGTTGTAATAACTTCTCAGAGTCGTTTTTTTTTCATTGTTTTATTTCAAGTTTTCATTGCTCACAATTGTATCTTGTATTTCCGTTGATATTATATTTACAAGTATTTCAGTATTCCTACATGTGGTTGTGATTAATTGATGAATGGGTTAAGAGTTAGAAATGTTAAAGCCTTTCTCACGCCATGTGGCGAGAAGTGAGTGAGCTTCAGTAAAACAAACTAATCAAAGTTGTACGCAGAGCGGGGTCCACACCATGGAGGGAAAATAAACGGCTGAGGTTCGCAGTGCACACACACACACA
>JAQMCW010000037.1:1844838-1847338 GCA_030068335.1 Chrysichthys cranchii | reverse complement strand
AAATGATTAAAACAAACATAATGCTGGGTTGAGAAACCCAAGATTGACCTTTAGTGAGCAGTGTTTTGTAGTCTCACTCATTGTCTCTAATTTCTAGGTTTGTAATCATTTGTAATACTTATTTTTCCCTCATCATCATCATCATCATCATCATCATCATCATCATCATCATCAACATTATCATCAACATCATCATCATCATCAACAACATCATGCTGCTGCTGATTCATGCACAAATCCATCGAGTTTCCATCATTAAAGGTGAAAATGAGCAGTAAAGAAAAGAGAAGATGAAAGTTCACCAACACTGGAAAAAATAACCTGTGGTATTAAAAACACATCCTACTTTTTTCTTTTTGTGAAAATAAGTCATATGCAAAAATCACATGTGAAAACGTGTGAAAAATCAGCACATGGACATAAATAAATCACATGGAAAACAAAACCACACAT
Source organism: Chrysichthys cranchii (assembly GCA_030068335.1). Classification (NCBI taxonomy): domain Eukaryota; kingdom Metazoa; phylum Chordata; class Actinopteri; order Siluriformes; family Claroteidae; genus Chrysichthys; species Chrysichthys cranchii. Next base: position 1,846,885 of record JAQMCW010000037.1, on the reverse strand, counting down.
GGAAAAATGAACATGTGAAAACAAATACATGCTGGGACTGAATCACGTGTGGACATAAACAGATCATATGATGTAATGACAGGAGGAAGAAAGTGAGAATCTACAAATATAAAACATCCTTTTTACACGTGAATCTTCAGCAGCCCAGGTGCCAGTCTGCACAAGTGTTTAAGCTCTCTCAGTCTGCAGCAGACGTGTTAAACGTTTTACATAAACCTTTTGTTGTGGTGAACAGAGAATCGTTTGGGCATGTTCTGTAAATGTTGAGGCCAGCTAGCACTGGATAAAATGGCACTCATGAGTCTCAAACCTCACATGATTCATTCATGGAGTTTTGCAAAATGAAGGCAAAAAATATTAATATCACAAACATTACCAGTAGTCCATAGCGAGTGAATTCATTCTTATAAGTTGTTGCAAAAGAAATTGCATAAACATGTGTATAATCGCACAATTCATGTGGGAAAATTGTGTGTTTTTCTAATGTTGTTTTTAACCGTACTGTCATGTAAATCACTATGATTTATGATTATGATTTATGAAAAATTAGTTTGAGTGAAAATATCTTAATGTATATCAATAATGATGAACTGTCGAACATTTCTCATCCTTTCAAATAAATAAAATAAATATTTCTAGTAAAATACATCTGTTTACAGTACATCTAGCAATGTATCTCTTCTTCTTCTTCTTCTTCTTCTTCTTCTTCTTCTTCTTATTATTATTATTATTATTATATAGTAAAATACCTAATTATTTTAGCTCATTCTATCAGAATTTCTTTCTTTCTGAGACCAAAACTGTTTGCATGAGTATGAAGCCTAATAATATTGTTGGTTAAAAATGAAATTAACTGGCAATAAAGCAGACACTTTTTATCCTATTTGTGGTAAAATGCCTATTTAGATCTGGCAAAAATAAATAAATAACAACAATAATAATAATAATAATAATAATAATAATAACAACAACAACAATAATAATAATGACGACAACAACAACAATAACAATAGCAATAAAAATAATAACAATAATAATAATAATAAAAATAATCATCATCATCACCATTATCTCATTATATACTTGTACGCTATTCTTGATGACGTTGAAGTAACTTTAACCTATTTAAACAATAGTAAAATATATTTTTTATTTGATTATAATCTTATAATGAGTGTTTGTATGTATTCAATAATGAGGAGGAAAAAATATCCCGAGGGAATCTATTAATTTAGACATAAGGACCACTTTTTCTGGTTTAAATTTAAAACAAACAAACCAAATGAAGTGGTGACTGAAGATAAAGAAGGCCCTTTGGCTCATTGGATTTTACACCACAAGAACCTCAGTGTGGTGAAGAACCTCACGTTCAGGTTGAGTGGTGGAGTAGAAGGTGCCTTTGCTCCATCTAGTGAAGTGATGTGGGAAGTGGACGTTATTGGCTTCCATTAAACCCATGTGAGCGAAAATGATCATTCAGGTGCTCTTCTTTGTCCGATTCAGCGTCCAGTGTGTTGCTCTTTGATTTCATCATGTCACTTGATTAAGGCCAATCTCTAGATTCCCGTACCTGTGAGATGTCAGGATTCATTCGCGTCGACTCCTTCATCACTGACCTGCTCTATGAAAGCCTGGTGCTTCAGGCCGTGTCTCGTTTCTTTTTAAGGCCGGTGTGAAACGTGTCAAGTGTTTGTTAATGATAATAAAAGCCTGGGATCGTTCCTTGAGTGCCGAGGCCCTTCTCGGGATGGTGCGTGAGTAGGCCTAGGGTTTAGATATTAAATGTCTTGGACAGCTCCTCTTTTGCCTCCATGAATGAATCATCAGAAGACAAGAGAGGAAGGAGAGACGCGATCAAAAATCAATGGGGAGCTCCGAGGCAGCTGTGACCCTTCATAAGCGGCCAATGATGCGTACACGTAGCCCGGAGTCTCGGCGAAATCTGAGCAAGTGGCGTGTGTCTACGAAACAGAGAGAGAGAGAGAGAGAGAGAGAGAGAGAGAGAGAGAGAGAGAGAGAGAGAGAGAGAGAGAGAGAGTGTGTGTGA
>JAQMCW010000037.1:1680367-1690367 GCA_030068335.1 Chrysichthys cranchii | reverse complement strand
TAACTGCTTGGCCTCATAAAATACTGTGTCTAAGCAATTACGGAACTACTGAATGTGAGTACTAAGGGTTGCACAATGATTTTAAAAGAATCGTCACAAGTTGTAAAGTTTTGTGGCATGTTGTAAAGTTGTAAATTTTTGCAAGCCTATATGACCTATACGTACATTCATAATGCTACAGTGCATTCATGAGGCATCTCAGATGTTTTCAAAACCAAAACTAGTGTAATGTAAAAAAAATAAATTGATTTAGAAGACTAAAAAGACAAAAGTTGTTGTCAATTTTCTATTATGTTGTAAGGTTGGGTCATTTTTGAGGCCATATGTGTAATGACCGATAAACACATTCAAATGTGATAAGACATTTACGAGACATCATACACAATAGTGTAAAGGTTCTGTAGTATGTTGTGATAATGTAAAGTTTTGTAGAATGTTGCCGTTTGGTTAAATTTTGTTGTGCGTGTAAATCTGTAAAGTTTTGCAGCACCTTTTGCAGTTTTGTAGTATGCTGGAAATTGTAAAGTTTTGAAATTTGTCAAAGTTGAAAAAGTTTTGTAGTATATTGTAAAGGCGCCCATGTGTGTAGTATTTTGTAATGGTGGGAAATTTTTGTAGTAACTTGTCCTACATTAGTTGTAAAAATTTTGTAGCACTGTGTGCAGTTTTGTAGTATGTGGTTGAATTGTAAAGTTTTATATGTTGTAAAATCATAAAGTTTTGTACTATGCCATAAAGTTGGATTATTTTAGTATGTTGTGTAAAGGTGTGAAGTTTTGTAATATGTCACCATGTTGTACATTTTTTGCGTTATGTGAAAAGCTTTAAAATGTTGCAATACCCCTGCGGGTTTGTTTTATATTGACAAATGTAAAGTTTTGTAACATGGCATAAAGTTGTAAAATTTGTAGCATGTTGTAACGGTGTGAAATTTTGTAGTATATATATTTTTTTAACTGTAAGGTTTTGTAGTACCTTGTACAAGTTGTAACATTTTCTGGTCCTGCTTACATTTTTGTAGTTTGTTGTTAAATTGTAAAGTTTTGCAGTATTTGGTTAAAATGTAAAGTTTTGCAGTATGACATAAAGTTGTAATATTTTGTAATATGCGGTAAAGGTCTACATGTATGTAGTGCGTTGCGATATTGTGAAGTTTTGTAGTATGTAGAAATGTTTTGTAGCATATTGAGAAGTTGTAAAGTTTTGCACTACCTTGTAAGGTTGTAGAGTTTTATAGTATGTTGCGATGATTTGTAGATATATCGCATGATTTTCTTCACTCTGGAAGAAAAACCTTTCAAAATTAATATGTTCATCATTTTGAATGACTTATAATTCAACATGTCAACAGTCCCTAATGTATAATAGAGATTGCTAAATAACCTGTGTAACTTTGCATAAATTTGCATACAATATAAAATAACATTAAAGTGTTCGTAGTTCATTATAAAAATTATAACAGAAATTACAAACATCCCTGTGTAAGGTGTCACTACAGAAACAATAATAATAATAATAATAATAATAATAATAATAATAAAACTATTGTCAAAGCTGCTGAAATCAAATCAACACCTTCTGACCAATGATTTGAAGTCGAGAATTCAATAGTGCCTTTCTTTTTGGAAAAAAACAATAAGCTTCCCTTCTGATTGACACGTCCAAATATTGTGTGTGTCAGTGTGTGAGAGGAGATCCAAACGATGACTGACGTTCCAAAGCCAGCGTGGTCGTGTTGCTCGCTTTATGTATATGGTGAGTTTGAGTGTGTCGATACACACACAAACCTTTATATACATTTCACTGGGGAGGCGGTGAACATATAAACTGCGTGTGTGTGTGTGTGTGTGTGTGTGTGTGTGTGTGTGTGTGTGTGTGTGTGTGTGTGTGTGTGTGTGTGTGTGTTAGGATGTGCATCATGCAACTTGTGCCTGTATTTGATCTCTTAGTCGTGTAATGAGATGGGGAAGGGGCAGGCTCACCGAGCAGAAGCCGGTCTCTACACATGTACTCCCTGTCATTACATTTACTCATTTTCTCTCTCTTTTTTTTTAATTAATGAATATTTCAGAAGGTTATTGCAAGACAGCTTCTCATTTGATTTTTTTTTTTTTTAAATCCCTTGCCTCGTGGGTGAATAATTGTTTTAATGATTTAATTAATAGAATTGTATCCTCAGATGAAAGGCTTCATATTTTAATAAGCCAAAATGGTTTGAATTAAGGAAGAAGCCCTGCCTGTCAATTAAAGCCCATTGTAAGTTCTCTCTCGACTCCCAGAGCTTACATGAGCCGCATCACTTCCATTCTTAATTGCAGCTTAATAAATAAACACGATTAGGTTAAATCCCTACAGCTTGGTCGTTTGAAAGCCAGTGAGAAGAAGATCCACTGGCTGGATGTCTGGCTGGCTGAGTGGTTTTTGTTTTTGTTGTTTTTTTTTTTTGTTTTTTGTTTTTTTGTACGCCTGCTCCAGATAAAAACACTCCCCTGGTTTGGTTTTATTTACCTGAAGCATCACATTTCTTTGATTGCCATACGTTTGATTTGCACGTGCCTGCTTTCTATAAATCCATGTCATTCAGAGTGCAACGATCTCCAGATCTATAAATCTATAAATAAATACGGTGTGTAGCGAAATATTTCATCCAGTTAAAATCATTGTGAGCAATTACGTTTCACGATTTCGTTGTAATTCCGCCGAAAGACGTCGTGTATCTTCCCCTACGTTTATAACCTGATCTGATCAACTTGACTGATTAACTGAATTAACTGAAGCAACCTTAAACGCTGCAAAAAAAAAAAGTGAAATGATCTATGCGATGACAGAAGTGTGTATGTGTGCAGACATTTGTTTTCTACGCTTACGTGGTTGAATGCCATATTGACGGGGTGTTTGATTGTTGGTGTGTACGTACATACGTTCTTGCTGTTGAGTGATGCATTGATGAAAGAGGCACTGACTGGAGAGCACTTTAAATGTCGTTGTACTTGAGACGATGACAATAAAGATCTATTCTATTCCATTCTATCATGGAAAAACATCATCAGTGACGATTTGTAAAGAAGCATAGATTTCCCAGGAGAAATGAGTTCTCACTTTAATTACCAGCATCATCCACACCCGTCTCATCGCCAGAAGTGAAAGTGACTTGCGGGTTTCAAACATGAGCCTCATTATTGCTCATCTTTTGCTGCTTAATCCTGTCCAGGGTCGCGTTCAGGGGGAAGCTGGAGCCAATCCCAGTCAGCTGACTTCAGGTGAGAGGCGGGGTTATACCCTGGGCAGGTCACCAATCCACCGCAGGGCCACACGCAGAGACGGACAACCATTCACACTCACATTCACACCGACGGCCAATTAGCCTAATCCCCTCTGTGCATGTCTTTGGACTGTGGGAGGAGACCGGAGTACCCGGAGGAAACCCACGCGGACACGGGGAGAACATGCAAACTCCACACAGAAAGGCGCCCAGGTCGACCCCAGGGATCGAACCTAGGACCTTCTTGCTGTGAGGCGACAGTGCTAACCAGCACACCACACCAGTGATGTGCTGGTGATGTAGCGGCTAGATTTCCTTTTATTAAGATCGGTGAAGCTGTTTGAAACGTTGCCTGTTCAGAGCGTGTCAGCGCTATTCTTTGTGTTGATGATCAAGTGAGGGAAAATAAGCGCAACCCAAACTGATTAGACCGATAGCCACTTTGCTACAAAACCTTCACCAGATCTTGAGAAAATCACCCTTAACAAGCAAAGTTTTAGAAATCTTTAGGCAGACTGACGGAGCATACACAACGTGATTTTTGCATTCAGATGCATTTGGTGGATGTTTCTGGTGAAATATGTACGTTTTCTTAAATTAAAGATATCTGTCCCCAAGTGCACGAGAGGCGGTTGGAAATGCAGGGTAAGTTCCTTCAGGAACAGCAAACAGACAGAGTTCAAAGGTGAGACAGGTTCACGGTCAACTCCAGAGGCAAACGACAACAGCAGAGGTAAAGCACAGGCGTAATCCGAAAACACGCAGGGTTCAAATCGACAACTGAATGTACTGTATATCCTAGGCTAAACAAACTCCGAGCCTGAAAATCACAAAATAAGGTCCCACCAGAAGATCCAGAAATATAACACGGCTCGGCAATGCAGTAGAAACACAAAGAAAGATTTGCGAATACAATGCGGGCTTCAAGGGTTATATATACCTGAGGTGATGAGTTGCATGGGTTTCTTCTGGGGGTTCTGGTTTCCTCACACAGCCTGGCTACTCGAAATTGCCCTACATGGCTACTAAATTGCCCTCAGGTGTGAATGTGAGTGGCTGTTCATCTCTGTGTTAGCCCTAAGACCTGCCCAGGGCGTACCCCACCTCTGGCCCAAAGTCAGCTGAGATAAGCGCTGTTCTTTGAGAGTAAACTTTCACGTGGGAAAGAGGCCAAAAATAAAACACATCAAATCACGGATACTCGGGAAATACACACTGTTCCACTTGTGGAATTATTTATTTATTTATTTATTTATTTTGAAAAGAAAAGAAAATGTTAGAAAATTATCAGCATTTTCGAAGTAATGATGAACAAGAATATGAGTTAAAGAATATAAAATGTGAGCTCACTGGCACAAGGTCTTATAAGGTCCACTTCTTTCTGAAGCACAATCACACACACACACACACACACACACACACACACACACACACACACACACACACACACACACACACACACACACATTGTATCAGTTATAGTTCAGATTAGTCACAGGAACCTCTCATGCTTCACGCGGGACGTTTCCAGGTGGTTTTCAGACACATGCTGTACGATGTTTCACTGATTTTCAAATGTTTTGTTTGTTGTGTGTGTGTTTGTTTTTTGTTTTTTTTCATTTCCACATCTGATTATTTTCTCATTATTATTAACTTCCATAGGTTAATTTTCCAAATGCAGGACGGGAATTGTTATTTTCGTGTGTTTATTCTGTTGTTCTTGTATGAGTCATTTATCTATATAAATATAATTCTTTTGACGTTTGAAACGGAAATGGCGTACGACCACGGAACATATTATCCGTGCATGTGAGCGGAAACGGCGTCACTAGCGCTTACATTTTAACTGATCGCTTCGTTTGTGGACGCCATTTTTATATCGTCTTTACGAATCGTTATTATTTGTGTGAGAGTCATTTTACTGATATTGAAAAGAAGTAAACACCTATTTGGGAAGGAATTATTTAAGAAAACTTTGATCTAAATATATAAAATTCTTTTGGCGTTTGAAACTGAAATGACGTACGACCGTGATTTGCTGAAAAATAAAACTGGAAATTAACAAACTTATTTTATAAATACTGCATTTTATTTTTTCCCCTTGCACTCAGTGAGCGACGCCACTGGGGAATCAGCTAGTTTTAACACATGATTCGTTTCTTTTCATGTAATTTCAGCAAACGATTCATGCATTTTGCCATTTTCAGTATAATTAATACGATATTTATATCACATAAGGCAAAATATAATTCAATGCAATCCGGTATCATTTTTCACAGTTTATTTTCCGCAATCATTTTTCACGTGTGATTGTAGCACATTATTTATTTGTTTGCTTGTTTGTTTGTTTGTTTATTTGCTTATTTGTTTGGGTAGGTAGGTAGCTATTGCTCATTTATGTGCGATTTTATCATGATTTACTTTCTCATGCGCGACGTAAACCTGATTCCTTTGTTCCTAGTTTATTTGTTCATGTGTGATTTTATCACGATTAATCTGTTCTCACGTGAGAATTTTGCACCCGTGATTTTAATACGATTCGATTGTATTCATGTTAACATTTCACATGCAGGGCAGGATTTTTTTTATGACTTGAATGACTTTTTTCCTTACATGTCTCACTCTCACGATGTCCCGCGTGATCATTTCACATCTGCAATCTCAGCGAATAACATTTTGAAATGCACCTTTACATATTTCTCCCATTATTTTATTTCTTTGCTTGTTTGTTTGGTCCGCATGCCATTCGTTAGATAGTTGGTTACGATTTCTTTTTATGTCTTTTTAAACTGTTTCTCATTCGCTTTTAATAAACATGCTCCACGTGAGCGAGATTTTAGTTGTAAATCTGACGCAATACTCTGCTCAGCATTATACAGAATAAAGTATTAAAGTGTTAACTCTGAACTGTTTCGGTGTGTGTGTGTGTGTGTGTGTGTGTGTGTGTGTGTGTGTGTGTGTGTGCTGCAGTATTGATGCCTCACATTAGAGCTTCTCTTGAGCGGTCTCCATCTCTTCTTCTCAGGATTTATTTATTTAATCGAAGCCTGGATTACATCTCTGACTCACCGAAGAGCTCGCAATTCATGTTGAACGTGGACCTGTTCCAATCCAGGATGTGGCTGAGGACTTGAAAGATTTAAAGATTAAATCTTTCATAATGGTTTTATGTTGTGATTTTTAGCACACATGATTCATTTCTTTTATTATGTTAATTTTCTATGTTTAGGATATGATTCAATTATTTTTCCATTTGGTTTTTGATTTCATCGTTATTTTTTTTAACAGTCAGGGTATCTGGATTGGATTCAATAGGCGATGTATGATGGTTTTCACGTGATGAATTTATTTTCATGTGTGATGTTTTTCTAGAATTCCTTTATTTTCATGTGAGTTTCTTCCACCATGTGTTTCATATACAGTAAATTTTGACATGTAGTGTATGTATTTTTTCCTTTACATATGATTGATTCCATATGATTCGTTTATTTTCACGTGCGATATTTTCATGATTCAGTAATTTTCACGTGTGATCTTTTCACATGTCGTTAATTTTCACATGTGACTTTTTCACGATTCATTAATTTTCGCATGTGACTTTTTCATGATTCATTAACTTTCACGTGTGATCTTTTCACGAGTCGCTAATTTTCACGTGTGAATTTTTCATGATTCATTAATTTTCACATGTGAATTTTTCATGATTCATTAATTTTCACGTGTGATCTTTTCACGAGTTGTTAATTTTCATGTGTGATCTTTTCACGAGTCGTTCATTTTCACATGTGACTTTTTCATGATTCATTAATTTGCACGTGATTTTTCCATAATTCATTTTTCACATGATTTTTTTTTTTACATTTATATATGTTTTTACTTTTTTCAGCCCCCCACACACACACACGATTAATTTATTTTAATGTCTGATCACTTTTAAAGTAATTGGTTTATTTTTGCTGTGTAATTTTTGTTTAACATGATTAATTTATTGTCATATAACTTTTTTTAACGATTCATTTATTTTGTAATATGATTCCCCAACCCATGATTCATTTATGATTCACGTATGATTTTGTTTTTCACATGATTATTCTGCCATGTGCAACTTTTTCACGTTAATCTATTGTCACTTGTGATCCTCCCCCCCACCTGATTCGTTTATTTTTCTTCTGTGACCTTTCACACACATGACTTTACACCTATTTTCACGTTTTCCCCCTGCACAGTTGATTTTTTTTTTTTTTTTTTTTTTGCTTTTATCTGTGTGCCCCCATATGAGCTTTTTATTTATTTATTCCTCCCCCCCATGATTTTTCCTTATTTCCATGTTACATTTTCCACATTTATATTTGACAGTAGGCCTCTTCAAACCCAGGCTGAGATTTTAATCCAAATTCATTATTTTCCTTAACATGATCCATTTTACATTGTCACCATCTGAACGAAAATATTAACACGCCCAAGATGCAAATGTGTACCCGAGAACACGAGGATGATGAAGCATTTCTCCGACACACAGACAAGTAATAGACTCGGCAATTCAATCTCCGGCGTTGTAATCTGATTCAACCTGACTGGATTATTTAATAAAAATGCATCACACTATCATGAAAACAGATCGTGTCTGTCAGTTCGCTTGGCGCCGTGAGGTCACAGGTGTAATGCTATCATGGCCGCGCCACGTTCCACGTCCTTATGGTCATTTCCTATGAATTGAGTGGATTGATCCACATACAAATTAGGTTTGTCCTCAAAGGGCTCCCGTCGATACATTGACTCCTTTTATGAGGCCCATCAAACAGCCATTATGGGGATCAGGGGGGCGTGTCCTGAGGGAAAACTCCACTGCTGACGGATGGCAGAAGAGAGGAGGGGAGAAGATGGAGGGAGAGGAGGAGAGACAAGGATGGGAGGCGTCTACGCCCCGGTCATCAGTTACAATGTGTCAGGAAGCAGGGCTCCGGCTGCTGCGACGATCCCGACTTAATTCAGCTTAATTATAAGACAACATTTCATAAAGCCCTGAAATTGACATCAAGACAGAAGATGCATTCTGGCATGGAACTTTAATTACATAAGTAACACACACACACACACACACACACACACACACACACACACACACACACACAAATATATAAATGGTAATGCCTGCTTGGTGATTTACATTTTGTGTTTGGGAGAGGGTTTTGAGGTAAGTGAGTTGGATGTCATTGGACGTCAGCATGACAAATATGAATATATATGGACCTACAATGCAAGCAATAACACACAACATCATCATCATCTGGAATAGGCTCACTAATCATTAGCATTGATGTAAGTCATGATGGGAGAAGCAGAATGAATTCAGGAGACTACAGAAACTTTCTGGCTTCCCATTTTCAATGAAAAATGCATCCAATCTAACTGAGAGAAGCTTCATCATGCAGCAGGACAAAGACCCAAAACACACTGCTAAGCAACAGGAAGCAGATGGTTTAACCCAGCCAAGTCATCAGAATCATCCTTAACTTAACTGACCATGCACTTTACCTCCTGAAGAAGATACTGAAGGGAGAAAAAACCCAAAACAAACGATTGAAAAAAGCTGCAGGACAAGCCTGAAAAAAAAAGCGCATCACAAAATACAATACAATACAACAGTTTGGTAACTGATGCATCACTGGATTCATGCCGTTATATTGGCAATGCCTAACCCTTGTGAGGGGTCTCTGATCAACTTTTCCTCTTTTTTCTATTTACCATGGCTTGCTTTTCTCTCCTACTCAGGTTGGTTTATCTTTTTTAACAACATGACACCAGGTGAAACCCAGGGCTCCACCAAGAGTGGGCATTCAGATCGAACTTTCTGAACAGTTGATCTGTGTTAAAAAGGACAAACCAACATAAAGACCAGAGAGCAGTCTATGGGAGAAAAGCAAGCCATTTTGAACAGAGAAAAGAGGAAAAATTGATCAGAGACACTGCACAAGTATTGGGCATAGCCAATATAACTGCATCAATCCAGTGACCCACTGTGATGCTTTTCCAGGCTTGTACTACAGCTTCTATGAGGTTTTTTTTTGTTTGTTTTTTGGGGGGGTCTTCTCCCTTTAGTCTCCACTTTAGGAGATGAAATTCATGCTCAGCTGGGCTAAGGATGATTCTGAGGATTGATTTGACCAGTCATAAACCTTCAGCTGTTTTGTTGTGTTGGCAGGGTGTTCAGTTTTGGTCTTGATGAAGTTTCAGTAGATTCTATGGACTGAGAGAGGGAGAGAGAGAGAGAGAACCAGACACAGACAGAGGGTTATGTAGACAGACAGGTGGACAACCACATGGATAGAAAGACAGACAGCCGTGCAGACGGACAACCATGTAGAAAGATAAAGATGTAGCCAGACAGACATGTAGACAGACAGGTGGACAACCATATAGATAGATAGACAGACAGCCATGCAGACAGACACAAATATAGACCAACAGACAGAAATGGAGAAAAATAGAGAGAAGGACAAACATGTAGATATATATCCAGTCTCTTCTAAAAGTTTTGGAACAGCAAAGGCAATTATTTAGCTGTACATTGAAGATATTTGGTTTTGGGATAAAAAAAAAAAGTTTTAAAAAGAACACAAGTCGATAGATCAGAATTTCAGCGAGCAGATTTCAGCTTACTTGTGTGTGTGTGTGTGTGTGTGTGTGTGTGTGTGTGTGTGTTACCTGATAATGAGGATACCCTGGGAGAGCTTCCTG
>JAQMCW010000037.1:1456069-1467543 GCA_030068335.1 Chrysichthys cranchii | reverse complement strand
CATATATTAAAAGTGTTTGAAACATTTGATTGGTGACGTACAGAGAGACAGGGACACGCTCTCATTGCATGGCAGAGTACAGTTTGGGAGGGATTGCGCAATCCAAGGTGAGGCTCAGCTCGCCGCTGCCTCACCATGCGTCTCTTCCCTAGATTTGAACGGAAATGCGAAAATTCTGTGATTTTTAATAAAAAAACATCTAAATTGTTTAAGTTAAATGGAAAATTACTTTATCGTTCAAACCATTTGATAAATATAACCATTTCATTTATTTGTTTATTATACATTTGATTTTTTTTTCCGCCTCCCCTGCGTCTCCTGACCGCACGTCACTGGTCCTCACGTATCATGATGCATACAATATATACAGATGTTCCACGAGTTACGATGGGCCGACTTGCCATTTTTCAAAGGTACGATGACGATTGCGATCCGCTAAAAATTGTACAATTTTTTTTTTAGAAAAGATTTAAAATCCGCGGGCAGGCATCGCTAATGGACGAGCGTAACAGCGTATGATGTACAATGCGTTTAGACATCTGGGAAGTATGCGTCACTCGCTTTGCGTGATGCCTCACTCTCTCCCGTGACTCACGGAGTTGCCTTGTGTATCTGTGTACTGTACAGTGCATTACGAAGTGTTTTTTTTTTGTGCTTCAAGAGCTAATTTTAATTCAAAAGCTTATCTTCGAAACTCCCCAGCATGTCTCCTACAGGAAAAGACTTCTGGGTAGGCTAGGCTAAGATACCTAAGCTATGCTAAGCAGTGGTTCAACATACGATATTTTCCATTTACGATTGGTACAGCGGAACGCATCTTCATCGTAACTTGAGGACTACCTGTATGTCCCAAATCCGTTCCATGACAATGTAACGATAAATGGATAAAAAGTACAAAGTTTCCTTCTTTTATGAACAAAACATCAATCTCTTCAGAGCAAAACATTTTAGGGCATGGGGTTATAGGAAAATAACAAACACTGACCTGGTTACTGTGACTCCGCTTTGCCTCACATCAGTTATCACTCCCAACTCAACGTTGATTATTTACCTACAGCAGCAGCACACACTAGGCGTGAGCGCCAGGAGTAGTCGTCGAGGCGGGATTTGTCAGGATAAATAACATAGTAGGAGACTGCGCAAAGTTTTCCAGCTGGCTAAAAAGAAAAATCAAATAAAATCCGTAAGTTTCTTCCGAAGTCGATTCGCGTTCAGGTTTGGAATTTTGCCCGAACCCCCAAGTCTGAGAACACTCTCAGGGTGATGTACAAAACACCCACAGCAGACGTTCCGATTCATGGGTTCGGTTCCACCGTGGCTCGTGTTAAAAGCTGATACAGATACAGGAAGTGTTGAAAGGCCTCGATAACACCCGCGTCGCTCACCGAAGCCCAGTACGTCCCCCCCGCTCGGCGCGCATCACGCTGGAGTGCGTGTCGGGTCTCAGGATGCTACTACAACTCTTCAATCACGTCTCTCCTAAAATAACCCTGCAGTGCCGCGCGCTTCACCTTCCTCCTCCCAGAATCCTCCCCCGAGCTCGTTATGTGCGGCCCAGATGCAAAACGCGCCTGCTGAACCAATCCAGCCCCCGAGGCATTGCACACACACCAAAGCAGACAAATAAATAAATAAATAAATCTAAACATTCCTCCTGCGCTTCAAACACACGGCCTGACGGATATTGCTACGGCTTCAGCGATAAACCACCAGATGGAAGAAAATCCTATTTTGTGTCTCGCCTGGGTTTTTTTGTGTTCGTTTGGTTGGTTTTTTTTGGACTTTGGAAAATCATCCCTCATCCCTCTGTCTTTATCTCTATCTCTCTGTCCCAGCGGCGAACCAGAAGGAGGCACTGAAGACCCCTGGGTTCTGCGTGAAGGAGGAGCCCGAGGCGGAGGAGGCGTCGAGTCCAGTGAGATGTCCAGCGTTCAGCCTGGGCCACGACGCCTCTGCGGTGCCCGGCAGGCCGCGCCAAGAGGGCAGTATCCTCAGCCACGACATCAACGTCAAGGTGGCGTCCGAACTGCTGATGAAACTCTCAGGTAAGACCTCCAGTCTCTCAGAGGGCAGCTCCGAAACCTGTCGATAGCCCTCGATAAGCCTGGAAGCTGCGCGCTAACGTTAAGACATTCAAACGCCATCTGATACGGCGGCATCACCGTGCCTGGTGAAGTGGGGAGGATCGCGCCGCTCTTCGGAAACATACCACGATGGGACAGGGATCAGCTAAAGGGTGGTGCGACGTGGAACTCGCGTGGTTTATTTTCCGACAATAGGACGTCCTGATGGGTTTTATTTCTTATTTCTTATTTATTTCTTAGTTTTATTTATTAAAAAAAAATGACACTGTACATTTTAGCCTAGGTTTTAGCTTTTTTTTTTAGGGTTTTTAGCCTAGTACGTTTTAGCCAATGCGCGTTCAGATTCGGCAAACTGTGTGTGTGTGTGTGTGTGTGTGTGTGTGTGTGTGTGTGTGTAAAATTTACAAATTTACCTAGGTCAGCATACACCTACATCACTAATCCTCCAGGCCAGCGGTTCTCAAAGCGGGGTCCGGGGACCCCAGGGGTCTGCGAATCCTTTTTTTAAAATTATTATTCTGTTATTATGGTAAGAATCGTGATGTCGCATCATCAGCTTGACAGTATTTAGAGCTCCAAGCTCCGAAAGTTCTGTGGCTCCAAAAAAATATGCAACCTAAAGATTTTCTTAAAAATTTTCGTGAAATAAATCCATACCAAAGGCGTCTGTGGAATTTGTTTCCACAGTTAAAGGAGTCCGTAGCGAGAGAACCTGTGAGAACCCCTGCTGTAGGCTACCAATATCAACATCCGAGGTATTATTTCATTACTGACGTGTAGGTTGTTAGCCTCGACTACCCACCACAGAGATATCGATACTATCGCTTAGCTAATGCTACAGATTAATAACCATAACGTATTAAAAAAAAAAAAAAAGTTCAGAAAAAAGAAATCCTCTAGTTACGATGGCCCGATTTTTCGAAGTTACGATGACGATACGCTATTCTAAAATATTTTGAAAATATTTAGGATTCGTAGGCAGGCATGGCTGGCAGGCGCCAGCGTAACAGCGTATGACGCACGATACGTTCAAACGACACCCGGAGGTACACGGACGACACCCGGAAGTACATGGATGACGCCCAGATGTACGCGTCGCTAACCTTGTGTGATGCCTCACTCTCTCTTGCAACTCACGGAGTTCCCTTGTGTATCGGTGTACTGTACAATGCATTACCGCATGTTTTTTTATGTGCTTCAAGAGCTAATTTTAATTCAAAAGCATGTCTTCTAAACGCCCAGCATGTCTCCTACAGGAAAAGACTCCTCGGTAGGCTAGGCTAAGCTAGGCTAAGATACCTAAGCTAGGCTAAGCAGTGGCCTACGACATTCAACAGACGATATTTTCCACTTACGACGGGTATAGCGGAACGAATCTCCATCGTAACTTGAAGACTACCTGTACAGTCATCCCTCCACGATTGTGGGGGTTACGTTCCAGAGCCCCCCCACGATAGGTGAAAATCCCCAAAGTAGGATTTATAAGTACCTGTGGCAGTGGGGGCGTGGTCGAGCGCCCCCTGCTGGCGGGAGAGCGACGTAAAACCCTTTATAAGCCCTTCCCAGTCTCTTATTAACCTTTCCCACACTCTTATAAACACTTCCTATGCTCTGAAACACTTTCTACACTCTTAAACCTACATCATTTTATATTTATATAATATAAATATATATATTTTTAAAACCGCGATACAGGGAAGCCGCGAAAGGTGAACCGCAATATGGCGAGGGACGACTGTATTTCAATTAATTCCCTTTAAAGGGTTAATAGTTTAAAGTAAATATGCTAGCTTTATTAATGTGGAACTCCTCCTTATTTGACAACGATTTGTAAGTAAATTTACGTAGAGTTAGACGAGTTAACTCATTGTTAGAAGATGAAATAAAATGGAACCCTTGCCTATATATTTTCCGGGAGAACTCCCGTCTGGGCACACACGTCTCCCTCATTCCAGCGTCCACATTCATCGGTCGAGAACCTCCTAATCAGAATGTTTGTGTGCGTCGGGTGTGGTGTCCAGCCTTAATGCCGCAAATTCCCGGTTACGGTTGGTCAGAGGGCGTTTCTATAACAGCGTACCAGCTTTGAGAGTGTTTCCTTGACACCACGGTATAGATTTTTATCAAAATTCCAAGAGATAATGATAATGAGCAAATGAGGAGTAAGCGTCTCCATGGATACATTTAAAAAGAAACACACACACACACACACATATATACAGTATATATATTATATATATATATATAAAATGTGGTATTATGTGAATTTCAAGCTAATTAGCGAAGCATTCAGAAGCCACCACAATGCGTAAATGTATTTGTTTATTTATTTAGCATAAATCATTTTATGGAGGGATCTGATTTCATGAAAAAAAAAAATGCAAACAAAATAGGATTCATTAACTCATAAGAAAAGCTACACCATCTTTAACACCTTTGGACCAATCAGATTTAAGAATTCAACCTTAGTATCAAGAACAATAAGTACACCCAGCTTTATGCCGCGAGAGCCGGAGCTCCAGAGCACACGACTGGGCGACTGAGATCTGTGGGAAACGGGAAGCCGGTGAGGTCAGACTCCCGTAGACGCTCTTAGTGAGCCGAGCGTCTGAGACGTGAGGAAATAATTAGAACGAGCGGAAACCTCTGCAAAATTCTGGCTCGTCCCGGTCTTGTATTATTCATCCGTGTGGCGCTTTCATCCACACTCTTTCAATCACGCAGTCGTTGCTCTTGAACACCACCACCACCACCATCCCAAACGTCTTTCCTTCACTCCTTCACTTCTTCACTTCACTCCTGCATTTTAGGCAGAAGCCCGAGGGTCAGTTCTTTTTCATGGCGTGCAGTCGATACGCTTTTCATGCCCAGCAGTACTGTGCCAAAACAAACCTATCGATTGCTCTTTTGGGGCCACGGGCCCAAATCTTTATCTGAACTTTAGAAGACTGTAGTTCAACACCATGAGAAGGGGGTTCTGACTCGCTCTTCATCTGTCACCATCTTCAGAGACTCCAGATTCCTGTGCCTGGGTATAAATCTGGTCAGATATCCCACAATGCTGCTCTCGGGGAGCTTGAGACGCTCACTCCAGGCCATACGCGCTAGACGCCGGAATTCAAGGTTGCTGCATTTGGGTGGAAAATTTCAACCCACTTTGGGACCCTGAACATCCTTTCAGCGTGCACAGTTTTCGCGGGTTTTTGACTTTCATGCGCGTACGTGTAAAAGAGTAACGATTTCTAATCCTGCTATCTGGGGGGGTCACCCAGAAGAGACACCTGTAGCGGTAAAGAAGCGAAATTGAATTGAGCTAAGCGCGTCTGCATGCCGTCCTCCTGCGCGGGCTTGGTACGCCACGTATCGAACTCTTACATAACAGCCTTTTCATTTTTCATCTCACAAGCCCAAGCCGCCAGAGTCAGCCCAAAGAGAAGGCCTTGATGCCGTGGTTGTGTCAGGAGTCGATATTCTCGCAGCATAAGCGATGCGATGAGAGGAGATGAACCTGGCAGAAATCATCCATTTTAATCAAGAGCTGGGGTTTTACGGCGACAGGATGCCGGGCGGCTGGGGAGGATAAAACGCAGGCGGGAGGAGTAAAGTATAAAGGAGTTTTCACGCTATCGTACTCGCGACCATTCGGGGGCGGGTCTTATAGGTTTGCGTTTTCCGCCCAACTGGGGAATCTGAACGTCGCACTAAATTTTAGGCGCTAGGTTTGTCCTTGTGCTTGCTCGCTTTATTATTTTCATGTAGTGCAAATACTCAAGCAGTAAAATAAAAATAAGGACGCTTTGGGAAGGTACGCTACCCAGTTACACGTTTCCTCGCTACCCGGAAGCAGAAGGCGGGAAGCATCAGCTACCAGTTCTACAGGTAAGCTACCAGGGATCAGCTACCAGTCATGAACGAGCAAAGTGCAGGTTACCTTCTGTGCAGTTTTACAAACGGTCGTGGCTTTACGGGTTGACGCGCATGACGTTATTGTCAGCAAACGTTCCCTCGAAAGGTTTTTTACACAAGAACAGACTTTGGCGCAGAAACATCAGCGCCCGCTCCTTCTGCTTCCGAGTACCAAGGAAATGACGTACCTTCACGGAGCTTCCCAATTTGGCAGAGCTAGGTTGAATTTTTCGAGTTATTACCTTGGAATTTCGACTCATTAACTCGAAATGTCAAGATATTTCATTCAAAATTTCAAGTTATTAAGTTGAAATTTCGACTTTCGTTGGCAGAAACAAGCGTCCATGGTAGCAACTGCCGTTGGAAGTGAGCGACACAAGTGTGGTTCCTTTTTTTCACCTACCTTGAAGCATCATCCGGGTTTACTGGTTGCAGATATCTGCTTCTCACCCAGACAGTGAGACTTCTTTGCACTTAATGCCTTTGTTTTACCCAAATGGAATGGTGTCAGTGTTTCAGCCATAAATACGTTACGGCCTTGAATTACGCGCGAAGAGCAAACATCGGTACTGGCTCCTTCTGACTCTAGTAAACCGTGATTCACCGCATGTTTGTAATCTATGCACAAAACTTTTGTATTTCCATCTAGACGACAGTAATTAATTCAAGTGATTGGGTGTTTTTGCATACATGCAGTCACTCCGGTGTCCATATCAGTCTAGTAGGTGAAACAGTGCTGGTCAGCTCTAACACAAGCTAGGAATGTCCACTAGGAGCACGAGAAAGTCGGTCACCCCGGGTGGTTCAGGGCCATAAAGTGATCGTTGGTGTGTCCTCGGGGGTAGAAGGCAACCTTCTGAAAGCTATAAAGGTATTTGTGAAGGCAGAAGGTCGTCACAATGTCGCCGCGATACCGAAGTTAGCGCACTCCAAAGACTCTGTTGAGTTAAATTAATCAGATTTAGGATAGGCGAAGGATATTCTATGGATGTTGTATACAAACAGGTGATGAAATAGCAGGTCGATTACGCTGTGAGAGATTTGGGTCGCTAAAAGAGAAGCGACATTACAAATCAGTCCCAAATTCTTCTGAACGATCGCCTTTATCCTATTGCGAAACACTTCTATCCTGGTGGGCGTGGTCGTTTTCAGGATGCCCCCCCCATGCATGAAACGGTGGGCATGAAGCAATGTACAGTGGTGCGTGTGGTTCACGAACACAATCCATTCCAGGAAAGGGGTTTTGAACCAAGTTGTATGCGAACCAAAGCAATTTTTCTCATTACAAAGCATTGAAATTCAATTTTTATGGTAAAAAATTTAAAGGAAAACACAATCTAGTAGAAAAAATGCATTAATAATAAAAGAAACTTATTAGTTATAGTAAAAAACAGTATACAGGAGTGTAAAATGGGGAGGGTTGGGGGCTACTGTTTGGACTTTATGGCTATAAAGCGCTGAGAGAGCGTCTGAACACCGCTAACGGCTGCTAGGGACCGATACGTACGTGTTGTCTCAGTGCGTGCGGGCTTGGGAGGACATAGTGATGGCATCGGTCGACGAATCTGTTCGTCGAGCAAATTTTATACGCGAACCAGTGCATTTCTTTGACGAAATTCTTTGGCGTTCATGAACCGCAGGCGCCACTGTAAATCAGCGTTCACATTCTGCATTCGGCAAATCTTTGTTTTAAAGCGGCACCATCGGAGAGAAGTCATTCTTGGAAAGTGGTGTTCATTGGGGCGGTCCAGCTCTAGAGACGCCCGACACGTTCCTCGTGATCGAAACCAGCAACACGACTGATATTGTTTCAGAGCAGGAAAAAGACGAATAACCCTAACCCTCCACCAGCATTTAGCCTTCGTATTGGTCCATCTATCCCGTATCCCAGCTCCGCCCTCTTTTCCTTGCCAACCCTCGCTCCGCGTCCTGTCCTGGCACCGGTTTCTTTCAGCTAGGCACTGACTCTGAACACGTAGCCGTGTTCCCGTTCTTGCAGTGGCATCCGCAAAGGTTGCAGACGGTTACATCGCCTCCTCGTGCTCTCTAGGGTCGAAGGTCAGAGCCTCGACACTCTCAGACACTCATCTCTCCTGCCAGTCTGGTGCGGATCAAGTCTGTAGTGACAGACACGTGGTGTCCCCGCCTCCACTCTTCCTCGTGTCCAATCACATTCTAGACAGCCCTGGTCTTGTTCTTTCCTAGGATTTAAAGGTTTTAAATTGTAAGCAGCATGATTAGGGGTGTGGTGCTCCGGGGTGACCCTTCACACGGACAGATCGCTTGACTTGCTGCCCCGTGGCCGTGTAGGGTTTCCTCGGGGTTCGCCGGTTTCCTCCGACCTCCCAAGAACATGCCGGTGGGCGGATCAGTCATGACAATTTCCACCCGCACGGCGTTCCGCGACAGACGAGGACATATCCTAAAGGGCGTCAGACAAGGATAACAGTAAACTTCTTCTGTGTGGCGATCGATATGAGAGACGGAGTTGGAGAAAAAAAACCCACCAGAGCATGGCTTTTTAACACGGATTATATACACATCATCACTGATTATCAGGTTAGCGGTGTAATATTTACGCAGCATTAGGAGCCGGTGAAAATAATTACCCCAAATTTGCTTCAGATCGTTTTGAAATTACACTCGTGGAACGCCTACGCAATCACCCTATCATGAGTCACAATCAATAAAACGTCGAGGCTAAATAACAGGACGCCATTCTTTTTTTTTTTTTTCCGTTCTTTTTTTTCTGCCTGAGCGGCATCAGTAAATTAGTTTTGTATTTTATTTGGGTTGACACGGACAAGTTTGTTATGGAGAGAGAGAGAGTAGAGGAGTGGAGAGATGGAGTCTATTACAGAGGATGATGGAGAATGATTCAGTACAGTTCGTGTGTGTTTGTGTGTGTGTGTGTGTGTTTGTGACAGGTCCCTCACACCAGTCGCCGATGTTCTCTTGCTCTTTCCGTCGTTTGCGATGCGATGTGACTCAGCTCTTGCTAGAGAGCAGCTCTTTATACGCGGGCGGCCGAACTGTCGGGCCCGGGTCACAACTCCAGTGCGTGTCTGTGTCTGCGTTCGTGTGTGTGTGTGTGT
Organism: Chrysichthys cranchii; assembly: GCA_030068335.1. NCBI lineage: Eukaryota > Metazoa > Chordata > Actinopteri > Siluriformes > Claroteidae > Chrysichthys > Chrysichthys cranchii. Next base: position 1,458,458 of record JAQMCW010000037.1, on the reverse strand, counting down.
GTGTGAGACAGAAAGTGAGAACGGGAGTGTGGGTGAGAGAGAGCAGAGAAAGAGCGGATCAGTACGAGAGCAACGGAAAAAAAAAGAGTGAAAGAGCAAGCAGTAAACAGATACAGTAGACGGGAAACACACCGAGCGCGAGATCTGATGGACTCGTTTCACGCGTGTAAACTCGGGGTCAGCGCGCCGACGGTTCACACGCGGACGGAAAGCTACAACGGTTTAGCAGCTCGTTTATTTCCAGCCAAGAGAGAAGCAAACTCTGGGCTTAGCAGCCCCGAGTGACAGCACGGTGGAGGACACGCACTCGGCGTCCGCAGGAAAACACCGCGCTAAATGTTATTACATGAGCATACTTTTTTTTTTTTAATAAACTGTACCCTAATCAGCCATAACACGTGAATAACATGGATTATCTCCTTAAAAAAGCACCTGTCAGTGAGGAAGCAGTTCTCCCCAAGGCTTTCCAACGCACCCAGGGAACAAAGGTGTGTTCTCTGATCCCGCCGGAGAGCTACCGTAACCCAAATCGCTGAAAAGACTTACGTTGGGTATTGTGGAAAGGAAACCGAACACGCAGCGTATCGCAGGTTGATGCGAATGAAGCCATGTCACCGCAGAGTGCCCGTCCTGGCCCCTGTCCACGATCAAAACTGCCCACAGTAGCCATGTGAGCATCAGACTGGACCATGGAGTACAGATGGAGAGATGGAAGAAGGTGGCCTGGTCTGATGAATCAATCACGTTTTCTTTTACATGGATAATCATGTGGATGGCCGCGCGCGTGTGTGTGTGTGTGTGTGTGTGTCGCTTACCTGGGGAAGAGGTTGCTCCATGGGAAGAAGGCGAGCCAGAGGAGCAACGTTCTCCTGGAGTTCATGTGGATGTCACGTTAACACATAGCACCTACATAAATCCTACATAAACGCCTACGTATGTACGTCCATGTCGGACGGCACATGAGGTGGCATTTCCATAGCTAAGTGCATTCTGCAGGGTGAGGTCGCTTGCTCCAGGCCCAACCCTCTCCTAACTCGGGTTCATGCACACACACACACACACACACACTCACCTACGGGCAATCTAGTGTAGCCAATCCACCTAATGTGTACGTCTTTGGATTGTGGGAGGAAACCGGAGTCACTCACACTCACTATTCCTTTCTGTACCCCCGGTGGCACACCCCCATAGGTGTGTCAAGTGGCAGCACGTAGGTGCGTCAAGCGGACCCCATGGGGCTCAGTGAACTTTTCCTGGCTGGACGCATTTTACGGAGTGAGGTCACCAGTCCTACGCATAACCGTCCCCTAACGTGGGGCTCAGGATCACGCAACACACAGAGACAGACAACCATTCACGCTCACATTCACACCTACGGGTCTCTTCGCAGCTGAGGTGTTTGACGTGTGTGTGTGTGTGTGTGTGTGTGTGTGTGTGTGTGTGTGTGTGTGTGTGTGTGTGAATGCAGGAGGGCTCATGAGTGTTGAGCGCAATCACCTGGATATCAGGGATGGTGCCGACATGAACGTCGTACTCTCTGTGCGCGCGTATGGCAAGACGAGAGGAGCAAGACAGCATGTCCGCTCCAGCAGCAGCGAGACAAGCGTCTCCGTTTCTGCTCGTACCTGCTCATTGTGAGGAGTTGCATCATCGCTTATATAAAGTAGGTCACTCCGGCCCCCCTCCTGCCCCCATCAGCCAGTTAGCAGCCCCGGCCATCTGATTGGTGCCGTTAGCACCAAGCGGCTAATTACCGCTGCCTTGTTAGTCCCTCTGCACCATCCGAGGCTGGGTTTCAACAGATGGGCCTTGATGAGGAGCCACACACACACATACACACACACACACACACAAATGGAGATGTTGTATCTTCTTACCTTGATAACACACTACATGTTTGTCTCTTCTGAGACTCCTGGATTTTACCAGGTTTTTACCAGATTCTCCTAACGGTACTTTATGAAATGACGCATCTTGCTCCAGCGTACTCCTAACTGGGAAGGGGCACAGCGAGGCAGCAACATGTCCAGTGGACCCTCGGCTCACGAACGCATCGGGTGGCGAACAAATCGACGTACAATCTAAATTCCCGAACAGATTTTGTACTGACCGACGAAGAAATCCTCGACTGACGCATAAGAAGCCAACCCACGCTTCACGCCACATACATTCAGTTCCGGTCAAGCACTCGTGGTGTGAACGTGTTCAACGCATTTTTTCGTTGTTTCTCTGCATTTCTGCTCTCATTACGGGTCCCAGGAAAGTGAAAAGTGGAAATGGTAGTGAGAGTAAGAAGCCTAAGCGTATAACAGACTAGACTGCATTTCCGCAGAGAAAATGCAAAGTGTGCTTGCTCAAATGTTGCCAGCACCAGCAAGCACACTAATAA
>JAQMCW010000037.1:1420948-1431445 GCA_030068335.1 Chrysichthys cranchii | reverse complement strand
CAGCAACCCCAGATCATCGCACTGCTCCCATAGGCTTCTACGGTGGGCACTAGGCATGATGGCTGCATCACTTCATGCGCCTCTCTTCTTACCCTGATGCACCCATCACTCTGGAACAGGGGGAATCTGGACTCGTCAGACCACGTGACTTTCTTCCATCGCTCCAGAGTCCAATCGTTATGCTGCCGAGCAAATTGAAGCCTTTTTTTTCCCCGATGAGCCTCACTGATCAGTGGTTTTCTTAAAGCTACACAGAGGTTTAGTCCCAATCCCTTGAGTTTTCTGTAAACACTGTGTGTGTGGAAATGCTCTTCCTGTCAATGTTGAACATAGCCGTGAGCTCAGATGGTGATTTTTTTTTTTTTTACGATTCGGTTTCTCCAAACGTCTCAGTGATCGCCGATCACGCTCATTCAAGATTTTTTTTTCCCGACCACATTTCTTCGGCGAATCTGACGGATCCCCACGATCCTTCCAGTTTTTAATAATGCGTCGGACACTTCTCAACCCAATTTTAGTAGTGTCAGTGATCTCCTTAGATGTTTTCTTTGATTGATGCGTGCCAATAATTTGACCCTTCTGAAACAGATGAACATCTTTTCCACGACCACATGATGTCTTCCGACACGGTTGTTTAAGAAAGGGTAAGCTCTCAGCATCATTGATGATGCAGGAATTTTCCACTGGGAGGCTCTTACCTATTTGCTTTGTTCAATCCAAGGGGTGACCTTTTTTTTTTTTTTTTGGACAGGTGGTGTATATTACCATTTTAGTTGTGTACCTGACACAAGGATCATTTCGGCCAGAAGTTTAAAAACATTAAACGTTAGCAGGTGGATTTCCTTACCTTCAAATAATCAAAAAACATTGAATGGTTTCCCAGAAATGTTATTTTTTTCAAACAGCTTTGTGTCAGATGAGGATCAGGTATGGAAGTGATGGCAGTGTGTGTGTGAGAGAGTGAGAGGGAAGTACATCCCTCTTAATAGTTTTGCTCGTGTGTGTGTGTGTGTGTGTGTGTGTGTGTGTGTGTGTGTGTGTGTGTGTTAGTGAGAGTGAGTGGCTGCATGCATGTGTCTGTAAAACACTCACAGAGGCTTATACCCTTAAGCCACATGTTGTTGCCTCCCAACAGGTAACACACTCAGCGTCCCCTCACATGCTCTCTCTCTCTCTCTCTCTCTCTCCCTGTGTAGCTGTCGAGTGTGTGGTTTCCAGACAGAGCTGAACGCCCAGTTTGTGAGCCACATGTCGCTGCACGTGGATAAGGAGCAGTGGATGTTCTCGCTGTGCTGTAACTCGTGCGAGTACGTGGGAGTGGACGAGGCCGAGATGAAGGCTCATATCAACGCTGAACACACAGGTCAGACCCTTCTGCACTACACTTAAGACCAATAGACTACACACGCTTGTACTCAAGGAGAGAAACTGTCACTACAGAGAGAGGCCCATGGAATGGATAGAGAAACGCTTTTTTTTTTTTTTTTTTTTTTTATGAGAAAGGATTTTTTTTAATGAATAAATAATAAAACAGTCATGTCGGTGTGCGTGAAGGTACGTGACGCGTGTCAATTTCGTTAAACCCGACTTCGGCGTACACAGAGCCGCATCTGGGTGATTACTGGAAGAGGGTGAGTGACCGCTCCGTGTTAACGAGCGAGGGATGAGCTTAAGGAGTGGATAATAAGACTGACAGTGTAGCAGAAATTCCAGGGTGTTGAGATTGAAACTCCTGAAGTAGATGAAATGGAGTCGCTTTGGGATAATCGTGTTTGGTTACTTTTGTTTTTTTTTTTTGTTTTTTTTTGTTTTTTTTTTTGGCTCCATATTGTATTAGAGTTGAAATTTGGACACTAGTCACGTTGAGTAATTATAGTAATAATTATAATACATTTTATGTAAAGGCGCCTTTCACAACACTCAAGGGCACCGCACAAATTTACAACAAAAAAAAATAAAAAAATAGGAACAGACAGAATGAAACAAATACAGTAAAGAATACAAGAGAGAAAAGAAGATTAAGTAGAATGTGCAGTTTTAAAGAAGTGAGTCTTGAGTCTGGACTTAAAGGTATAAAAGTAGAGGTAGTAGAGGTGTATATCATGTAATAAAGCAGTCACGTACTTCACACTTACGTAAGTAACAGTCAAGCCAGGACTTTTGCTTTTCGTGTTCTTAGCGGACGTAGCGCAAAAGTCAGGCGATTTCATGTTTAAGCGGAAAACATTTCCTAAAGTGATGGTTACTCGTCACAAATGTGGCTCGTCTCACTGGTAGATAATAAAGACATTTAGGAATTCAAGACACACGCCATGGTTCTTATAAATAACTTTTGAGTTAAAATTTTAAATGAAAAATCAAACAGTTAAATTCTAGGGTAGATTATTTCTTCTGGGGGAAACCCTTTGGAGTACAATATTTGAGGACACACGATGCTTTAGGTCAGGGGTCATCAACTGGCAGCCCGCAGTCTCAAAATACACAGGGTCCTCGACTTGCGTCGGAAATCCGTTCCTACGGCACGACGTAACACGATTTTCGCCGTAAGTCGGAACTCGCATACTGTACATAAGTACCTATGTCCGGCGAATGTAAACAAAACCCCGTTCCTCGTATAGCGCCGTGTGACGACATATTCATCCGCTCCGGTTGGCAACTAGTTCCTGCGTGAAATTTGTTTCAGCGTCACAAACGCCGTATGTCGGAATGATGGAACAAGAATTTAGCAATAAATTTATAGGAGATGGTGAAGTAAGCACGAAACGGCATAGGTCGAGGACGTCGTAAGCCAAGCACCTGCTGGACCAAAGTGCTGCATCACAGCATGGGCAGAACAAACCATTCGGAGGAAAGCGCTTTCTTCCACATACATCAGCTGATGATTGGCTAGTCTGGATGTGACTGACAAGGGAGAGTACCACCATCCATCCCACCCTCAGAGCATGACCAGTTTTACTCTCTTGACATGGATTGTTAAAAATAAAAAAGGTTGACGAAGAATACAGAATGTTTAAAGATGACTGGTGCCGATGTCTCATCCATTCAGAGTTTGTACCGTGAGTCTGAACATCCACTTCAGGTTGAGGGTTTTTTTATAGTCATAAACTAAACGCTAAAAGGTTAAGCATTAAAAGGTAGCTGTTGTTGCTATTCAGCGGCATTAGTCATTCATCTGGACTTTTATAAGCAAGAAATTTTATATCACTATTCCTTCGCCGTTTTCCCCTGCTTTACAAGAACCTCATGGTGCGTTTAATTAAAATTTACTGGCTGCTCTGAAATCATCAGAAATCCCTGCAATCCTGGAATTGTAGCTCAGTTAATTTCTAAATGATCTTTAAAAAAAAAAAAAAAACTCACCAGCTGTACTCTGGTGTGTGACTCAGTGAAGTGCGATTTCTCCATTTGCAAACATTTTTCTTGATGATTTATATGGTATGAACATTCAAAAGTCAAAATTCTGCACTTGATGACCACAAATATGAATTATCTTTTTTTTTTCCCATTTAAAAAGGTATGTTGTCAGTTCGACTGGTACGAAATGCATTGCAACGCTTCATCCATTATTTCAAAATTGTCTCTGGCCATGGCCAGAATTTAGATTCACCTATAGGAGAGCTGAATGATGAACTTTTAAGATTTTCTGTGTTACTGGAAGCACATGCATTGGCCATTTCTGTCCTCTAGCAAACAGCACAGTGTAACGAACAGCCAGTAGCCAGTGCTTTGTTAACCTTCCATAGACTTCTCAGTCCAAATCTGAAGGTCGATAGTGTTTTTAACAAAAGAGCCGGTGGGTTTATCGCCAAGGTGCGCTGGCCTGCTGTTACAAGAGTTTTATGTCTGAGGGTGGCCCAGTCTTGTGTGTGCGCGAGCGAGTGTGTATTTATCTAGAAGACCTGGCGTTATCAGACACAGGAGGTTGAGAAATCAATAGCCTGAACAGTCCCCATGCAGCCACCCACAGCCAGGGCTCCCACTCTCTCACACCCGCTGCTGGCATTTAAAGTGTGCCAGCGTGGCCGTGTCCACCGGGCAGGGTGACAGCGAAAGGCCAGCTCGATGTGTCAGGTGTAATTTAGACCTGTGCCAGGGACACTGCCTTCTGCAGAATGGCTGACCTCTAATCAGTCTCTCTCCACTGCCTGAGATGTGTGTGTCTGCCGGAGTTTTAAAATAAAAAAGGGAAAAAAAGACAGGTTTTCAACGCATGTGTATGCGGCCTCCTGCTGCAGGGTTTCAAGCCCATTCTGATGCAAATCCATTTCCATGTCATATAGCACGTCAGGTTCACTTATACTAATTGAGGCCACCAATTTCACTCACATTGGCGATTTTTTTTTTATTTTGGGGGGGTGTTGGGTTTTTTTTTTAAACCGCATCGTTAACCACATCCCACGGAAAACCACGGATTACACGTGGTCACTCACTCTGCTTAGCCAGGCTGTCTGGGTGGAAGTTTAGTATGCCAGACTTATATTTTTGTCCGACAGACAGTGTATTCAAGCTAGCATCATGTCCATTCCATTAGCTGTGGAGCCCTAGGGGAGAGTCATGGCCTGCACTGCTCCCCCCCCCCCCCCACCCACCCATCTTAGCTCTAGTGCCCGTGACCTGACCACCCCCTCCCTCTAGCCCTCGCAGACTGAGGAAATCAATAAGGTTGCAGCCTTGATTGTTCTGCCTGCTTGCATACAGACAACAGGAGCTCAGGATCTCTGTTGACTTTATAATGCTGCAGCGACCACTACACAATCAACATGAAACATGAAAACAGCCTTTTACCTCAGAAAAACGCTGTTTCCTCTCAAAACCAGACCTTTACGAGGCATTGTAAAGCGGTTTTAGTCTACCACAGAGCCATGTGTTGGCTGTGATGTAATGACAACAGCTTCAGTCCTTAAAAAGAGAGAGAGCAAAAGATGCAAATTACGGTCAATTGCCTTTGCGCTGGTGGATCTCGAGGCCAAACACAGAAAGCATGCGATGAATTAGTGGAATCCATTGAGAGCTCACCAGGGACTGGCCACTTGTAACCAAGATGGGTTTCCTCTCCAAACACGGTTCATGTGTTTTCAAAACGGGTTACTCCCGCTCGGACGTGAGTGCAGAATGTTCATTTGCCGTGAACCAGCAACAGTTACTCAGAAACGAGTGACATTTAAAATTCGATTTTCATCGTTTTATGCAAAAATTAGCTGTACGATGCAGGAAAGAAACCAAGCCAAATGATTTTGTCCATTCAACAAATCCTAAGGTGCAAATTGTCCAAGCACTTTTTGTCCTATAAAGAAAGGTAACACTCTGATATGGACATTATACAAACTATATCAGACTCCATATATTTTAGATACTACTATTTCTCATTGGAAAAAGTGATAAGTGTAGTGGTCTCGACATGCCCACCAGAGACAAACCTGAAGCAACAGGAGCAGATTATCAGTTTTTCAAGTACAGGAAAGATTTAATTATGGCAAGATCTTGTACTGCATAAAAACGATAGCTCTGATCTTTATGGATAATCAAGATATGATATTATCAGTCTTGGGCATATACTGAGGCATCCTGCGACAGCATTTGTCAAATTCAGAACAAAGAAATGATGGCCAAAGTGTGTTGTGTGGATGACGTTCTATATCCTGTGCTTTTACCTGGACAGGCCTGAATTCCAGGAGTCCCCTGAGTGAGAGTAAGAGCACGTCTTCATCTCTGTCGGCCCTCAGCGACTCCTTGAACAGCTCTGAGAGCGGAGACGTGACCCAGGGAAGCGAGGAACTCAAAAGTCTGTTGGCCCCGCCCTCGTCTGCCAGCAGCCAATTGAGCTTGGCGTCAGGAACAGAGGAGAAGTCAGAAAAGGGTGAGATATCCTTCACTACTTGATTGCAGAAATCAACATACAGGTAGTCCTCAAGTAATGATGGAGATGCGTTCCGCTATACCCATCGTAAGTGGAAAATATTGTATGTCGAATGTCGTAGGCCACTGCTTAGCCTTGCTTAGGTAGCTTAGCCTAGCCTACCGAGGAGTCTTTTCCTGTAGGAGACATGCTGGGGCGTTTAGAAGACATGCTTTTGTCAGGCGGTAATGCACTGTGCAGTACACCAATACACAAGGTAACTCCGTGAGTTGCAGGAGAGAGTGAGGCATCACGCAAGGCAAGTGACACGTCCATCCGGTCATCGTCCGCGTACTTCCAGGTGTCATCTGAGCATATCGTACATCATACACTGTTATGCTGGCCTGCGAGCCATGCCTGCCCGCGAATCTTAAATATTTTTTAAATATTTTACAATTTTTAGCGGATTGCAATCGTCATCGTAACCTTGAAAAATCGTAAGTTGGGCAACTCGGGGAACATCTGTGAAATACCGTAAAAAGTCTGGGGGGAAAATACAAATGAATACAGTCAGGTTTGTTTCGAGTTGTTTTTATTTAAGGAAGTCATTTGGTACTGATTCTAGACGTCTGCACCTCAAAGTCGGTTCGCGACCCGCAACAAAATGGTGATGGCCTGAGAATCTCAGACTTGAACGTCTTAGTTATTTACATGACCATGATTTTAAAAAACAAAAAATTTCACCACTGCAGGGCTTTGAGGACTGATGTTGAAAAATTGCAACCAGGAATCCGTGATCCAAGAAGACAACAGTCAATTTACTGCAGATGCAGTGTATTAAAGAGAAATTTTATTTTATATCAGATACCAGCAAAACCTCAAGCAGCTATACAGTCAGAATATAGAGCAAAAACCAATCACAGATTACCCAGCCATTGTCATGGACACTGAAGCGTTCGACATCGAATGGGAAAATATTAGTTAAAACTTATAAAAAACATTCATTTTTATGCTGTGTTTTACAAAATTCCAATATCTGATCATCTAGTAATTTGTTTCTTTATCTGGTATATTTCTCTACCGGTGTACCAGCTTAAGAAACAAACACTAACCAGTACTTGAAACGGTCTACTGTTCCCTACTAACGCCAGCTCCTGTATCAGTACCATCACTCTACCAAATGCGTAGCAAACCAAAGGCTTCCTAACACCAAACCAGAAATACCACCAATCCATTAAAACAGCACTCTTGCTGTTTGTTTTTTTAGTAATCACACTTACAGCCTACACCGAGGACTGAATATTAGTAAATGGTCCAACTCCTATCTTTAGTTAGGTCTCGTTAAAATATTGCGTTTGTACTTCTATGTTCATGTCGTCAACTGCCTTCTGGTTTTGTTGCTTTGGATAATAGTGTCTGGCATATCCATAAACAAACATGTAAACATGTAAATGTGTCCTCTCTCCCTCCACCCTCCCTCAAGGCTTTGAATGTGTGTTCTGCAACTTTGTGTGTAAGACGCGGACCATGTACGAGCGGCACCTGCAGATCCACTTGATTGCACGCATGTTCGAGTGCGATGTCTGCCACAAGTTCATGAAGACTCCCGAGCAGCTCCTCGAGCACAAGAAGTGCCATACGGTCCCCGCTGGAGGGCTCAAGTAAGGAAAGCAAGTACAGCACGAGTTTCCTCTACCGCCTCACAAATCCCACTCCCTCCCCCAACCGTCCTACATAACCCTTGCCCATCTGCCCCCTTCCCACCCACAACACAAACCTCCCACCCAGTGAGCTCCCCCCGGAGTGCTGCTTTTGGATCAGGCTTATAGATTAAAGGGAACAATCATATTTTCCTCAGTATGAACAAAACAGGCAATATTGGAGGTACAAATATTTACCAGTTCAAGTCAACAACATTGGTTTTAATACTTTTAATATTACAATATGACTGCACCAGTAAAAACTGTACTACTCAGATCGCTTCCGTGCACTACCACATATACTCCAACTAAGCCCACTCCCCTGCAGCATCTCTGACCGCTCCCATTTGGTCCCATACACACCCTCAGAAATGCTGGCCACTCCCACCCACATTTGGAGAAGCTATGACTAATTATACCTTGGTCCCATAAACTCTGGCCTATCCTACATGCTTTTGCAAAATCTGACCAAACATTCCTGTCAAACCCTAACTTCCCAGTAGCACAGAAAATCTGACCTTTCCAACCCGCTCCTGCAAAATCTCTGACTATGCTTTCTGAGAAGCTCTGACTGTTTATGCAGAAACTGTGACCATACCCAGCCAATCTTGCAGAAACCTTTGCCAGTCCTGCCCGCTTCTTCAGAAACTCTAACCATGCATATTTACTCCTGCAGACACTGACCAGTCCTGATTACTGCTACACAGGTTCAGAGCTACAGAAATCCTTGACCAATCCCTCCCGCCCCTTTAAAAACTCTGACCAACCCCTTCAGCTCCATTAGCAACTCTGACCTATCCCACCTGCACCTTTTGAAACGCTGACCAATCCCTTCTGCTCCCTTAGAAACAGTCCTACTTACTCCTGAAAAACTTTGGACCAATCCCTCATACTCCTTTAGACATACCAAGTACTGTAGAAACTCTGACCATTCCTACTTGCCCCTCTGGAAGTCCTGACTGATCTTATCCATTCCTTTAGCAACTATGACCAATCCCACCAAGGCTGGACAAAACTGCCCAATCCCAACTACTCCATTTGAAACTCTGACCAATCCTACCTGCCCCTCTGGAAATTATGATTGATCTTGCCAAATCCTTTAGAAACTCTAACCAATACTACCTGCTTCTCTGGAAATTCTGACTGATCTTACCCCATCCTTTAGAAACTCTGACCAATCCCACCAACTCTGGAAGAAACTCTGATTAATCCAACCTGCTCCATTAGAAACCCTGTTGAATCCTACCCAGTCTAAATGAAATTCTGACCAATCCCACCCATTTATTTAGCAACTCTGACTACCCCCCATTCCCCCCTGTCCCTGTCACCCTTTCCTAGAGCTGTTATTGTCTGTACCCTTCTGTTGTTCTGAAGCCAAGTCCTCCTTCAGTACCCTAATAGCCCTGGTCTGATCTGCCCCCTCACACCCCTAGTGTTGGACAGCAAGTATTTCGTTTTATCTTTTTCGGTATTTGGGTGTTGAATTCTTTAGTTGATCACTCACACGTGTAGGTGGCGAAATTTTTGGTACAGCCTCTGTTTTCCTCAGGACTGGCTTTATCTCATCAACAGATGTTATGTGTGCATCTGGAGGGCCTTAATCTTCAATAAATCACATTTGTCAATGTTCAATATAATGCCAGCAATCAATATGTTTGAACTGCGTCCAGGTCCTCAACATACAGTTAGATTAAATGTTCTTGGGGAAAAAAAAAATCCTAAAATAGATTGCACAACACAGTTCATCCCACTGGCTTCAAGTCAGACTTCATTGGACTGTTGGCTGCTTATACCCCTATTATGCTGGTGACAATTCTCCACCAGACCTTTAGGGTGAACTTGAAAAGGTGTTGAATAAACTTTGTTTTGCCACAGACCCCTGATCCTACAGCAGCACTTGAGGTACACAGATATAGGAAGCTCCTGAATGTGCCTTGACAGCCATTAACTAAAATTTGCGTTGCATTCTTATTAATGTTACGAAATCCCAAACACAAGTAGAGATTTGTCTAAAGCACTTTCAGGAACAAACCCATCTCTGCCATGCGACAGTAGCTCATTCCAGCAACGAAGTCTGGTTCTGCATGTGCAATATCTGAAGAAATCACGACGAGCTAGTCAGCGCCTCTCCATCTGTTAAACGAGCCCACTGCCAAGAGCATTAGACTCGAGTTCACACTGTTCTTTCCCAGCCTGTCCTAGTCGCCAGCACTTACAGAAAACCAAACACATGCAGCATACTTCTCCCTAGCCACACTACAGCACACACACACACACACACACAAAGTTACACATATACACACACATTGACCCCTTTGTGGTTCATTTGTGGATCATTTCTTTTTTTCTCCCCCCTGCAGAGTGCTCCAGTACATAGTCCAGTCTTTTCTCTTTTTTTTTGTTTTTTTTTTTTTTTTTTTTTTGTGGTATTTGTCTAGCCGTGTGACATACATAATTCATGTCTCAGAGTCTTGTGTGTATTTCAGATATCATTGCCTCATCATGTCACTTTATGGCTGTGCTTTCTCATGCTAGCTACTTTAGCCTTTAGTTAACAGGCTAAGCGTAATAGAGATATATAGAGGTTGCAGCTTGTCACTCAGCGTGTTAATCACGCCTTATGGGCCATTCTCAGGATTACACAAAACAGGACATTGGAAAACAGGAGCTTAATTTTAGCTTTGACTTTCTCTCACATCGAAAAGTTGTTGTTGTTTTTTTTGTTTGTTTGTTTAATAGCTGAACACACCACCGTCTATTTAATTCATTACACATAAGTGACTAAGAGGTGGAAATGAAGGCATTTTGCCTTTGTGATGATAAGGTATTATGAATACTGACTGAGATTTAAATCAAAACTAACAGGTGTGTCATGAAGGCTGTATATATGTATATATACTCAGCAAAAAAAGAAACGTCCCTTTTTCAGGACTGTGTATTTCAACAATAATGTTGTAAAAA
>JAQMCW010000037.1:1208875-1218337 GCA_030068335.1 Chrysichthys cranchii | reverse complement strand
TTGTAGATATGTTTATAGATTAATAAGCCTTTAATTGGACATTATATACTGTGAAGCTGCTTTGTGACAATGTCCGTCGTTAAAAGCGCCATAGAAATAAAATTGAATTGAATTGAATTAACCTATACTTAATAAATAAATTAAAACTAATAAACTTGGTATGGGGTGGCATGGTGGCCATGTTTTCTGTGAGTGCCCATTTATTTTACATTTATGGATGGAGTCTCCAGTGCCAGCAATATTTTCAGAACCGAAAACATTTTGTGTTTTCTGGTTTCCCAGTAACATGAGGAGCTGCACTTTGTGTCTTACTGAATTCAAGAGAGAGAAAAAGAGAAGCTGGTGAGGAAACGACTCTTTCTAAGTGGTCCAATGCAGCAAAATGGATCAGCGATAATTATAAATGGGAAGAAATAATTGGATTTAATAAAAAAAAGTTAACATTTGTAACGATTGGCAAATTGATGTAGTCCAAGAAGACTAAAACACTATGGGATGTGCTGTTCTAGAAGAATAATCGACCTTGATGTAACAGCGTCGATCAGTTCCCTATAACAGCACACCCCCAAGTGCGTCAGCAGCACTCAGGGGCAGGTATTAGTAGCCTGGGAGGAATGTGCCATACTTTTCGAAACGAGCGATGTGATGGTGCAGATACTGACATTCTGATTCATTTTGTTCCTAACACTGATAAATGTCAAACAAATCGAAATATTCTAACAGTTATCTGCTTGTATGCACGTGCACGTGTCGAAAGTGTTTACTCATTGCTCTGGCTCCAAGAATGGAACTAACGAAAGATATTTTGGCAAAAATAAATAAATAAATAAATCAAAGATTGAGACGTTCTGAAACAAACGTCAAATAAACTGTATGATGTATCCCATATCAGACTCCTGAGGCTCGAACTCAACATGTGAGTCAATGTTCCAGGCCTGTAGGCTAAACTGGTGTCCAAAAGACAAACCCTGGTCTTGGTGTTCCTCTGATTCTATCAGCTGAGATAGCTGCTTTTCGAGACCGTCCCTCGCCATGTCTTTTCACATAAGCTTCAAAGCCCACTGATCCAGATCAGAGCAGGAGCAGTATAAGCACTTTCTTTGTGCCCTTAAAGCTGGCTAAACCAGCACTAGACAAACAAACGTGGCTCGGCCATGGGAAGGAGGGGGCAGTGAGCCAGGCTGAAAGCACAAGCGGGAATATTTTTACATGTAGGCTCATTCATGCATGTTGGGACATCAGTGACCTCTGGTCTTATCCGGCAAAAGCAGAAGAGATGGACCGATAAGGCTTAGCGTTCATCATCTGATGAGTACAATTTTCATAATTGTCATAATGTGGAATTAACTCTGAAGCATTAAGAAAATGGTCTGATATATGAATGTCCAGGATTGGTCTCATGTAACAAAAAGGAACTGATCTATACACCAGTGAAAGCTGAATGTTCTTCGATACGTACCTGTTGATCGCTTCTATTCTCTCATCTCCCAAGTAGTTGGAGTCCTGCCCGCGCAGTAGCTTTCGGTGGAAATCGGGAAAGCACAGACCCCCATTCCTCCTCCCGTAGTATTGGCAGAACTCGTCTACGTCGGCTTGGAACAGCTCTGGCAAACACAGACAGACAACTGCGCTCAGCCCGAAACAGACACCACGCGAGTCTTAGAGGATGATGTCATCGCCTCCAAGACCAGCAGAATCCCCTGTAGTTAAAGCTGTTCCCCAGGCAAGCTCACACAGTTCGAGACGTCTCACCACAGGCTCAAGCTAAATCCCATCTGTGGTTATGGCGCACTGGTTGGACATCATGATATCTTAGCTTTAGCATTTATAAACCTAACAATTATTGTGTAATTGTTTCGTAAACCTGTTGTCCAGAGCATTGGCTGAGTAGATGATAGGTATGCCATTTGTGTACCACTGAGATTACATTTATAAATATGCATGGAAAGGAAAGGTTAAACACAAGCAAAGTGCCCTGCACAACAAACTACGTGCAGATAAATAACTAAAAATTTTTTTTTCGGTGTTTCAGGAAACATTAACAACAATTTACCGTCATCTACTGGATAATCAATAAACACAATCAATGTAATATGTTAGATAAAATGGAAATCTTAGTTTTAGTGTCTGACAACGTTGACCCAACCCTGCTACCAGAACACATTTCAGCCTAGGATAAAATAACATTTGAAATATTTCTCAAATCAGCAGGCGGCAACCTGAGAGGGGATCTTCCGAATTTCCCCCAGAGATCACGGGAAGAAGAAAACTAAGTTCATTTTTTTCTTATTAATGTTCAGGGATATTTTGCAATTGACTCCCAAGGTCACTTTGAAAGTACACGCCTGTCACCTAAATAATAATAATAATAATAATAATAATAATAATAATAATAATAATAATAATAATAATAATAATTAAAAACAAACAAAAAAAACGCTTACAGTGAATGTTTGTATGCTATTAGCATGGATGCTAGTTAACCACATTGTTTCTGTTTGCTAATTATGCTAAAGAACGGCTACTTTCGATCCTGTTACGCATTTAAGAGACAAAAGTCTTCAGGAAAGAAAGCATGTAAAATCTTATGCTAACACATTTCTTGGAATGATTAAATGCCTGTTTCTTTTACAAGTCTTTAAAACTGAAAGACAAAAAAAAAAAGTTTAAAGTTACAAGGGCTTAATGACCCCACAGTCTTGGAATCATGCACAGAGAGCTTTTACACACCTGTTTTAGACTTGATGCTGACCCGTGCTGGCATAATGAGTTGGAATGAGGAAATTTTCAAAAGTGAGTTATTGTTACTTCCACATTGTCCATCTAAAAACCTTCAAAATGAGGCATGGTTTGTGGAAATCGGACAAAAAATGACCGAGTTACATCCAACTGAAGTCGACCACGTATAATGTGGTTTGGAAACTCGCTTTCCATCGGTTCATAAAAGCGTCATCAGGAATTCCATGTGTATTATCAGGAAGTAGAGGTACGACGCTTCACAACAATACCAAACATGGGTAGGGGGATTCCCCCGTCTCGCCGTGAACGCGCAGTGAAAAACATGGACTTATCATGGAATATTACGACAAAGCACTCATTAATGAAGACACACGAATGAACATAATGAACAAAACCTTCAAATAAAAGTCGTTTGGTATGTCTTCTTCCTGTTCTATCATGGGGATCAATAAATGATGGCTTGATGGACTCATTTTCGAGAAAGTCTCATTTCGACCGAAACCTCTTAGCTCATAATTACCCCATGTGCACTCTGACTCATTTTACCAGCACGGGTCACATTTGTGGAAGGTTTAAACATAGCGTTAAACACACCACACGCCGGCATCTCAAACTCAAACTTGTCAAACATTCAGTCTGAAGCGTATTTTTCATCTGGAACATGTCAGTCAGACTCAAATAAATGACGAAAAGAACCCTAAAAATTTGATTGATTGGTCTTTCGAGATTGCATTCGCTTGCTTGCTATCAGGGGAAACGCACTGATTTATGTCTCTATTAACAGCCAACATAAATCTCTCAGGATGTGAGAAGCCCACAAGACCGAGAACTTAGCAAATGGGAATGATAAAACCTAAACGCGCCCTATGCGGTAAGGCTTTATGGCAGGGTTTGTAAGAATGCAGGTTGTTAACAGCTTCACAGCGACCTAAAAACAACCGGGCTGGTGATTTCCTCTTAACTAAACCCTCATGGAGAGGAACGTCTGCTGGGGAGGGCAGAGCAAATACGCCAGTGATCGAAACACAAACACACTCCCCTCCTCACTTTCATCTTCACCAAGCCCCTTTGCAACGCCTGAGGAGTGTGTGTTTGTGTGTGTGCTGGTGCTGGGGGTGACCACACCAACAAGCGAGGTGATAGGATATCCCTAAACATCTAAACACAACAAGGAGATCAAAGACACACGCACATACACACTCAGCCATGCCACCCACGCGCAAGTGGTTATCTCAGGCCTGCTAGTGCGAGCGCTGAGTCATAGCGGTGTGAGGCAGAGAGGCAAAGCAGTTAAATGCCTTTATGGGGCTGCTACCTAGTCTGGAAGTGGACCAGGGTGTCGCTGGTGCTGAAGGATGGATAAGAAGCCCATAAAAGCTTCCGTACGTAGATTAGGGCACCTCTGTGGAGTCTCAGAAGGTAAAGTGCTAATTCATGACCTTTCCTTGAAGTGTTTGAGGTTGCTGATGAACAAGAACACAAACTGTTTAGGACTTTAAAATGATCTCACAACGCATTTTAGACTTTACTTATATCATGTGGCATGTGAGTAAAGATGGCGTTTAAAACGTGACTTACAAAAACCTCGCTAACAGTGCTATCCATCAAGTGAAGTGTAGCTAGCTTACTACGCTGGTGCTAAGTCACCCGTTCTCCTAACTGGAGAAACGGTAAGAATGAATTCATGTCGTTTTATGAGCTCCCAAAAAAGCATCCGTACATGTGCGCGTGTGTTTTCTGTGACGGCTGAACGCTGCACGATGTCCCATTTAGCGAGCTCTATTAGCAGAAATGGACTTTACCATAAGTATATTTTCATTAATATATAATTACATGTAATTACGAATCGTTGTGCTTTTGTAAGCGTAGAACGGGGGCTTTATATATAGGGCGCGGGTTCTTTTCCACAAAGCCGCCATGTTGCGCCTCTGCAGTATCCCAGCGCGAACAAACCTCTAGAGAGCGCCTTTTGCTGTTGGGTTTTTACAAGCGGCGATGTGAATCCGGGAGAAAGCACCAGAAGGAGGACGAAGAAGAAAAAAGGAAGAAGAAAAAAGAAAGAAAATGAAATAAGAGGAATCAGTGTTAGCTTTTGTTGGCTAACAAGTTTGAGAACAGATAACTGAAAGCCAGTGTATGTTCTAATACACGTTTGGAAAGGGAGGAGTACGGGAGTACGGGAGGGGCATTCACTTGGTTGCAATGGATTGACTCCAACATAGGGGAATTTTAAGGATTTGGGGCTACTGATTGGAAAAAAGCGTAAGTTGAAAGCTTAGCATTACGTCCTCATTTGCATCCTGTTTATTTCTAAGTCACTCTGGATAAAAAGCATAAAAAGCCAAATGTGAAAAATGTAGCTGTATGAATAATAATAAAAAATAAAAAACATGGCCAGTTGTCCAAAAGGATTGACTGGTTGATTATTAGTGCTGACTCCATTAAAATACATCTCTAGCATCTTGACATAAAATCAATACAAGTGAGTCAGCAGCTCCTTTTTTTGGAGGCTTCAGCAGTTTAAAAAAAAAAAAAAGCCTTTAACAGACAAGCCCAATAGCGTCTCCTCGGCTCTGCACGATGTTTACGGCTAGCTGAGCAACTTGGAATCAGAGATAAGGATCCAGTAGTCATAGATGTAGCCCTAGATGGAGATAAGGCTCATTTAAGCATATTCATTTTGCATTTTTACATTTTTATGTTTTTTTTTTTGTCAGGTTGATGTCAGAGTGAGCTGACTCATTAGCAACCTCAAGTCAAATAAGGTGCTTAACCAGTGACAACAAAACAACACCTTAATTTAGGCCACGAACAACTTAATTAGATTAGCAGGAAAGTTCCTACTGGTATTGAATCTACTGTGCAATATTGGTACTGAAGCTAATATAGAGTCACGTGACTGGCACATTAGCAATGAGTGTGCAGTGCGGTTATATTCTCAATAAGTCAGACAGTGGAGATTAATACTTTTTTTACTTTTCAACTCTGCCAGTAGATCTGGCCGCAAGGTTGCGTTCATTGTAATATGGCTAAGTGGTTAACACTGTCGCCTCACAGCAAGAAGGTCCTGGGTTCGATCCCCAGGGTCGACCTGGGCGCCTTTCTGTGTGGAGTTTGCATGTTCTCCCCGTGTCCGTGTGGGTTTCCTCCGGGTTCTCCGGTTTCCTCCCACAGTCCAAAGACATGCACAGAGGGGAGTAGGCTAATTGGCTACTCTAAATTGGCCGTAGGTGTGAATGGTTGTCTGTCTCTGGATTGGCTACCTGCCCACGGTGTAACCCCGCCTCTCACCTGAAGTCAGCTGGGATTGGCCCCAGGTTCCCACCTGCGACGCTGAACAGGATTAAGCGGCAGAAGACGAATAAAGACGATGAAGTTTTCTGAGGTGTTTCTTGTTCAGATGAAAACAGCTTTTTTTTATCTTATTTATCTTAAAAACAGAGAGAGAAAAAAAGAAAGGCTGCCGAAGAGCTGACTGTTTATAACTTCTTTAACGTGCTGGATGAAAAGGATCGAACTCGTATGAAATGTAAGTAGGACGTAACAAATGAAACATGATGATGTTCCTTAACAAATTACAAATTTGGCAAATATCTGTGGTATAAAAGGAAGAAAATGCTACTGCTAATGTACTGCTAGTGGAAAACTTTTAACATTTAACAACACTGAATTCACCAGAAATGGGAAAAAAAAAATACAACGTGTTACTCTTTAATAATAAATAATAAAATGGTATAAGAGGAATAAAACACTTGCTGTTATTGAAGATAATCAACATCTCCTTGGACAACATCACACCACCCCTTGGATGATTATTTCCCTACGACATCATGCCCCGAAGTTTATTCCTTACCAATTCAAGCTGCTCATGTCGAAGCAATAAGCCATAAAGGACAGCTGCGTCATCTCCACTGCTCTGCTCTGACCTTTAGGATCCTGCTATATAGCTTAGAAAAGGAGAGGTTTTGTTTTTCTTCCAGTCTCGTTTAAGAAACTGCAGAATCATCTCTGGGGGGCCAAAAAAAGGCCCAGAATATAGAAGTGTTCGCTTGGAAATAAATTATACGTATATGAAAATAAGTTGTTCTAATCTGGGCCATTTATGGTTAACGACGTCCCTAAACATATGGCAGAATTACTCTGCGGCCACACACTGTCTGTGCGTCCACACAGTACGGCCCAGTTTTATTGTACTGCTCTGAGAGCGAGACTCTATCCACATCGCCGCTTCTCTGGTTATACTTCCATCTGGTTATCTTCCAGAGCAACCTGGGTGGCCACCCAAAGTACTTGACATCTTGATGCACTTCAGCAGTTTTACATATACACAACCTTTGTAGAAAAATAAATGTGTCATTCGTCACCACATATGCTGATTTTGAAAGAGAGGGAGAGGGGAGGAGGGAAGGCGGAGGAGAGCTGAGGTTTGTGGACTTCTGTTCTCTAGTCCTTACCGCTTTCAGACTCTGCCTTTCTGTCGGTTACCGCACCGGTTTCGGGTCGATTTTCATTCTCGGGACGTCTGACCAACGATACGTTTAGGGGAACTAAATTCGTTTGTAAAAGGGCATATGTGTGTGGCCTGCTTGCATATCTGCCCCCGTCTAATCGACATACCATCCCATCTGATGGAATGCGCCAAGCAGTGACAGTTGTGGCCCTGTACAGGGACACACCCCGGAAAACGCAGGAAGTTTGTTCTTAATGCCATTCATGCTATGGAGAAAACATAAACACTGCGAGAGCTGCTTGATGCTTATGCGTTGAGATTTTCCCCATTTGGGTCCACAGCGTGTCCATGCTGCAAAAAAACCCCCAACGACACACACTCAAGTGGATGGCTGTCATAAAACAGCTGGTATTTTCCACCACGTCGTGCCGTAGGGCAAGGTGTCAGGGTCAGTCATGTCTAGACCTTAGTCATACACGTGCACCCGGACTCCATTGATGGAACTGCAGGCTCTTGCCAGGAATACGAAAAAGAAACTCATCATTAAACCATTCATTCACATCTATTCATTCTAGATTGTCGGGCTTTCTTTGGGGTATGTGGCTGTGTGTGTGTGTGTGTGTGTGTCCACTCATGGGTGATGAGGTGTGTCTGACAGCTGCGACATGACAGCGTGTGAGAACGCCACTTGGTCCATGGCTGCTTGCACTGAGGAGATAGGACTTGAACAATTAATGGTCCACTGTAGGGAGACTGAAATTTGTCCCAGGACAGATTTCCACGTTGTGGAAGTTCGAGCATTTCACTTGGATCTGTTTTATTCTGGTTTGTGGGAAGCATGAGATTTGGATGTGTTCTTATGTGCGTTCAACAAACCGATTGAGCACAAACCAAAACAACAACAACAACAACAACAACAACAACAACAAAAATCAGTACCGTGAAATCCAAGCGATGCGAATCCAAGGAGATTCTGCCATATTTACAGTACCAAAAAAAAAAAAAAAAAAAAAAGCAGAAATATTTAGACATTCACGTAATCCTTTTGGTGGAAGCGCAGGACGGCAGTGCTCGAGGAGCTTAGAGAGTCTTTCCAACGCGTCGTGTGGGATGGCATTGTGAGGAGAAAAAGACAAGCAGTATGTCCTGAATGCCAGGATTAATCAGTCAGCTTTGTTAGGGTTTGCTAGAAGCCTCCAGCACCTTATTTATGTGTGTGTATGTGTGGAACCCATAAACAGTGGCCGCTGCTGTGGGATAAGGCACTACCTTTCGCGCAGTTTCTTTGCGTAGCATCTGTGGAATGATAATCCTTGTATTCTAACCTTTACTGGGATTTTATTCAAACATTTGGAAAGGGTTTGGCTCTGACGTCTTTCCCTTTGGCTTTAGGCTAAGCATGCGTGCCATAGACGTGCATCTGCTCACTGAGTATCAGAGCCGAGGAGCTGTATTATACAGTGAAAAGACCTTTAGAATAAACACGGAATTGGACGCTTGCTGAAACGTTCTCGATCGCATGAGCTCAGCCGTTCCTGCTCCGGCGTTTGGTTCGTTTCTGTTTGGGAACAAACTGAAGTGCGGTACAATTCGACACGGACATTTAAGGTTTGCAAGCATTGTGTGATGGGATTATGCACAGGTCTATGTCAAATAAGATTCGGTTTGAAGTGTATTCGTGCCAGTTTGTGTTACCTGGGATATGTCCCCTACAGGTGTAGTAGAACTCTTGGCAGTAGTCGAGGCAAAGACGTGGCAGGTCTGGTTCAGGGTGGCGTGCTGATTCTTGCTCGGATAAGTGGAAGAGCATCTGGGCATTTGGGGAGCAACGAGCACACTTGATCTCCTCCAGCAGTCTGGAACACTCCGTGTTATTGGTGGAAAAGATCTGAGGAGATCAGGCAAACCGGTATTACAGCAACGACATTTTAGAATTCTCATAACATTATTGCTGTAGAAGCAGGACATTGGTATATGGGGCAAGTCTGAATGGCGTTGTTGGATTTGGGATGAGTCAGAGTGTCAGTGAGATGAGTCCTGCTGGCTTCGGGGTGAATCTAACTGACTTTGGAGTCTTATGGGCAATTCTGACTTGCTTTGAAGTGTGTCTGATTGAGGCTGAGGTGAGTCTTGTTGGCACTAAAGTCTTATTAGAGTCTAGTAGGCATTGGAATAAGTCTCTGGCTTTTGAGTCGCATCGGCATTGAGATGAGGCCCATTGGCTTTTGGATAATTCTGAATAATTGTAAATTATCTCATTAGAGACTGGTTGG
>JAQMCW010000037.1:1087660-1098556 GCA_030068335.1 Chrysichthys cranchii | reverse complement strand
CGCGAACACGGGGAGAACATGCAAACTCCGCACAGAAAGGCACCTGTGCCGAACCCAGGGCTCGAACCCAGGACCTTGTCGCTGTGTGCTAACCACTCAGCCACCGTGCCGCCCTCCCTCAGGTTTATTTTGTCCTTTAATTTGTCTCTAGTTTCATTCTTGTGAAATGAATCTTGATAGGGTGATCTAGGATCCCAACATGAAGCAGAGGGGTCTTGAATCTCCTTGAAGTGGCTTACTGTACATTGTCTCACTTATTACAAGGCTACGTACTAAAGAAATCAATAATTTGAGAGAAATTTGAATTTTAAATGATTTTATTGCTTCCGCTAATGGCATTGCTAATAACAATGGCCGGTTTCACAGAAATAACAGAATGGAATGCTGCAATTGACCGATCTGAATATTCAAATGAGCGGTGTAAGAAATGTCAATATTCCACTGTACCTTGGTCCTTTTGTCCACCTGAGCCCTCAGCTGAGTGTATTTGAGAAAGCTGCAAGATTGACACGTTCCCACATGGTGAGGTCTCATGATGCAGACATATGAAAAAATCTGACTAGCGTTCATAACTCCCAGAACAGTTTAGCACCCTTATTAATTAATTAGCAAAAGTATTAAATGTCTAAGAAATACCTGGCAGAGAAAGGAAAACTGGACCTGTCAGCAGGGCTTCAGTGCTACTAATAGTACTGATACAGTGCACTGTAAAAATTACTACTAATAATAAGAAACCAAATCTGAGATGAGGAATCTAGACTGGAATCAATTTGATTTGATGTCTCGTCTTGAATTTTCTCTTCATGCAGCGTTGTTTTTTTGTCAATGGTAAATGGTTTCAACCCATCATGTCCTAGGACACCGAACTCCATTCAACAGAAGACATTATTACTGTTGTAGGTCATGTTTAGTGTAAAGCATATTATATATATATATATATATATATTAGTATACTAAAGGTTTAGTGTCTTTTGCCATTTAAATAGCTTTAGAAGCATTTTAGTTACACAGCTAATGAAACACCTTTAAAGTCCTTCAAATCTGCCAGTAGGCTGAATTATCATATATGCAAATGGATTAAAATGATAAATGCAATAAATCAAATACTACATTTATTACTAATGATGTGCGCATGCAGCCTGTTTCAGATGCTCCCCGAACTTAAACTTTTTTCTTTCTTTTTTATAACTTTTTCTTACGTTATCTTTTTCTTGTTAACCTGCAAGTAATTTACTTCATTCATTCTTTCTTTCTTTTGTTCTTTCTTTCTTTCTTTCTTTCTGTTCTGCAGCAACTGTGATCACATAATTTCCTCAGGGACTAATAAAGTATTCCGATTCTGATTCTGAAAATATCCTCACTCGTGGGAAATTATGCAATTATTACACATAAAACAAGTAAGAGTCTCTCTTGGTGTTAATAAGCCAACAAATGCAGCTTGTATTGTAACTGATCAATCACAAAGCGAAAACCCTTCGCACCGAAGGCTTCTTTATGTAGAAAATGTTACAGCTCTACCTCCGATTATTACAAAGCACTGACACTGGGGACTTTTATAAATGATAAATAAAGATCTGCTAAGAGAAAACGTTAAAATGTGAAGAGTTTCATGTGTTTATTCTGTTTTATGTGTAGTACATTATTCCTATAGGAGAAATAACATATTAAAATGAATGCATTTAGATAAACCTTGCAGCCGGAACTATTTTCCGCATTGACGTTAGAGAAAATGAAGCAATAATCTTCTAACCAATTCGACTGATTCCGATTTGAGAATTCCCCAGTGCTATGGTATATAAACAAAAAACATATAACATTGAACATTACAAAATGTAACAACTGTTTATCGATCAAATAGCAAATTTGGTTTTGCATTAATATGAGATATTTGTTTTCTCTTGTGAACCTCTGCTTGTTAGCTTAGCTAGCAAACAGCAGGAAGATCCGGGGACATTACACAATGCTCTGCACAAAGTGTTGCTGTGATTCCAAATGACACTGTTTTTCCATCTTGATTATAAATCCAAAACATTACAGCACGAATAAAGTACTCTTCCATGTGTCTCAAACGTTTTTTCATAGTTCAATGCTGCTTCAAAGTTCATGAAAGTCCTTTAAATTCCTGTCTCTAGAAAGGAGCAGTCGGTGGGTGGGGGTGAATGCCATACTGAGGGGGGCTCTCCAAGTTCCTGCCTTAACTTAGTCATGGGAGAGGTTGTTCTGAGGGTGGAGTCTTGTGCTGTCACTGTGTTTGTGCTTAAGTATTACCTGCATTGCTTCAGCAGGAGGAGTTCACTTGTGCTGTGTGAATGAATGAGTAAGTGCAGAGGGAGAGGGAGACAGAGAGAAGAGGGATACCACTGGGAAAGCACAGTCCAAATTTGACGTGATTCAGCAGAGGACATTTTCTTGGAGACCTCTTGCTGGAGATTGAAAAACAGATCTATTTTGGCAAGTGACTTTCAAGACTGCAGTGCAACTAGCTCTGAAAATGGCTGGTTGTCTGCAACGGACAAGAGTTTATGGAGCCCAGACACTTCTGAAGTGCCTTCTTGTATTATTTTTATTAGGTCTCTGCTTCTGCACAGTGCAAGCAGATCCTTTTGATTCGGCTTTCCATTATAGGCACCGATCTGGACCTAACGCCGAAACTATCTTGGTGGCCAACAATGGGATTAGGGTTCCTTTTGGACGCTCTGTTTATTTGGATCCTATCAATGACCTTGTCACTGAAGTGAAACCAGGAGATCGTTGCCACATCACCGTACTAGACAATGACCCACTGGCACAGAGACCTGGAATGCTGACTCCCAAGAAATTCCCATGTCAATTTGGAGCTAAGGAAGTGAAATACACTCATTTTGGCTCACGGAGTCCCAGCAAGGACCAGGTGAAGCTTCAGCTAAGGTATGACTCCCATACAGACACTGTGGTCATCCCTTTTATGCTAGAGGTAGAGGTCATCTTCCAGCAACTGGAGATCTTAACTCGTAACATGCCTCTTGTTGTGGAAAAGCTTAACGGACTAAGCAACCCCATTGATAAAAAGGGCTTGGAGTTTGCATTTGAGGATGGTGTCACAAAGTGCAAGGTGGCCACACTGGTTGGAACAGGTGGCCTTCCCAGGTATGGCACTCTTTCAGATAATTCTCTTAACGGACAGATGATCGACTGTGAGGAGTTTGTCAGAAAAGGTATAAGATACCAGCACACCGCCACCACTAAATCTCCCAACAGAGATTACATACCAATGGTAGTGGAAGTACAAGATAATGATGGTAATACTATTCAACAAGAGCATTTCCAGATCATGGTCCGAATAAAGGAAGGTGTTGAAAACACCCCTCCAAAAGCTAGCTTTATAGCTATGATGATGATGGAGGTAGATCAGTTTGTAATGACTGCCATAACATCTGATATGCTGTCAGCTGAGGATGTGGAATCAGTTCCTGATGATTTAATCTTTAACATAACATCTCACCTGGGCCCGCAGCAAGGATATATCATCAGCACAGATAACCAGAATTTGCCGATCACTTCGTTTTATCAAAGAGATATAAAAGATCTGAAAATTGCCTATAAGCCACCCTCTGAAGATTCGGAGACAGAGAGAATATTTCAGATTGAATTTGAGATAGTTGATACTGATGGGGCTGTGTCTGATACCTTCGCATTTATGATTGTCGTGAAACCAATGAACACTTTAGCCCCGGTGGCGACCAAGAACACAGGCCAGTTACTGTTTGAGGGTCAGTCAAGGCCTCTTACTAGTTCTCAGAATCTTGAAATCAGTGATGAAGATAACCTCGAGGACGTGAAGATTACTGTAATCGATGGCTTGAAACATGGTGAGCTGACAGTCTTGGGATCTCGTAGAAAATTCTTCGCCCCAGCTGATCTAGATGCTGGCACTGTGATATACCAACATGATGGAAGTGACACCTACAGTGACAACATCATATTTAGAATGACAGATGGAAAAAATGAAGTGGAGTTTCTTTTTCCAATCACAATTGCCCCTACGGATGATGAGCCTCCCATCATTAATGCCAACACTGGTATTGTCCTGTTCAAGAATGAAATGATGCAAATTTCCCCGTTTATTTTGAGTGCTACTGACATAGACTCAGAGGATTCAACTATTAAATTTATTCTAGAGGAGCCTCATTCAACCATTGGTGAGCTGCTTCTTAGACAAGTGGAGCCCCCTACAGATGGTTCTGCTTGGAGCTTTAGTGGGACAGATGAAATGTTTGAACAGGTGGTGACAGAATGGTCCCAGCAGGATATCCTTGATGGGAAACTCTTTTACCGCCACAGAGGTCCACACAGCATCACCACGATCACTGACCAGTTTGTCTTCAGAGTTCAGGATGATAATGACCCGCCGAACCAATCAGGAGAACACACGTTCACTATTAAAATCCATCCAGTAGATGATATACCACCATCACTGTACCCAGACACTACTCTGCACATGACAGTTAAAGAATATGAGTTGACATTTTTTAGAAAGAAGTTTCTTCGCTATACAGACCTGGACTGTGATGACCGAGATCTCAAGTATACCATTATTAATGCCCCATCAGATACAGATGAAAACAATCCAGTGCCTCTTGGAGCCATTGTTCTTACTGACAGCCCTGACACGGTCATAACTGAGTTCACTCAAGCTCAGATAAATCACCATAAAGTGGCATACAAGCCCCCTGACCAGGAACTGGGCATCACCCCTAAAGTTGTTCAGTTCACTTTTGCTGTTGAGGACACTGCTGGTAACTCAGTTGATGGCTTGTTCACAATATTCTTGCAACCAGTTGACAATAAGCCTCCTGTAATCACCAATACTGGCTTTACCGTGCTGGAGAGAAGTACCTACATAATAACCATGAATGAACTGAATGCATCCGATCAAGACACAGAGCATGAGAATATTATCTTTAAAGTCATCCAAATTCCCAGATATGGCCAGCTACAGTATTTAGGAATTGATATGTCTAACGGAGAGACATTCAATTTAGAGGACATTGCAAGTGGACGGCTGGCCTATATTCATGGTGGTGAAGAATCTCTGATTGATGGAATCAAAATTGATGTCAGTGATGGTTTTCATGAAGTGCCCATAGTTGTTAAAATTAGTATCAAGCCAGTTGATGATGAAAGCCCAACCATTATGTTACCAGCAGGTCTTTTAGGTGCTTCAATTGATGTTCTTGAGAATGGAGCTACGGAGATCACCAGCAATGTCATCCAGGGCCAGGATGAGGACACAGATGATCTTATGCTAACTTTTATCGTGGAGGAGCCTCCAAGACTAGGAGAGATCATGGTGAAAGGTGCCCCTGCTGAAAGATTTACGCAGCAAGACATCATCAACGGTGTGGTTGTCTACGTCCACACAAGTGGCGAGATTGGACCCGTTAAGGAACATGACTCTTTCAACCTCACCATCTCTGACTTGTCAGATGAGTGGGTGGTAGGTGGTAACAAAGTTCAAGGAGTTCGTGTACATGTCACGATCCTTCCTGTTGACAGTATTGCACCTGTTGTTAGTGTTGGGGCCCAGTTTCTGGTAGTGGAGGGAGAAAAGAATGTGATTACACTACAGAACATTGGCGCTGAAGATGTGGACACAGATAATGATGACATCCTCTGCACTATTATAGTCCAGCCAACATCTGGCTATGTGGAAAACATTTCTCCAGCCCCTGGGTCAGAAAAGTCAAGGGCAGGCACTGCCATCACTGCCTTTAGCATCAAAGATGTTGGTCTCGGCCATATATACTATGTGCAGAGCATTCATAAAGGTGTAGAGCCAGTGGAAGATAGATTTAACTTCCGCTGCTCTGATGGCATTAACTTTTCAGAGAGGCACTTTTTTCCTATCGTCATCGTCCCTGCCAATGATGAGAAGCCAGAAATATTTATCCGTGAGTTTGTAGTCATGGAAGGCATGAGCTTAGTCATAGACACTCCAATTTTGAATGCTGCAGATGCTGATATTCCAGGTGATGAATTAGAGTTTGAGATCATCAAGAACCCCAAACATGGCAACATTGTGCAGCAGTTGAGTACCGGGAGTACCCCTGTAGTGACATTCTCCTTGGAACAGATCAAAGAGGCATCTAATATTGTTTATGAACATGATGACTCTGAAACCAAAGAAGATAGTTTCGAAATTAGACTCACTGATGGGAAGCACACTGTTGAAGAGAAGGTTCTGATAATGGTTATTCCTGTTGATGATGAGACCCCAAGAATGACTATTAATGATGGATTGGAGGTTGAAATTGGAGAAACTAAAGTGATTAACAACAGAGTCCTCAAAGCCACAGATCTGGACTCTGAAGACAAGGAGCTTACTTACATTGTGCGTTACGGTCCTGGCCAAGGCTACCTTCAGAGGATTACTAAGCATGGAGATGTTATTGGCAACATCAGCATCGGAATGAATTTCACACAAGATGAAATCGATAAACAGCTCATTCAGTACGTCCACACGGGTCAAGAGGGTATTCGTGATCTTTTAAAGTTCGATGTCACTGATGGGATCAACCCTCTTATTGACCGCTACTTTTATATCAACATTGGCAGTATCGATATGGTCTTTCCTGATGTCATCAACAAAGGTGTGACCCTCAAAGAAGGAGGGAAAGTAACCCTCACCACAGACCTCCTCAGCACAACGGACATTAATAGTCCTGATGAATACCTTAGTTTTACCATCACACGTGCTCCTAGCAGGGGTCACCTGGAGAGCACAGATCACCCAGGTGTACCAATATCCACCTTCACCCAATTGCAACTGGCCGGAAACAAAATCTACTACATACACACCTCTGATGACGAAGTGAAGATGGACAGCTTTGAGTTTGAGGTTACAGATGGTTACAATCCAGTGTTCCGCACTTTCCGAGTGTCCATCACTGACGTGGACAACAAGAAGCCAGTCCTGACTATTAATAAACTGGGGGTGGAAGAGGGTGAAACAAAACTCATTACACCTTTTGAGTTGACCGTGGAAGACCGGGACACTCCCGACCATCTACTGCGTTTCGTGGTCACTCAGGTGCCAGTGCATGGTCAACTACTGTACAATGGCACTCGAGTAATTACAACTTTCACCAAGCAAGATCTCAATGAGAACCTAATTAGTTACAAACACGATGGTACCGAAACCAATGAGGACAGCTTCTCCTTCACTGTTACCGATGGAACTCACACAGATTTTTACGTTTTCCCAGATACGGTCTATGAGACACGTAAGCCTCAGATGATGACCATCCTGATCAATACAGTGGACAATGGCATGCCTCAAATCGTTGTCAACAAAGCTGCACCAACCCTTAGGGTTCTTCATACTGGGCATCTTGGGTTTTTAATAACCAGCAAAGTTTTGAAGGCTGAGGACAGGGATAGCCCAAACAAAGTTCTAAAGTATTCGGTGTCTGAGGCCCCTCTGCATGGTTTCATCATGAATACTGCTCTGGGCAATGACAGCATCAAGGCCTTCTCACAAGGTAAACTGTTATGTCCTACACATAGCATATTCGTTTGTTTTAGGTTTTATTATAAGAAAGAATTATTACACAATTACACAATCTGCAAGAAGTATTAAAAGCTAAATGTGAACTAACTTTGTCTTTGATAGCTGATATTGATGACATGAAGATCGGCTATGTACTACGTGATGCATCCAATGCCACAAGTGATATTTTCTACTTCACGGTAGAAGACAATGGTAAGAACATTTTTTGGATTTCCATCTAATAGCTAAGTTCCCAGCTTCTGCATGCTCTGAGCTTTAAAATATATTATATCCAGTCTCACACACTCATGTAGTCATTCAATTAGTTAGGTTTTATAAAAAATAAAAAAATTAATAAAAAAAAAAGCATTTTTCCGAAAGTGTATTCTGCCTGTGACAGTTCGTTCTACCTGTGATGATTCCTTAGAAATATATGATGTTTTTATTATTACTGAATTATTCTGTAGATGGTGCCTGAGCGCTGAGAAGATCCACACTGCACTGTTTGGGCTATATTTATATTGTATTGAACGTCACTTGAAGAATATGATCATGGAGCATGGTGATCAGATTTACTTCAGATTCCTAGCAAAATTCATATATCATTTTAACTCTCTGTCAACAGATTTAAATATGAATTTGCTTTATATTAGTTTATTAATAATTCAGTTGGTCTAGCAGACCACTGAATACACAGACGAGACACTGTTTGATTAAAGAAATTGCAGAATTCTGGACCACCTATGAAAGATAATAGCATAGGATTGTGAATGGCCATCACAGCAGCAGTTCTGCTTTTTGGAAAACAAATGATGGAATGTTTTTGACTGGCTGTCAAGCTTTGACCTAATCATACTGAACATATATTTTATGCTCACACTAAAGCCAAAGGCTATTTAAACAAACAGCGAGTGGAAATGCCTGGATTTTAAACCTGGTACAACATCAACATGTGAACTAACCATTCTATGAGATGCAGTCATAAATGTTAAAGAACTGAAGAACCAAAACACCATTTTATTCAAGCTGCAATTATAGTACTTATGGTTCAGAGTAGTTATTCTCAGGACAGACATTCCTCTGAAAAGACCAAATAATCGTGCTGTTTGGGTTTTTGGCTTTGCCTGCTTATTTAGGAAGGAAATTGTGTTCTTTATTGGAAAAAAGGAAGACAAAGAGACCTTATAGGAACTTTGACCTCTTTTTGTCTGGACACTGTTTGAGATTCCAGTCAGCTCATCAATACCACCTATAAAAACGCATCCCTGTGCTTGGTTAGGTTTACTCTGATACTTTAAAGCATGCGTGGTCACTCTCTCAGGATATAAGAGACTTATTCTGTCAGTTGCCCTACTCCCAACCCCCCACCAATATACATACCTGAAAGAAGGAACAGAAAAGGGAAATTGTTATCTGATTGAACAGCGGACACATGTCTTGGCAAGACTTTACTTTGCTTTGGTGGTCAACAAGCCACAGCACATGGTCAAGTCATATGGCTGTGATGACTAAGAATGTACCATACAAATGAAAGAAAAGATTTTTTTTTTTTTTTTTTTAAACTTCGCTGAGTATATGAAAATGCATTTTCAGAAATATAATATCTGACAATTCTAGACTGATAATAGAAGGCAAAGGCAAAGGCAGCTTTATTTATATAGCACATTTCATACACAATGGCAACTCAATGTGATTTACATAGACAAACATTTAACAGTAAGAATTTGACACCCCCCCACACACACACACATTAAAAGCCTATAAAATCATAATAAAAGTAAAGTACAGAAAAGGAGATATAATATAAAGTCACAAGCGTAAAATAATAATTTACTTAAAAATCATTAAAAAGATATAAAGTGCAAATCAAAGTAAAAGATTAAAAAAAATAATTTAAAGTGCTTTAAAATAGCTCAATCGTAAGCAAAGGAGAAAAGAAGTGTTTTTAACCTGGATTTAAAAATGTTCACAGTTGAGGCTGATTAGAAATATATATGTGAAGTGAAATACTCTTCTCTCTACTTTTGCCTAATTTCTAACTTAAAAACATTATCAATGGAGGTCATCTGGTGGAAACTCAGCCTATCTTTTATCCAGACAGGAATTCCCTGGTGACTAGAGTGGACCTGGGCTTGGCATTTAGTCCCTTTGGCAATCCATCAGCTGGAAAAAAGTGCCATTTGCAGCCAGCATTGTTGAAAAAGGAGAGTTGTTTAATGGTCAAAGACTCAGGAAGGCTGTTCAAGGCATGACACTATTCAGGAATAGAAATAGTGTAGGACACTTTAAGGGATTTACATTTTGGGGGAACAAAAACAACTTTGTCGAAAACTAGACTCAAAGTATAATGAAAAAATGTGGCTCATTTAGATTTACACTACATCTGATATGAAAGAATTCAAGGAGTCATGAGTTAATGTTGCGTGATGCGGAAAGTAAAGCCTAGATGAACCAATCGCACGATGTTGATCGAGGGAGCTGTTTGAAAGTTCATTGAGATCGGTAGCTCTTCCTGAATGTGACTATGGATTCAGGTTCACACTTGCTTAAGTGGTCTAACCGTATAATTCTCCCATCATAAACACAAACAATTCAAGTGAAGTACTTGTTGTGGGATAGCGTCCTTCCGTCTGCCTTGTAGAATTGCACTGCACCGATTTGTCTATATATTGTATTTTGTTGGAGTCAGGCCTTATCTTATTATCTTATTATCAGATTATATATCTGGGCAGGGGGTAGCTCAGGGGGTTAAGACACTGGACTACTGGTCGGAAGGTTGGGAGGTCAAATCCAAGCACTGCCAAGCTACCACTGTTGGGCCCTTGGGCAAGGCCCTTAAGCTCAGTTGTACAAATGATGGTAATATGATATAATATTATCTAATAAATCCTATTTGTTACACTTAAAAAAAAAAAAGTTAAGTTCACTGTTTCACAAGGCTTTAGGCCCACTGCTTTTTTCCAAATTATTGCCATATCTAGGTCCAATTTATTTAGACGATAATACAGTGAACCCCCACAATACCACGGTTCACCTCTCGTGGGTTTGGTGCATCGCGGATTTTCACATTTTGATTTGCAGAATTTTTGGGCTTTCGCGGAACTCTGGGATATAAAATAGAATATAAAAAAATGTTAATTCGAACATTAAAAGAACATTTAAATCGAAATAAAACAGTACGCACTGTATTTCATCAGCAGATGAAAAGTGAACGTGGCCGTGTAAGCCACTTCCGCTTCAGCTCGTAAACAGGAAGTGACCTCACCGGCAGTAAGGACGCATGTAGAATTGTATATGTTGTTAAAATGACGCAGGTTTAAGAGTGTAGAAAGTGTTTAAGGGCATGGGAAGTGTTTATAAGAGTGTGG
>JAQMCW010000037.1:1049188-1060713 GCA_030068335.1 Chrysichthys cranchii | reverse complement strand
GTGATTATTTCTTTCTTTATTTCAACTGTTATACGCTTAGGCTTCTTACTCTCACTACCATTTCCACTTTCTTGGGATCTATGATGAAGCTTATAGAGCAAAAATGCAGAGAAACACAACGGAAAAATGCATTGAATACGTTCACACCACGAGTGCTTGACCGGAACTGAATGTTTGTGGCGTGAATCGTGGGTTGGATGTCTTTACGTCAGTCCAGGATTTGTTCATCGGTCAGTACAAAATCTGTTTGGGAATTTAGTTCATACTTCGATTTGTTCGCCATCCAATGCGTTCGGGAGCTGCGGGTCCACCGTATCTGAATTACCTGAAGATCATGGGAAGACAAAAAGTACATTTTCTCATTATTTTCATTTATATTGTGATACTATGCCACACAAAAAATGATGCCCAAACATTTATAGATTGAAAGTGAACTTTATAATTTAAAAAAACAGCATATTACTAATTTAAATGTAACCTGTCGGCAGAAAAAAAAAACCTGGGCTGAACTTAGATTTTAAAAAAATTACTGAAACGGGTTAGGGTTAAGGTTAGCACATTTATTTTATTGGTTTTCTTAGATTCAATGTTTGAAAAAAATATTGGGAAAAAATGGTATTACAATGCCTAAATGATAACCCCAACAGTGCAATCACCAAGTACAAGAAAAATGTTGAATCAGTCAAGAAGGGTCCAGCTGCAGTCTTACAGCCGACAAGACACAACCCACTTTAGACTAAACCACACCCACTTTACCCACTACACCCTAAGCATAACCCTAACCCTAACCCTAACCCGAGGTCTACTAGGGCTGGACTAGTGTGCAAGATGGCGGATCTGCAATGTAAGCATGTCCCGTAAGTACTGTGTGTCCACAGTTAGACCTACTTGCATCAGTCACTAGGCCAGATGTGAACAGCTACAGTCCTGGATCACCAGAAGCATGAACAATGATCATTTTCTCCTTTGTTCTGGATACATTCAACAGCACTGATTATTCACTCATCATGAGCTGAATCCTGTCTTAACCTAGGAACAGCAATAAACAGTACAAGAGCTGGGGCTTCCAGGACCAGAATTCTGCCCTCGCACATTTTATTCTTGCTTCACTTGCTCTGGGACCATGTGTCTAATGTGAATGTGTGTTTATTATGTGTGTAGGTGCTGAACTTGGTCCAGTCCTACGTCACCCTGCGCGTGCCTCTCTACGTGTCCTATGTGTTCCACTCTCCTGTAGCAGTTGGTGGCTGGCAGCATTTCGACCTGCAGTCAGAACTACGTCTCACCTTTGTGTACGATACTGCCATTTTGTGGCAGGATGGCATCGGTAGTCCACCCGAGGCTGAACTGCAAGGTAGTCTGTCCGTGTATAGCCGCACAGCCATCTAACGGTGGTCTCGATATCTGTTAATGGTACAGAGGTCATCTGTGAAGATGTCACCTGATCTGATACATACTGCACATAGCCACTGAGCTGACATAGTGGTTATTTTCTAATAAGTTTGGGCCAAGAATTAATATACTGGTGCCACGGCGTGAGTTTCTAGGGATCTATTTCATGATGTTGCATGAAATATGTTGCATCAAGACATATTGGAGTCCCCAGTGTTGCAACATAGATATACAATTAGCCTTAGGTAAATTCTTGGAGGGAATAGAATTGTTCGTCGGTAAACAATTAACTTAAGGTGATGTATGAAGTCCACTGTATGGCCAAAAGTATATGGACTCCATGTGTAGGTCTTCACACCAACTTAAAAGCACACAAGTGTCTATAATGTCTTTGCATTCTGTAAGATTAAGATTTCCCTTCACTGGAACTAAGGTGTCAGAAACCTGTTCCAGCACGGACGTGAGGCCCATGAAGAGCCCTGACCTCCGCCCCACCAAACTCCTGTGGGGTGAACTGGCATTTTGAATACATGTCAGGCCTCCTCTCCAGACATCAGTGTCCGACTTCACTAATGCTCTTGTGACTGAATAGGCACATCCCCAAAGCCATGCTATAAAATCTAGCGGAAAGAAAAGTGAAGGTTATTATTAAAACCAATAGTAGATTAAATCTACAGTAGAAAGGGACGTTTAAAAAGCACATATGGGTATAACGATCAGTTGCCCACATAATTTTGGCCATATAGTGTATAATATTTCTATAATTTGTGGCTCAAGTTAAATGGTTAATTGACAAGACTGGTATCTTGTAGATACAGTGGACCCTCGGCTCACGAATTTAATTCACAACTCAATTTGTTCACGACCCGAATCGATGTTTCCCATGGAAATGAATGTAAATACAATGAATGTGTTTCAGACTTTAAAACATGTTTTTAAAGTGTATTATGGGTTTATGTGTGGCTACAAGATATAGACAAAATTAAAATCACCTTAATTATAGAAAAATCAACCTAAATGAAATAAACAGATGATTTTAATGCATGTTACGTTTGAGGTGGATACGTAGTCGCTGGCGGAGGTGGTTGGTGGTGGAGGGATTTGGTGGCGGTTCTCATGTTTTTCGATTATTTCTTTATTTCAGCTGTTATATGCTTAGGCTTCTTACTCTCACTACCATTTCCATTTTCTTGGGACCCGTAATGAAGCTTATAGAGCAAAAATGCAGAGAAACACAACGAAAAAATGCTGTGAACACCTTCAAACCACGAGTGCTTGGTTGGCATCAGTCGAGGATTTGTTCGTCGGTCGGTATAAAATCTGCTCGGGAATTTAGTTCATACTGTATGTCGATTTGTTCACCATCCAATGCGTTCACGAGCCAAGGGTAAACTGTTCTACATAATATTTCAAGCCTATGAGATACTTTATGGATAGTTTGGGTTTATGAAATACCAACTCACAGAAGAGGTCAGTTTCAATTATTGGCAATAGTTTAGTAAAAAAAATAAAAAATAAATAACAATAACATCCATGTGACCTCTGTAATATGGACATAAATGTATATGAGAATACATTTTGCAATTTTCTATTTACATTTTTTAAATGCAGGAACATATATGGAACTGACCTGTAGATACATGTTGAATTGAGTTAACCTGAAAGAGTATCGTGTTAATTTACTCTTTATCCTTGATGTCACTAAATCTTTTGTCTGTGTCAAATAAAATCTCCATAGGTGCCATGTATCCTACCAGTATGAGAATCAATGAGGAGGGTCGGCTGGTTGTCAACTTCAAGACTGAGGCTCGATTCAGGGGACAGTTTGTGATGTCCCACCCAGGTAATGTGTCTGAATAAGCAGAATTGAATCTAAACCTTAACATATGTAATTGCCATAAATAAATCCATAATAGATTGTACAATAAAATAAAAAAAACAAAATTTTAAAACATGGTGTCATCGGCATGCAGGAAGCAGCCTCTCATCCATGGTGATGTGTGCTGATCATCCTGGCCTTACGTTCACTTTGTCTCTGGTCCGAACTGAGCCTACATACAACCAACCCATGCAGCAGTGGAGTTTTGTTTCTGACTTTGCTGTGAGTATTCAACTACAAAAAAGCTTTTTGAGTGATTAATTTGCATAAAACGTACACAGGGTATTCCAGTTCATCTGTTGGTTTGTCTACATTCAGTTCTCATTTCATTGGTTCTTTCTTGCACATCTTTTCTTCATCATACTATGATGGTATGTGTATATAGGTTAGAGACTACTCTGGCACCTACACAGTGAAGCTGATTCCATGCATTGCTTCTCCTAATGGAGAGTTTAGCATTCCACCCGTGTGCCACCCCCGTGAGCCGCTGACATTTGACATGGACATCCGTTTCCAGCAGGTCATACTGATTTAAATGTGGTTAAATGTTTAGAATTTTGCATTTTTCTTTTATGCTAAGAAATCCCAGAAGAAGAAAAGTTTGCTAAAAAAAAAACAAATTGTAGAACTCAGGTGTGTCTGCTAGCCTTGAAAACATTGATAAAAACTTATTTTGGACTCAAAATGAGAGCATTCTGAGGCATCCTTGATCCCTCTTTCTTTTCCTTTCAGGTGAGTGACCCAGTGGCAGCAGAGTTCAGCCTGAACACTCAGATGTTCCTCTTGTCTAAGAAAGAAATATGGCTATCAGATGGCTCTATGGGCTTTGCAGAAGGCACTGATGCTGCTTTCACTGAAGGTAAAACAACTGAACTAAACAAATCCAAAATTAACTCTTACATGTAAAGTATTTCCCATTTTGAGAATCAAAGAAATCTGTGCATCCACATGTACTGTACGTCCAATGAACCCTAGATACATCCATCCACCCATTAACCCCTTACATGGTACTAGTGGCTCAACGGTTAAGGTGGCGGCTTGCTAAGCAGAATGTTTTAAGTTCCAACACTGTTTTGTTCTTGAGCAAGCGTTTAACCCTATCTACTCCACTGTATCCATCTATCCTTTTATTCTCTTAATGAAATATATTTTCATTAGGTGTCATAAATTATAATCTTCAGCATATAGTACCACAGCATTCAGCACACACACACTCAGAGCTGTACAATTTGCTCCAAGTGAGAGACCAAGATAATGCACAGT
This sequence comes from Chrysichthys cranchii, assembly GCA_030068335.1. Lineage (NCBI taxonomy): Eukaryota > Metazoa > Chordata > Actinopteri > Siluriformes > Claroteidae > Chrysichthys > Chrysichthys cranchii. Next base: position 1,056,179 of record JAQMCW010000037.1, on the reverse strand, counting down.
TCATCAGTTCACAGGTCAGAGCCCTGCTTTCTCTCTCTGGAGTACAAATGCAGCATCTTCCAAGCTATTTGTACTGATTATTAAAATTTCAGAATAACAGATGTCATCCAGTAAAAGCTGAGCATATTGTAAACACTGAGGCCATTGTGACCAGTCACTAATAAAAATAAATACTACATTGTTGATCTACTGCATGTGTTTAAGTAGGAATTTGATGAACATTGCATGGCATGAATACTATTGGTTTTTCCACTAGGCTCTGTCATTTATGGACGTGTGATGGTGGACCCAGTGCAGAACTTGGGAGATTCATTTTCCTGTAGCATAGAGAAGGTTTTCCTCTGTACAGGCACAGATGGATATGTGCCGAAATATAACCCCACCAATAAAGAATATGGCTGCCTGGCTGATGCCCCCTCACTGCTCTACAGATTCAAGATCTTGGTATGCTATTTTTTTCTTTTATATTTGTCATATGTTATATATCTGGCACCAGTTGAGTAGAGTTTGGTGTCCTGAACTTGTGATTATTTTATAACAAGCAGGATTAACTTTGGTTATAGTTTCAGCTTATGGTTAGAGCAGCTTTTTGGAATATTCCAAACTGAAAATTTGTGTTTGCCTTTCAGGACAAAGCCCAGCCTGAGACCGAGGCTACCTCATTTGGAGATGTGTCATTTGATGCTACACTGGCACTAGATACTCCAGGAGGCCTTCCTCTTGTCCGCCAGCCTGGATCCGATGGGTTCACGTTGTCCTCATCCCCCCTTTTCCAGGTCAGAACCTCAATTTGCCTTGGCCTATTATTTTCAAATCCAGTGTAGGTATACTTATTGCTAGTCAGTTTTTGACGTGTTGTATTCTCTTTAGTGTGTTTGCTGATGGTATATATATATATATACTGTATCCTTCCTTGGGTTCTCTTTAAGCATGAGCCTCATTTTAAGTTGCATAAATAAAAAATAAAAAGAAAGTGATTAGCAAAATTATACCAAGGCTACACATATTGGTTTACCTACCCATTTCTGTCTTAAAACAGTCGTGACAAAAGTTACTATGAATGCGTTTTTATTCAGTATGCTTAAGGAATTTTATTAAAACATAGGCGATACTAATTTGCATTTGCTCATTTGTGTATCAAATGAACGTAAAGAAGACAAGATGTCTTATATTTTAGGTTGCTGCTGGTCGGGAGTGGTTCATCCATGCTATATATACAGTTCGCTCCAGAGAGAATGCCATCCGTGGCATTGGTAAGAGAAGCCTCGAGTACCACCACGGCATTTCATCTGTCCTTCCTGATTCTGGTGCCATGACCCGGAACCGCCGGGCTGTGCCTGACCCAGAGGCCTTGGACATTGGAGTGGAGAACAACCGTGGCACTAATATCCAGCACATTGCTCTGGACCGCTCTGACCGGCTCAGAGTGAGCCTGCGGCAACCATCGGGCCATGAAACTTACATAGAGCGTCCCCTGGTGGAGGAGACCTTTGGTAAAAAACCTGGCACTGATTCCATCCTACCTGCTGGCATGTCCACACTGTTGGGAGTGGCTGGACTAATCCTCCTAGTGTGTCTTGTTGTAATTCTAGTTGTTCTCTTACTAAGGCGTAAGAGGAAAGAGAAAAAGTATCCACCCTACTCGACTTCTTCTTGCTCTGCCTATGGCGATGTCAGCCAGAGCAGAGAGAATGCAGGCACAAGATACAGTGGGGACAGTTCCGAGGTTTAGAAAATCATCTACCAGGCCTGAACTGGTCCGTTATATGGTTTGACCTGCATGTCTTGAGTGTGCCTACACCCCCTGAGCATTTAACTGGGAGGACATGTTAGGTTCAGAATGATAAAACAGTACAATAGAAGCAAATTCTTGGAGCTTACATTTCACCAATGACTTTGCTTTCCATTTCAATATACACTCCTAGGCTTATCCCACCTTATACCCAAGGCTTGTCTTCATGCGTCAGATTTCCAAAACTTCTTCAAATGACTAGACAAAAAAAGCCGCTCAAATGCTCAAAATGCTCATAGTGCCGATAAGATTACATTTGTTCTTTGCAGGATATTTTACCCTGGCATTAGGTTCTTAAGTTCTGGTGCTCTTTACCTGGATTACCAGGCTGTATGATATTACACTATGCTCAAAAAAGAAATCCTATCTGAACATCAATTTACAAAAAAAAAATAATAATAATTAATAAATAAATAAATAAATAAATAACCCCGGTGTTAATTTAAGCAGCAGTAAGGATCGGTCAGCAGGATTTTGACCTGTACTAAGAATGTGATCTTGGTCAGGATTGTGAGTTAGTTGTTTTTTTTTGTTTTTTTCACATTTACTGCAGCTCCTTGTGTTGAGTTTAATCTGTAAAACAATGTATTGAAAGCGTGTCAGGTGTGTTTGCGGTAGACATAGATGTAGGAGAGCTGGCTTGTTCAAACATTTATGTGAAAAAAGTATGTATTTTTGTAGCACACCAGTGTTCCCAAGTCAACACACCAGTTATTATGGTGCTATGTAAAGCGATTGTGAGGTTTCATTGTGATAGGTGGGTAAGTATTCAGACTCTGTTTTTATATATTTTTCAGGATGTGTTAAATGTGGCTGAGAATTACACAGATGTGAGTATAATACTTGCAGCACTTTGTGTACGTATGCAAGAACTTGTACACTGCCCAACAGGTGATGCCAATAGAACGTATTATTACATCCTGATGTAACTTGAAAAGTTTGATGGTAACCGATTAAAAATGATCAAAGACTTGTATTATGTCTACATTCAAGTGCCATTATGATTTATATAGTCTCGATTTGTGATGTCACTTCCAATTTATTGTATAATGTATTAAAATTTTGTGTCCAAACACAAGTTGTTTTTCTTAATGCCATATGCAAATTTTTAAGTCCTAATATCTACAGGCAAGTGGGTCAGTGCCAGGCGCAGTACTTTTGCTCATCTTAATAAGATTCACACTGAATTTCAACCAAATTGAACACCTCTGAAAGATATTGTAGTGAAAGACGTTAGAGGTGTTACTGTAGTTTCTCTTACATTACAGACTCCTGAGTGACGTACACCTCGCTGATGTTAGCCATGCCTCCTGGTTGCAAAAACATAGCAAGTGTCTATAGTAAAAAAATTGAAAAGCAAATCAGAATTTGAGTAACATTAACAACACAGCATTTCATTATAAGAACGTGACAACAGTCCAACATGGTGGTGGTAGTGTGATGTTGTGGGGATAGTTTACTGCTTCAGGGCCCAGGTGACTAGAATTTATTGACAGAACTATGAATTCTGAACTATGAATCGAATCCTGAAGGGGAATGCCAGGTCATCAGTCTGTGATCTGAAGCTCAAGGGAAGACGAGTTATACAGTAAAACGTTGATCCGAAGCACAAGCGCAAGTTCAATGCATGCATTTGGTTGCAGTTGTTGCCGATAAAGGTGGCAAGACCAGTTATTAAATTTAGGTAACTATTGGGTAATGCAGGGTGACATTGGTGTTGCATAAACCTTTTTCTTCAATAAATGAAAATATCATTCAAAATCTGTTTGGGTTTCCTCATTTTCCCTTTGTCTTAACTTACATATTGTCTGAGGATCTGAAACCATTTAGCATGGCTGCAAGCTGTGCATCTGCATCTACTGTAGTTGATAACGTGTTAGATTTTATTGTACATGATTTGGATGAACATAGTGCAATTGCAAGCGCAAACAGTTTGAAATCTTCTCAATTCCTGGAATGAACTTAGAAGTTTATTTTCCTCATTCTTCATGACTCATGAACTAGCTTCTCTGGTGGCATGTTTTTCCTGTTCTATCATGACAGACGTCCTTTCCATTTTAGTTCGGGTGTGCCATTGGAAATAATGCATTTGAAAAGTCTTTGAAGTTTTCTCACTATCACTAAGGTCATTTATTAGGTTACAACTAGATAGGCGTTTGTGTAATACGGCTTGTCAGTAAAGGATAATACTAAGGCCGGTTAAGATAATCGCAACTCAGATAAAATTTTATTAAAAGAGATGGTTTCTAATCATTATTAAAAATCTTTTCTAGAAAATGAATGATAATGTTGTTAAAAATGGGATTACTGCTCTATGGGTGGAGCTAAAAATGCTGTCACTCTGTAGGCTGGTATAAGGATATAAGTAGAGAAAGAAAGTTCTGGGTTCGAACCTTGTGGCCAACTGGGGCCTTTGTGGTAGGAGTTTGCATGTTCTCCCCATACCTGTGTGGGTTTCCTTCAGTTTTCTCCCAGAGCTTTAAGACATGGAGATTAGGTCAACTGGCTACTCGAAATTTCCCATAGGTGTGTGTGTGAATGTGAATGTGAATGTGAATGGTTGTTCATCTGTGTGTTAGCCCTGCAAAAGATTGGTGACCTGTCCAGGGTGTACCCCTCCTCTCACGCAAACTCAACTGGGATTCCCCATGACCCTCATGAGCAGTATAAATTGCAGTATAAGCAGTATAGATAATGGATAGATGGGTGTATTATTTATTAAATTAAATGCAAAAAAAACCCAACACTGAATGTTGATTGCTTTTAAAAACCCACAAAAGTTTGGTTGCTTCTGGTAGTTCAGAGGAATGTCGTTTTTATGCAGTTTTCACCTTTTATAATGCGATAAATTCGGCTTGCGATATGTGCAAAAAAAATCTGTTTATGAAGGTCTGTCATATCAGAACTATATATAGTACAAAATATGTTCAATTATGTAATCATAAAAGCTCTAAGATCTTATCATCATTTGAAGTTATGCTTCCTTATGGGAGTGGTATTCATCACCTTTTCTGACTCATAATCCCTGCTAAAAACACAAGCTCAAAGAGATTATCACTACTACACGGTGTTGTGACACTGCAGTCTTCTGAAGCTTAAAGCCTTGAGGTACGATTTAATTCACTACCATTTTTTAATTAATTATAAACAGAAATATATAGACGGCAATAATATATTCAGCTTGTACTGGAGGATGTTTATGCCGAGGGATTATTTTCCTTCACAGTTCCCTCACAGTTTTGATGATGACAACAACGAATCTTCTGGTCATGTCATCGATCTGTCTATATCTCACAATATTCCTCATGACGAGTCGGACTATGGCATTTATGTCTTTGTTGCCCAAATCCAAGACACATCAGGACATAACTCGTGATGCAGTTTTACAGGCAACAGCTAATGTCTGCAGATTGCAAGCAGCCCAGGAAGGAAAAAAGTTTGTTTTGGTGAACAAAATTGTTATATTGTCTATTGAATTATAACGTTATTTCACATTTTAAATATGTATTTTTTATATTAGACTGTGTGTACCTTTCTCATTGCAGCCAGACCCACTGACAGTAACGTCACTAGCAGAAGCTTGTTTCTCACCTGATTCAGCCAAAGATTTTCAAAGCACCATTAATGAGATAAATAAGCACAATGCTATGATTGATGTCCAGCATCAGTTCACTGGAAGTTACCATTTTGACAATGAGGAGTTTTGGTCTGGACGGGATCTTATTACCGAAGGAGTTTCTGCTGTTAAAAGCCATGTAATGCAGCAGAGATATCAACCTGCCAGAGAGGCGCTTGGGAAAGTCCTACACACTTTGCAGGTATGGCATCGTGTTACTGTAGAATTGTGCTAGTGCTAGTAATTGAGACGAAGATATACATATTTAGTATTTAAATTGAATTTAAAGATGCGATATCGCGATTACTGTTATATTTAAAGAGGACATTGGTTGCTTTAATGCAGAAATGAGTCTGATGGCCATACTTAAGTTCTCCTTAACACAGTTAGTACTTTTTGACTGCATAGTTTACAGTTATAGAATAAAAATGGTTTATAATTGCGTTATCTGGTGTCACCCAGATGAGGAACAGGTTCCTGTTCAGGTTTTTTCCTTGTCATCATCCCTTCTTGCTTGCTTATTATGGATAAATGAATGCATTTATGATTAATATTTGCAATTTATGTATGTCTGTAAAGCTGCTTTGTGACAATGTCCATTGTTAAAAGTGCTATACATCTAAAATTTAATTGAATTGAATTGCATTGTGTTGTTCTGACCCTGGTTCATGTCTTTCTCTAAGGATTTCTACAGTCATAGTAACTGGATTGAACTGGGAAATAGAGTACCTTACTCCAACCTGATCAAACCGAATACCCTAATTAGCAACATAGCAGGTAAATGAATGAGGTGTGGGTAGCTGGGTGTTTCTCTGAATGTTTGTTCACCTGTCTTTCATGTTCCTTCACTTTAGAGTCATCTTAAATATTGCCGAACAGAAAAAAATGTGCAGTCCTGATTGAGTAATCATGTTTCTCACCATAGCAGCTGCTAGTCAACAAACAAACGTGACTAACGTTACCGGAATCATATTTGTGACGTTTTTTGTCAGTATCATTTCAGTGCAATTATTGCACAAAGCAAGTGATTGACACCTATGACGGATATAAAGAGTCCACACCCGCTGTTCAAATGGCCAGTTTTTGCGAAGTAAAAAAAAAAAATTAACTAAGAAGAATCATGTCAGGCTTTTTTCCAGACTTTTTTTTTACAATGCAATTATGGAATTTTAGCGTTTGGAATTGTTCTCATCCGACCATAACACATTTAGCTATAAGTAGGTTAGGATGATTTAACTGGACGTGGATGTTTTTTGTTAGAAAGGGCCTCTCTACAGCTACCCTACCCCATTGCCCAGATGTGAAGATGTGAAGAATACCAGAGATCGTTGTCACATGCAGAGAGTAATCATTACTAGTCAGGTGTTCCTGTAGCTCCTTTAATATTGTCGCAGGTCTCCGGACATCCTCCCTGGTGGGTTTGTGCCTCTTTTTTTTTTTGTAAAATTTTACAGGTACCTCCTGTTCAGTGACGCACGGTGAGGTTCATGGCTGGTGAGGCAGTAACATTTCGTTACGTGATTTCTGCATTCATTTGGTTTTCTTCATTAATCTCTCAGTTGCCGGTGTCTACCTTACAGACA
>JAQMCW010000037.1:986716-998813 GCA_030068335.1 Chrysichthys cranchii | reverse complement strand
TTAAATAATTAAATAAATATGTTGTCGCTATTTCGCGAAAATTCAGTTATTGCGGCCGGCCTTGGAACCTATCCCTCACGATAAACGAGGGATTACTGTATCCCATCATTACATTGCCCAGCCCTAGCTGCCATCATGCCTTTGCATAACGGACACAGACAACTTTGTCAGGCCAGTTACATGCATGAACACCAGTATCGCATCAGTAGTAGGGGGTGGCCAATATTTTTAGCTCTATCATCACTATCAAGTGAAAAATTCAAGGGGGAAAAAAAGAAATCACAAATCGCTAATGTGAACACGTACAAGACATTCTGCTGACTTTCCAAAACATTCGGAGCATCAGAAACATAACACCTCTAAACTTGTTTTATTGATTATACCTAAAGGAGTCCGTTCTCCTTCTCCGATGCACCTCTCTCTGCTCCCTGAAGGCACTCTAATAATGTAATTCCAAACACACCCAAAAGTCTGTGTGTGTGTGTGTGTGTGTGTGTGTGTGTGTGTGTGGTCCTGATGTTGCCAAGCAGCTAGGAGCTGGGTCAGGCATGAGTAAGCAGAATGTCTCCGTGAATATTGACTTTCAATGACCTGCCAAATGTCTGATTTCAGTACCTTACAGTTGCCCTGAGATGGACTTCTTCCTCGTGTCTGTATTTTTAATAAACATGGGAGACATGGATTACTGGATTGGGATCCTTAGTGAAAATCAACACGGCTATCTGAGTAGGAAGGGATATTAGCTTGCCAATATTTTATCTAAAACAAGGATGGGAGTTTGGTTAACACATATCTGCACTGCTTGAACTGCTGGATTCTGAACAGTCAAAAGGCATTGATTAGTTTTTCTGGAACAGCAGCTCTGACGATAGTGCTGGCTGTAAAGTTTATATTAATGTGCTCATTCTAACACAGTGGGACCGCGACTCATGAGCTTAATTCGTTCCGAGACTGTTTGTGAACCGATTTTTTTCGTGACCCGAATCAATTTTTCCCACTGAAATAAATGTAAATACAATGAATGTGTTTCAGCCCTCAAAAACATGTTTTTAAAGTGTATTATGGGTTTATGTGTGGTAATAAAACATAGAATAAAATTAAAATCACCTTTAATGCACGTTCCCTTTGCGGTGGATATGTAGTTGCTGGCGTAGGTGGACGGTGGCGGAGGGATATGGTGGCAGTTCTCGTGTTTTGCAATTACTTTCTTTATTTCAACTATTATATGCTTAGGGTTCTTACTCTCACTACCATTTCCACTTTTCACTTTCTTGAGACCCATAATGAAGCTTATAGATAAAATGCAGAGAAACACAACGACAAAATGCACTGGAAACGTTCACACCACGAGTGCTTGACCGGAACTGAATGTTTGTGCTGTGAAGTGTGGGTTGGCTTCCTGTACATCAGTCAAGGGTTTGTTCGTCAGTCGGTACAAAATCTGTTCAGGAATTTAGTTTGTGCGTCGATTTGTTCGCCATCCGACACATTCGTAAGCCGAGGGTCCACTGTACGTCAGTTTCGCTGGAACTTGTACAACAGATTCTCCAGATAACCGCAGTAAACAAACGTGTACGAAATGAAGTTTTCTGAAAGGAGACTTTCGGCTAACATTTTGGAATGAGTCTCCAGGATCAATGCTTATTGAAGCTAAAAGTCTTCCGCCAAAGTTTTCGGGACACAGAAGCTTAAACATTGTGTTTCTCAAGTGACAATTATCTTCGAGAAAAAGAAAAAGAAAAAAGAGAGACAGGCTGGTGAGGAAACAGCTGTTTACAGCTGCTAAAACATTCAGCATCCACACTGTGCTGTTGTTACTTGCTATTGGCTTAAATACCATACCACTTTATTTATAAAGCACTTTAAAACAACAACAACGCTTACCAAAGTGCTGTACAAAGAGTCAACATAAAAGCCAATCATTCCAAACAGATAAAAGAAAAAAAAAAAGAAAAACACCCTGGGTGTTTTATAATACTAGTACATTAACATAACACCAATAAAACAAAATAGAAACATCTTAAAACACACCAACAGAATAAACTACGACTAATAATAAAAATAATGACAAAAGAACACAAAAAACATCCCAAAAAACACTTCACACTGGGTTGAAATATTCACAATTATCCTAAAATAATCAAAACAAAAAGAATCATGTCTGCACTCGCCATGCCTTACGCACCGACATGAGTGTGAGCACCATTTCTGTGGTCCAGATGATGAACGGGTGGCTTAGAGGTTAAACACACACTAACCTGGGAATAAAATCTTGGATAAGGCAATCACTCCACTCCTTCACAAACTGAAAAATTCCACAGCTAATCCCATCGCAACAATGCTAGCCGGCATTATTTATGTTCTGAGGGGTTTTTCTAGTTGTCATCTAGGGAAACTAAAAACTCCCTACCTATTAAGACAGAAAATACAAAAAAAAAAAACAAAATAACTAAAGCGGAGGGAGAGAGCGATGGCGTGTGTGAGGAGGGATGGGCTCTATGTCGACCCTGACCATGAACAGGATGACCTTGGGAACAGCTTGAGCAGCTGTGCGGTCCATCCCTGTAAGAACACCCAGCATCAATCCTTTTATTCATTAAGACAAGGCCAAGCCTTGAACAGCCTAGCCAGGGGGCCAGAAGTCCGAGCCAGCCCACGACCCAGTTAGCAATCGCAACCTTTCTAAAGTGTGTGTTTGGCAGCAAATGCGATCTCCTTCCCTACCAAGGTTAAGGTCATGAACCTCGCTATCACATCAAACTCTTAACAACAGTGAGAAAAGCTCCAAGTTGTTATCCAGCACCTGATCAGAGGAAGCACAGGGGAGTGTAGGGGAGTGAGGCTGCTGTGGAACATCTGCTGTTTGACCCGAGTGAACGGTCTCTACAGTCTACAGACAATCTCCAGTGGTAAAAATAGCACACGCTTCAGAAAAGATCACCTGCTGAAGATAGCAAAGAAGAAAAGTCAGGGGACTACAGAGGTCAGAATGAGGTGTGGAAGTGCATAGGGGTTTGTACTACTCTACAGTACTGAGTGCTACCTTCGTTCAGAATGTTTATAAAAAATAAAAATAAAAAAAATCAAATTGAAGAAAATAACACATAGGTAAGCAAGAAATCTATAAACATGACTTGGCAATAAGCGGACAGATATCAGTAGCGCAACCTGCCCTCTCACCTTACTGAGAATGCACATATAATGCAATAAGATGCAGGGTTATCCGATAGCAACTCATACTTGCTACTTGAGCTATTTTTACCTGGCTGCCATTTTTCATCCCATAATAACACTCACCTACCAAAATGTTTCCAGAAGAAAAAGAAAAAAATCACTAATGTGCTCATTTTTCTGAGGTTTAGGCTTCATGGTGGCTTTAACGGTGGGAAAATAAAAGCGAGGCAATATGATATAATCTCAATAATGTCAATAAGTCATAATACACTTTTCTAAAATGCTGTGGTTGTGTGGAACTTTTTTTTTTTTTTTAAACTTTTAATGGTGAGCTCTGATTGGAAGCAGTCCACAAAAGGCAAAAATCCACACTGAATCATTAAAATATGAGTGTTTTGACAGATTTTGTTAGCCATTCTTAGCAGTGTTTGGTAAAGAGAAAATAAATCTGGGCTTTCAGGAATTTTTTAGCTCAATATTATGGTCTTGCTGGAGGTTTCTAGCATACCTCAGGGCTGTAAAGGGCGACATATTTGTTGTATGTGCTACGAAAAACATGGGTCAGTGAGATGACCAAAAAAATCACGTCCATACATCCAAGACCAAATCCCAGCAAAAGATATTAAAACAAACTTGGTAAAAAAATATATATATATATTAATAATAATACACTTTGAGAAACCATAGCTGTGCATTGCTATAGAAATAATTGCAAGATAAGAAATTAGATGTTAAGCGAAAGTAAGAGCAATGTGGATGAAATGAAATATCAAGCTGCTGCTGATGTAGAAACTTATTACCACCATCTTTCAAAATGGGTTACACATTTAGACAGTTGACAGACATCTATACGTTTATTCGATTACATTCTCATTTCACTGTGTCCCTTTATAATTCGAGGTTGTTTTTTTTATTATGAATTCGCATTAGTTTTTATTTTACACCTACTCATAATAAACAAATGAGCACACAGAACGTCATTTAAATGGCTTTTTATTGAGTTATTTTAATAATAAAAGCTGCCCTTGACTACGAAATTAAATCAAAATAACATGAGCATTCTTTGGTTTATTTTATTGAAGACTGCACTTTTACTTGTTTGTTTTAGTGTAAAATATGCCATTGTATAGTTCTGGTTTTCCTATTTCCAACAAGCTTGTTTTTCGAGACGAAAAGACGTTTTACACTTGTGCTACACTTCCATGGTGGGTGCTACAAACCTGCCAACTTCTGTAACATCAGTGCTGTGTGTGTATTTACAAATTTACAACTAAAAGTGAACATACAGCCCTGCACGTATACGTCGTAAGAGGTACTGTATTCTTGCAGAACTGACGCTGAAATCTTCATGCATCCTGATAAGGTATATTTTTATCATATTACCCAGCCCTCCTTCAGATAAGCATTCATCATTTCAACAACATGTAACATGAGTTGGCAGATCCTACTGGCAGGATCTATGTACAAATACACAGATACATGTACAAATGTAAACAACAGACACATAAGCAACCTGATAATGGAATACTCTGGGACAGCATCGGTCATGTTGATAGCATTTATAATAGCAGGGTTTTAAACCGTGTCTTTAAAAAAAAAAAGGAGCCTGTCAGTGGTTAAACTCCCAAACAAGGACCGACGTTTTGTTGATAAGGAAATGAAGCGTTTTAGGGTTTTCTTTCTTTCTTTCGCATTACATTTAATCCACTGTGTTAATTCCAATGTGCCCATTTATTTAATTGGAAGTTTGATTACATTATATACTGGCAAAGAAATAATAAAATGTTGGTGCCATCCACTGTGCTGCGAACGGTCGTCTGCGATTTAAACAAATGACAGACTTCACAGTGAGACTTTTCCCATCATTTCATTCATGCCCATTCGAGGTACAAGACTGCCATCCTACTTACCACTTTATGTGAGAGCAATAATGCAAGACAGAAGCCAATAATTAGTTCAGAGTGCCAAAGCCCACAATGATGGCGTCTAATGAGCCAAAAAAAAAAAAAAGCCAACAATTTAAATCCAGTAAACACAGTTCTCTTCCCAAATGCTGGTCCACTGTTTACAAAAGAAAGAAACCTGAAAGATGACCGAAGTTCACACTGCAAGAAGCTAGAAGAGCTCCAGCTTTTAAATCCCCTAGATGGAGAAAGCTGGTTAATCCAGTATGACTGTGTTGGTCTGATTCAAGAGCAAGCAAAGACGAAGGCGTGAAGGACAGCAAGTGAACAAAAACAACATCTGATCAGACAGAGAATAAAGCGATCGATATTCCAAAAAAAGATCAGCAGCCTCAGAGGTTTGATTTGCAGGCTCCTCTTGGTTCGGTTTCGTCCTGCCCCTCTCTCGTGTCCTCCTTCAGAGGGACGCACGAGGCAAAGGCGAGAGTACGAGCACGGTGCCAAGGCGCTTCAAACAAAACAGAGTGAAGTATTAACCAGACAGCTGGGGAGAGGAAGAAACAGCTCAACATGAGCCAGAGGAAGAACGAGACATGGGTTTAAACATTAACATCGTGTCCTGTTAAGCACTTCACAAAGGAGTCTCGAAATGGGTAAGAAAACACACACAGAGGCTGAATTAGGAGACTGCAGCTAATTTCCTGTAGGTCCTGGAGCAGTGTCCAGTGATGCACCTCTGATACAGGAAAACAGAGTGTTTTTCCTCACACACACACACACACACACACACACACACACACGGGGCAGGCTGGAAGTTTCCACTTTGTTGGCGTTTTTTTTTTTTTTTTTAATCTTCCTGATCATCTGTTCCCAACACACACTCTGAGAAAAAGACTTCCTGTTTTGCCTCCATTGTCACACTTGTGTGTTGCATGGCTGGACACATCTAACTTTAGACATGTTTATGTGTGTGCGTGCATGTGTGTAGGGGCCATTTCCTTCATACAGCACAGCCTTCCTCAACTTTTTGGTCGCTAATTTGAAGCAAAACTCTCTGGGGTGTTGAATGACATGATAAATTGATATACATACATACCCAAGAGTTAACACTTGTCTTGAACACTGCAGCAACAATCTTCATTCTCTGCCTCATGAAATTAAAACTCATTCTTCACTCCAAAGTACAAAACCCAAAGAACCACACATCACAGTCTCTTCTTTACAGCACCACCATCAGACGTTTCCGATAAACACCCTGCTCGCTTACCTCAGTCACTCAGGAGTATAAACATCAGCAAGAGAGCATTTGGACGGGCCGGGAAGCTGCATGGCTGCAGTGGAGTGTAATAACTCCGGCCCTGCTCCAAACCCCCGCCTCCTCCCTCCCCCCCGTTCTCCAGCAACGTGATGTAATTTAGCCTGAACCGCAATGACCAACGCAGGAGGAGGTTTCCTCTCTCCATAAACATGGCTCCAATATGGCTGCTCTCAGGAAAACTTTTGCGCTACATAAGTAGGATGTTAAGACAATCACAACCTGTCCCACTCTCTCCTGCTGTCCTGGATCCAGAGCCTCAAAAAGCATAACCGTAACGCAACATGGCTAGCCCAGCTGCACAAAAACAGGATAGCGCCTGGCAGACAAAGCGCCGCGGCACAAAAGAAACCTAAAGCGGATGCAGCAAACAATTCCAGTGCAACATGCAGGCGGGTATTTACCTGTTGAGATTAATTGTTGACGGGGGGGAAAAAAAAAAAAAAAAAAAAAACAGCAGCGGCGAGCTGTTGCCTTTCTACTTCTATTGAAGTTCTCTGTCCTCGCTCTCTCTCTCTCGTGAGCCAAGCTACAACTCCCTGCTCCAATAACCCCTGACCCACAGGAAGTAGACACAATGGACTGAAAATAACGAGAGAGAGAGAGACAGAGACACAGAGAGAAAGAGAGAGAGAGAGAGAGAGAGAGAGAGGCCACCTCCTCTCTCCTGCCATGTTCCTCTCCTCCACCCACCCCAGCACAACACCACTCGCCTCCATGCAACGCTGGAGCGTGGCTGCGGTCATCCCCAAAAATACTTTCCATCCGATAACTCGGCCTCATTCTTCACATTCTCTCTGTGATCTCCAGGCTCCACCCCAGCAAATCAAAGTAGAGCTGTTTGAGCTCCCTTACATGAATACACAGAATACAAACTGTCCAGGCGAAAAAGGAAAAAAACCTGGTCTCATCTAAACTGTGAATTTCGGATGAATCGTTTCAGCTCGTCATGCAGAAAATCACCATACTACTATCATCCGTGAATCCCAGAATGCCCCGAATATCTTGACAAACAAGAAAAACCGCCACTGGCAACCTGTCACTGAGGAGTTAAATAACTATATTCTGGCAGGAGGGATTAGCATCATCGTCTCATGACCTTTGACCCCACTGAGCAACTGTGATTCTCTGAATCAGGTCAGTGACATTTCCTTATTCCTGTGCATTCATTCATCATCAGGAGGTAACACGGCATATATCCTTCCCCAATGGTGATTTTTTTTTTTTTTTTTTAGCTTCTTAAATTAATGAAACGCGAGCGCAGTTGAACCTAGCTAATTAGTAAACAATAAATATTGAGCTTTATTGACTGTCGAACAGCCTGGTCATATGGTCTAAGTATGCTTACCGTGGTGGTTTGCTTGATTAAAAGGGCTGGTTTACTGATTGATTGAAATTATAATCATTTCAAAGGGTAACATTTACTTCAGGTCATACGACCCGTTTTTATACACCACAAGCCGAAAGAGGAATTGATGATTTTAAATCGCAAACCTACATTGTTCTGGAAAAAAAACATTTTAATTCATTAAGATACAAATAAATAAGAAGTTGAAAAGATATCATAAGAGACTCGATGACTCTCTGAAGCAGTGCACGAGTTCACACTCGGCACTAAATAATCCTATTAGCACTTTTCCACTGTGCGATGCTGCGCTGCAAATTACCCTCGATCCTGTATTTTTTTGACGTTTCCCTCGTGCACATTATAGGTTAATGACAAAAGATGCTGCACAGCACTCTTTACATCATGTTTGTCTGCAAGAAGCTTGCAAGAGCACTTCTCTCCCAGACAGCTCGGTCATCCAACATCCAGCAGCTAAATTTACACTTTTTAACCATAATCCAAGTAAAAGATTGACTAAAGATTGAAGAACTGCATGCTTGCATTTGTGCAGTGCTTTTTAAACAAACTAGCTGTGTTTCATGCTGAACCGCTCACCCGGTACATGAGAAATAATTCATACAGAACTCCTGAATTTTCTGTAATGTTTATCATCATCATATGATAACCAGGTACGGAACTGCCCCTGCTTTCAGGACAGAAGGAGTGCATCATTATATATGAGACAAAAAGGGGACAAGACTGCAAGGACAGAAAAAAATGATTCTTTGAATCGCGCTCGATCTGTGACGATGCACAGTGCGGACACGGCATAATCCAATCTCAGACCCATGATAATCACGCCAAATCACATTCAGCACACAAGCCAGGTCTGATGTGGCACAAATCTAATTGCTCTTCTATGACTAAGGAAGAAAGAGGGCCACTCAGGAAATGGACTGCCATGCCAAGGAGAGATAAGCAAACACACACCATGATGCATCCTTGACACGCTTCTCCTGCCGTGATTAGATAAGTGCTGAACAATACCGACTCCTATGGCCATCATTCAGGAATTTATGGCCTTCATATAACACAGCGGTCGAGGGAAACCTTTTGAAGCCGTTCACATCTTTGCGCAGGAATAAAGAAAGTGACCTGATCGTGAAAATACGGCCGAAGAGAACAGCATAGAGAGAGCAGGGTGTACTTTGTTTTGGTTGGGTGAGTGATCTGAGAGAGGGCATTTCCAAACCAATAACACTAAGCTTTTATTTAAAATGTCTCAAACTTTTTCAACCTCCATGCTGCCCAAAACCTTTTTGTTTATACAGATGGCAATAGCCGGGCCCTTAGTCATGTGCATGCCTGGGACCCTTAACAAAAGCGCAAAATAAAGAAAGCATTAAGTGTCGAGCCAGTCTTTCTCTAAACCTTGTACTTCATTTTTAAGGTCTGAACATATTGCCCTCATTCGAACTGATGTTAAAGCCAGGACTCCACACTAAGCGAACCCCTCTGCTTCTTCCTTTCATAGACACAGACCATTATACCACTTCCTGGTTTGTCACAGCTGCTTTTTCCATATGCTGATGGAATGCATATCCATCTCATCCAGGAATTCCTACTGCAATGACTCTCAAACACATCAAACTTTCCTCCAATACCGCATTAGACGGCACACAGCATTAAAACTTTATAGCTTTCACTTCCGTATACGTGTACTTATCTAATCTTATATATTTCCAACAGGACCCACGACTCTCTTGCGTGCGTGCGCACACACACACATGTGCAAACCCATTCGTACACACCCCTGAGCAACGTTCCTGCTGTTAATTCTCAGCTATTCACTGAACCAACATAGCATAAATCAGCCGTTAGGCTTTCCATGTCGTGTTGTGGTAGAAACAAGGTCACTGATCAATAGCTCTTAACCAGAAGTGTATCCAGGCTTCGCTCAGCGCCTCGTGTGGCTCTAAACTCAGCTGCTGTGCCAATGTTTACAGTCTGCAGCTCTTACGTAGAAACAATGTCTCAAAATAAACGCCGCGTGTCACAGATTTCAGTGCACGGGTTTGCTAAAAAGGCCATCCAAAGGTCACGAATTACGTCCAAGAGCCAGTACGGATTTAGTCATCTGACCAGGATAGAATAATGCCATTTGAAAACAAGTGTGAAATCTGAGCTGTGGCAAAGGGTAGACACGTGCACACACACACACACACACACACACACACACACACACACACACACACACACACAGAGAGAACACACTGCCAGCCATCTTTCTTGCCATCGTCTTTTTCATTTGCTTTCTCTACTTTTTTCCTAGTAGAAGAAGGTCAGCAGTGTTGCACTCTCCCCGTATGGGAAGCCACGCCCCCTTCTTCTGTTGCTCACACAGTCACATGCCTTCGTCAAAGCTATGGCATTCGCATTCAATACATTCCTCTGGCCTGACTTGTCTCTGTTCGCACGAGTGGAGCTCTGCCTTACTGAAACTGAGGCCGGCTCAAACAATCTGACTTTGTTTACAGTGCTGCGGGTTCTCTAGGTACCGTCATGGCCGGCCCAAAGACCTGGTACCTGGATGAAGGATCAAGAGACAGCTGGCTTCATTTCATTTGGAGGAAAATACATAATATACAGAAACACAATCTCCATGAACTAAATAACTTAAATAACTATTCCACCCTGCCAACACTCATGCGTATTATAATGCAAATTCACGCTTAGCTCGGCAGCTTAGAACTATAAAACTATTTCCCACTTCTGACAGAAACATCTCAACAGGCAGTGAGGCTGGAGGCCTGGACACGAGATCAAAACACCCTGAGTGATACTCTGACGGCCTACTTTTGAGTCAAAGCTGGGAAAATGGCCACCCTGGGAGGCACCCGTGGCCTGAAATCAGATCTAGTTCATAAACCGAGTGTTACAACACCTGCAGCCAGCACCTGCTCACCCCCAAATCCCTCTTCCAACCAGACACACTTGTGTGTGACACAGGGGAAAAAACAGCACTCCGTCCATACATACTTCAGCCTGTACAATTATAAAACCAAGTAAACTTAGGGATGCACACTGACCTTGACTCTTGCCAGGATGTGGAACAGAGGTCTCTAAGGTGAGTGAGCCGAGAGGAAAAGACGCCGAGGAGGCTTGAGGGCAGGCAGATATTGAGGAAGAATGCAGGACGCACGGAGAGGGCAAACAGGAGAGTATGAGCCACACCTCTCAAAGTTGCACAAACACATACAGTGAAAGGTCTTCATTAGAAGCGTTTCTCTTTCTTTTACGATGTAATCACACATATATAGCCGGTATCTGTGTTGGCACGGTATCTGTGTTGGCAAGGAGCCAGGCTGAGGCTATCGAGTCATGCTGTGCAAAAGCCCTGTAATGCAATCAGGGTGAGTGCAGCACTGTCACAAGGGACAACTGCTAAGAGCTCGCCGTCTCTCTCACGCGCACACACACACACACTTTTTTGTTAGGGTAGGGGGGCAGGACAGACCAGACCTCTGCAGCCTCACGTTAACCTGAGGAATTACACGAGGTAGCAGTGGCATTTCACAGCTTGCCCCTAGTCGGTCTCCTCCTACACACTTGGACCCAGCTGGAACTCTGAGGCCACGTCCAACCAACCTACACCTCAACACATCTGGCGAAAACAAAACCTCAGACGCGGTTAACAAACCATTGTGTAAGCATTCTGGACATGCCAGTGTGTCCTGAAACCTGGATTTACATTTACAACCTTTAGCAGAGGCTCTTCTCCAGAAAGACTTACAGAAGTGTTGAATTCTAGTTTTTACATAGAATTTTTAAAATGTCCCGTCTGTTAGAGAGCAGCTCGATTTTTGTGCTCATTTAATGGTTTGGTAAAATGTGCTGGATTTTTTTTTTTAATATAACCAGCTGGGTTGCTTTAAGTCTCAAATTTATTATACATTTCCTTTTGTTTTATGAAGTACAAAGAAATGTGCAGAATTAGATATCACAAGGGGAAACTGGATAATGAGTTAAACAATCCAATTCAATTTTATTTATATAGCGCTTTTAACAACGGACATTGTCACAAAGCAGCTTCACAGTATATAGGGTCCAATTAAAGGCTTATTGATCAAAAACATTTCTACAAGTGCATATTTTATATGAGGGTGTAAAATAGTGGAAATACAAGGAAAAACACCACTGAGGTCCATAAAAGTGCTCCCCAAGTACTGTACACATGACAAGCAGCATAACACTCAACATAAATAGTTAAGTATATGAAATACTAATGTAAATAAAGATGTAAATACAATTGTAAAGGTCATTTCCCTTATGTGTGTTCACACCATACTCCTCAGGAACACCAGACTTCTTAATGAG
>JAQMCW010000037.1:968159-979432 GCA_030068335.1 Chrysichthys cranchii | reverse complement strand
TCATACATTTACAAGAGTGGATGTAAACATACGTATCATAGCACCGCCCTGGTGGCATGTCGCGGCAACACAAAACATCTGTTAGAATGAGCCGGCTGAAGCAATCAAAAGAAATGGAAAGCACAAAAATAGTTCACGTGGTCTCAAAGAGATGCTAACAACACAAGATGCCGTGAGGGACTGACCGCCGCTGACCCACGTGGGCAAGTTTCCCTTGTTCCCCAATGTTTATGCGTATAGAGATAGCGAGGCAGGTGGGCTCTCGGTACCGCTCGTGGCTCCAAACATTGCTCGTGGGTACAGCGAGATTTTATTAAATAAAAATGCTCGTGACTCGAGTTACTCGTGTCCTCAGACGCTTGTGGGTACAGGGAACACTGTACAGTGAAGTACGGCGAATAACACTTTTTTTTTTTTTTTTTTTTTTAACAGATTGAAGACATTCAAGGTTTCATCTGTTCGGCAGCACAGACAAGAGAAGGCAAGGCGAGCGAGATAAATATGCTTTGTTCCTCTCTGAAATCAGACAGAAGGCTATTAAGGTTTGTAAAAGATATAAAATAGGTGAAAGGGAAAACACACCCATGATAAGATTCAACTCTCTTACAGTTGCAGATACAACGTCAGATTTATACGATCGATCCAATAGTCATTTTGATACTTCAGTCGCAATCAGTTGGCAGTTCAAAATACCATTATCCATCACCCAAAGTCTACTGTGAGAGCACTTCAGATCAGCGAGCACTGAGAGCTTCCAGTCCTTTCCTTCATCATGAGTCAAAGTAAATTAACAGCACGCTTTGTTCATGTTTTACGGGCCGCTACTGCGCTGCGCACACTGGCCAGCAGCCATCCCATCCTTCTCTAAAATATTGAAGATATTTTAAATATCTTTAACAGAAAACTCAGCACAAGATCACTGTTTACAGAACACACCTACAAAAGATAAACAGCACTAAAAAGAAAAAAACAAGGTCCATGATGCCCTTGATTGCTTCATATCAAGTACATTTCTAATGGGATATCAGCCTAACACGCATCAGTCGGCAATAAATGAAATAATGCATGTTTATTTAATAGTGCACATCCCTTCCTTTCCTTCAGGCAATGTGACATGAGGTACGGTTATAATTAGACATGTTGGTGAGCAATCTTTAATTCGAGGAACACCAGACTCGATGCTGTAGACGCATGACTAAGACGACCAGAAATAAAATGGCGAGGAAGTCATGGGCATTAAAAAACAAAACTATAACCAAAAAAAAAAAAAAAAAAAAACCAGCCAGGATTTTTGCTTACTGTCTGTCAGAACCAATTACCATTATTATTATTTTTTTCCATTAATATTTAAAAAACCCTCAGCAGGTTTAGGATGTTCAGAGCTTTAACTGTCAGAGTCTGAGTAAATAATAAGCAACTACTCGGGAACTTTAGAGCAAACAAATACGTAGGGCAGATGAGCGACAAGTGTGCGTTACTGTGTGTGCGTGCGCAAGAGAGAAAGAAAGAAAGAAAGAAAGAAAGCGAGCGACAGGAAGAGAACAGACGTTGCATTTGGAGGCCCTCTAGAGAGCAGTGTGTTTGAGCGAGTTATGGCCCCTGAGGCCTGCTCCCTCACAAATGCAATCCAAACGCACAGCCCACTGAACCTATAAAACCAAATCGACCGCACAAGCAAACGCCTAACCAGCCCCAATCTGACGCTCACAGAAAGCTCAGCAAGACTTCCAGCACACACGCTCTGCTTCCCACAGTGGCGAAGGTATTTACATGACGCCGTCAAAAAAATAAATAAAAAAATGCCAGCAGCACCACCATGCCCGCTCTTCCTGCGGGCATGGCCATGAATGACTGAGCCAGCACTGTGGTTATGGTATTGTCCATCATGCGCGAGATCACTTCCCCAGCTCAGACTGTTTATGCAAACAAAAGAAAATGGGCAAAATCTGCAAACATTCAGCGAAAGTGCCCTGGGCAGGCAGAAACCAGGGGCTAGATTAGGTCATAAAATAAAGCAGCTTAGATTCAAATAAACAAAATACTTTTGTAATATTTGTGATTTTTTTTTTTTTTTAAACCATTCAAAATCACAGTTGGACAAATTTTGTAGCCAATGCATCATGTTTATAAGTAAAAATCGAACACACTTCACAGTGGTGTGACATCTCGACGCTTACTCAGTCTCACCACACAGACACTGACCAAGGCACGATCTGGCTGACTTGAGCAAAATAAACTGCAGCACAAAGTTTTTACGTAACACTCCTGCTAGCACAACACATGGTCACCTTGTGGCTAAACAGACAAACATCCAGACAGATACAAAGATGCTCGGCAGACGCGAATAATACCTCATGGTCTAAACGTCGCCTAAATTAAGGCACAAAATGCTCAATTAAAAATATTTTTGGAAGCGTATAATGACTACTCACTCTCTTTTTGCAGGAGTATGTGTTATTACACATAAGCTAACTAGCTCACGGTGGCTAATTACATTGGGTTCACCATCACTTTTCAGCCTAGTCATTTAGGTTTCAGGGCAGAGCACAGGAATGGGCAGAAATTTGGAGGTTGTACTTGTTCGCTGTGATGGAAAATAAAAGGCCCCATTGTTCATGCGGGAGTCACTGATTCTGAAGAAAGATTGTGGTTATTTGTTATAAGTACACACGTCCTATCAGTACTCACTTCGAGGATCAGCCCCCAAGCTCACAGATGCTCATTGCCAAGGTAACAACACATCAGCTGATTGGCCAGAACACGCCCCCTGCTGATGATTTTTTCAGTGTATACGCAGAAAGGATAGCTAGAGGACTGCAAGTAGATGTATGAACATGACAAAAAGTCTATTTTGATGAAAATAAATCACTACACCTTTAAGCGAACAAACCCCTTGATTCCCAGGAACGACCAACAAACTTCTGATAGCAAACTGACCAAAGGAATCTTCTGAATTGGGTGATTTCGCTGGATTTGCTTTATCTGGATCTGATAAATGAAGGCGTCACAATGCTTTTTTGTTTTTTTTCCACGTTTACGCTCACCTGAACTGCTCATTTTAATGAGCGAATCCATGCCAGACGAATCCTTCTCAAACTCCGCAGGTCAGTTTTAAACTCGGGTGTTCGTGGACAAGCCCATCACGAGTGCTTAGGACACTCGAGTCACTTTACAAGGAAGTGAAAGTGTGTTTCGAAAAACTGACATGCGCCTTTACAAGCATTTGCCCTTTCTCAAGTGTTCCACAAGTGAAGCATAAGACAAACAAAAGGCTAACCATAGAATAAAAAGGTCATGATTATATGTCAAAAGGTCATATCTCGCACTGTCCCCATTCATTAATAGATATTAGAATACATGGTTGAAACCGTAAAATACAAAAGAAAAAGCCAAGGATCGACAAAAACGCTAAACAGAAAGAAAAACGACGCTACACCTAATGCGCAAAGTTTTGTGCTTGAATACGTGATGCTCGTATGTCTTTATTTGCAAGAGACAATTAATAATTTATTAAGAGGGAATCCATTTCAAGAGGACTGGCTCATCATTTCAGCCACAACACAACTTACTGAAATGGAGAGAGGCTGGGCTGAGAGACAGAGAGAGGCACGGAGAGAGAGATGAAAAGAAAAACAGGCTTAACGCATACAAAAAAAGGAAATGAAAGTGATCCGGAGAAGAAAGAAGGAACGAATAAGTATGCGTTTGTCTCGAAAGTTAGCTAAGCTGATATACTTGAGCGCAAACGTCCAGCTCGTTTGTTTGCCTCATGTGTTTGAGCTGAGCATTAAGGCATACATGAATCCATTTCCAGCAGATTTAATTAAACCCAACAAAAGTAAATAAACACACTATAATGAGAAAGAATGAAAGTCATTCCGTGCGTGTGTGCGTGTAGAGTAGGAAAGCGGCAGCTGCGCACGCTACAGAACGTGAGTAATGGCAGTGTGAGTAGCGGAGGATGTGAGTGGTTAAGAGCAGCCGGTGGCTCGCCGACATGCATTAAGGGGAAAGAGGAATTCTGTATAAAGGCAACTACAGTTGCTGCTGGTTGTAGGTTTAAAACACACACACACACACACACACGTAGAAATTTTCCTCCCTTCTCGCAATGCAAGCGTCATCTCCTCTTTCCCTGGTGCATCGTGGGAAAGTTGAACAGTAGAGCTATAAGGCAAGGTCCCTTACGACACATAAGCACAGACCACAAATTTTTTTCTTGGTGTTATTTTAAAATACATCAAAGACACCCACTGGGGCTATGACATATGACATGCATGCTGTCTGGACACTACGGGAAAAAAAAAAGAATCATGGTGAAGAACTCACTGAAACGATCATATCTTTACGTCAATGCTCTGGTTACTGACTGGGTCGTCTCTTTAGATTGTAGATTATATTTTCAAATCTGATCTTTCTTCTGTTCATGTTAGTGATGACCGGTATTAGGGTGAAACGATAAATTTAATAGTCGTTTCAATTTAGCTAACACCTAACGTAATAATAAATGTAACAACATAAGACAACCGAGCTAGCTAGACCAGAGTACGACTACAGACTTTAATATTTGCGACTTCAACAAAATGTCAGCAAGCATTTGCAAATGCTTCAACCCTGAGCCGCTGTGGTCTGTCCTCACAATGCACGTAACACAACTCGAGTCTTTAATTTCTCCTCAAGTGTTAACCTGCAAAACATACAACGTGAGCAAAACATAAAAAAAAAAAAAAACAGAAAGAAAGAAATGAAGGTGGCTGTTACTTAGGATGAGAATTATATGATCCTTCTTCGAAAAAGGGTATCTCTGCATGCTAATGCTGTGCTCTTCTTCAGGTTGTAACTTGTAATTCCCAAATTCCAACTAGGAAACGCCAAAGAAAACACGCCTTCACCTTGAAATACCTACTCATGAACTTGGGGTAAGTCTTCTCAGATACGAGGTCCTTCTCCTCAACTAGTTTACAGTCAACTTGTGAGGTAGTGTCTTGATCGGCACGTGCCGTCCAGCATTAAGTTTAAACAAAATTACGCCCAAAAGAAACACTTGTAAACCCACGACGCCACAAGGTGACTGTAAATTTAAGCCAACACAAGATTTGCTCGTCTCAGGAGGCCTGGCTACTGAACTGTCCATCTCGGAGAATGAGTGAGTGATGACAAAAGACATTCCCAAACATAGGAATCCTCTGGATGTCAGGACGGAATGGAAATAACAAACAGGACGGCACAATAAGCTGATCGGGATTCCTGTATCATAACCATCGTGTTTAAAAACACTCACTCCTGTGTATATAAGAGAAACTGATCCGAGCCCATGACGGAATCCATTTTAGTCTTGCATGTACCGGTATCAAGGGTTAACAACCGAACTCAAACTAAATAAAAGTGGAATTCGACACCATGCTGAAGTCTCAGAGAACCTGATCACTTGTGGCCACGCACAAATCTGCACGTCAGCTCGTCAGGTTTCACTGCCTCTCCGGGCGCTTAGAGGACTGCATGCACTTCAGAGATGGAGGTATGAAAAGGAGGAAGTATCTACACAGAAATTAGGCGCTGGATGGAAAAAAAAGAATGATCTGAGCAGAGTCACAAGTCTAGATTTAGATGATGTGTTGGGAGCGCTGAAAATTTCCACACTTCATCAGGCTGTAAAAGTAAAGTGAGCGGCCTTCGACACTCCTGGATCTCGGCTAGAAAGCACCGGGAGTTGCCATGGCTGCGTGCTGTCTGTGTGCATGTGTTTGTGTGTGTGAGAAAGTCCACGTTGAAGCAGTGAGCACGCACTTTGAGCCCTGTGCTGAAGACCGACCGCCGAGCCCTTCCACTGAACGGCACACAGAGAGTCAGCCGAACAGCCGCGCTCTTGATACGCCGCCAAACACCCGGGAACGCAGCAGACTTTTGACCCTCGCTGCTCAAAGCTCGGCTCAGCTCTGCACTGCACTGCTCTGCTCGGCACAGCTTGAAGCAGAAGGGCTGGGAATTTGGGCTCGGTGCCCACACTAAAACATTCTCATGTCAGGCCTGCATATTATATTTCTGTCTAGAGGAGGAAGCTATTCGGTTTGGAGGAAAGGAAAAATAAGTCGTTCGGTTTGGGGAAGGTTCATATGCTACAGTTAAAATTTATGACAAAACCGCAAACTGTTTGATAAAGCTGGAGGAAAAAAAGAGGGGTTCGTGATGGTCCCTTTGCACCTCATTGCTCAAAAACGACCTGCACCATAATAAATTCATATCAAATGAAAATGTCTTGCCAGGCCTCTACAGCTCCACATCCTATCTGAGAAATCTAACGGTTAAAACAAGTTAAAAAATAAAATAATAATCCTTTCTAACCTTGTCTTTACAGTGTGTGCGCAGTTAGCACGGATGTCATGTTCTGGATTTCTGTGCAATTTTGGAAGTGAACAAAAATATTTCTAAAACATGCTCCACATTTAGATAACTCATCCAGTCAGACGGATGTTTTTAATGATTTGATTGATTTATGAGATGATTCTCTTATGCAACTTTTTTTTTCTTTTTTCTTTTTTTTTTTTTTTTTTTTAAACATTATTGCTCCGACTGCAGAAAAACAGCTTTGGTGAGACCGTCTCTTGTGTCTGACTCATCCAAAGACCTTTACAGACTGTTCCAGCCTAATGGCGATCATTTTAAATCCTTGATGTATAACTGGGTACTTTAAATCTTACTGACAGCATCTGACGATTGTCCTAAGACTTCCACTGCAAGTGAATTTCTAATAACTAGGTTTTCTGTTCATTTTTTTCCCCCCAGAAGAGGGAAACGTGATGAATTCTTCGTCCCAGTTCATCGCAACATCGCCACGGAATATTTTCATTATGGACCACTTTCAGAGGAAGAATATATAAGGAATAACGCCCGAGGAGGTGCCCTGATGTCGCCTGATACAAAGATGTGCATTACTTTGGGTATTTCCCATGAACTGCATGCTCTAATATTTTTTTTTAGTTCCTGTTATTTTTCTTTCAACTGAAACTGCAAAGCCCTCTGTCCTGAAGACACTGGAGACTCCTTCCAAAAAAATTACATAGACATCTCCTCGGATAAAACCTCATACCCTTTCAACAATATTTTGAATTTGTTTATGTGGAGCACCCATCAAACAAGCCTCGAAATCAGGTGTTGCTATAGAAACACCAATAAATAGCACGATCACCGTTATAGAAACCTGTGATTTTCAGACAGAGAAATGTCACAGGAATCTGCTGTTATAGAAAATTAATCAACACCTTATGACCAATTCGAATGAAGGATACAGCAAAACAGCGGTGCAGTCTTCAGACGGTTTATATCAAGTGCTAGCGACGAAGTAAAGGCCCAGTGTAAGGGAAAACTTCCAGTGCTGGGATGCCTGCTGGCACAGGTCATGCGAACTGATCCAGACAAACAACAAGCACAACCTCCGGTGAAATGTCTGCCCAAAGCACAAACTCATGTACACAAGATGAGTATAGATACTGCTGCTGTAAACATATTCCAAGTAATAAAAAAAATTTCTTTTTAAAAAGACAAAATTGTCCATCACAATATGCAAAGACTTTACACACAGATTTGCACCGCAGATAAGCAGCGCTGCGGTTTGAAAACCGGCGAAAACCCGACTTCGTAATATATACATAAATAAATAATTTAGTACTGAAAACACGGAAAAACGTTTAAAGGAATACCTACAGTATCTCAAAAAATATGTTATCAGTACCAATATTACAGTCACATTCCCAAATCCAACACGATTAAATTGTTTTCCATGACACAAATTATCCCAGTGTTTAATTTTCCTTTAGAAACACCTCATTTTATAGAGGTAATAAAAATAAATGCAATTATTTAGCAAAGAAAACAAGTCTATCACTGCACGTAAGTGCAGTGTTACAAGAATTCAAACTTAGCAGACCGACCTGTCATCTTCTCAACATAAGTGTATTGCCATGCACTTAATCATGATATTTATATTGTATCACAACAGCTCCAGGCCCTTAATCAGAATAAACACTGATATTAGTGCAGACAGGTCTCGTGCTCTAACCAGCCCAAAGACGGGCACATTATTATCCTGATGTATTATTCAAACCATTCCTCCGAACCAATGAGTAGAGAAAAAGGCAACTAAGTACACTGCTTTACAAGAGCAAGAGCAGAAACAAGAGATCAGAAGACGCGAGCAGTTAATGAAAGAAATCCGGTAAGAAAGCTCGAGCTTGTCGGTCAGAAGCGTAATTGGTTACCGTTTAACAGTAAAGAGAGTGAGGATTGATTTCATTACAGGTTAAAGAAGGTATACTGGATATGGGTGGAGGAAAAAAAGAAGAGACAACCACGCCAGAGGAAGCAAACTGTTTACAACTTGAAGATCCATATGATCCATGTCTCTCTGAGGAAGGAGCTCGGCCACACAGGGGCTTTCGCAAGTTTTATGATGCGCTGGTGCTGGCGTTCCCCCACCACCATTTCTGTTGATTCGTACGTTGCATTACAGAATCACATTTGTGAGTTTTGCTGTGGTTGAGATGCAGAATCATATTTGTGAGTTTTGTTCATTAAATTATGCCGATACAACACCAGGCTTCAAGAACTGCGCTGAGCACTTTGAGGGATAAAAGCTCCAGCTTTGGGATGCATTAACCACTAAATAAATAAATAAATAAATAAATAAATAAATAAATAGATAGGCCCAAACGAAGCTATTTTTGGTGATATTTTCTTATGCATTCTGCTTGCATAAGAGAATCACAGGGACAAGTCTGGTTGCACTTGGGGACGAATAAGACCCTTAAGCTTAACCTTAAGATCAGCACATTGGGACACTTCGAAAGAGTATGATCTGAATTAGCGAAGGAAAGAAGCGTCGTTTTGGACGAAACGGAGATATCTCTGCTGATTCGTACGCTTCACTCCTGGCTTAAGACAACTGTAATGAGGAGTTTTGCTGCCACTGAAGATGAGTAAGAAAGAAAAATGCGCTGGTTCAACATCAGGTTTGAGAATTTAACCTCAGCACATTGGGATACACAGGATAGGTCCGCCCTAAATTAGCTTACACACGGACATATCCAAACAGACATGTCTGCTGATTCGTACGCATTCCTACTTGCATTAGAGAAATGCACTTGTGAGTTTGTTCAATGTTGAGACTGAATACAAGATTAAGACATGCTGGTTCAACATCAGGTCTGGGAGCACGTCGGGACAAAGGAGACATTTCTGGCTCAAATTCGCTTTGGGGGAAAAAAAGAAAAAGGAAAAAAAAAAAAAAAAAGGGAAATGGTCCACAATTTTTGGTTTCCCACATGAGGTGGTGTAGGAATGAAGAGCACAAATAGCCACAAGCTTTTATTGTTGTTGGGTTTTTTTTGGGTCCAGTGTCCACCACCACCAAAGAATGCAAGTGTCACTCTAATTATTTTTTGGTTTGGTTTGCTTTTTTTTTTTTTTTTGGGGGGGGGGGGTGTACAAAAAAAAACCCACCCCCATAGACAACACAAAAAGACCCCATTGTCCTAAAATAGCATAAACACACTTGTGTTGACAAGTCAACAAGACTGCAACACACCCTGGGCAGGTTTTGGAGAAACGCCAGTCATGTCAAGATTTACCCAGAATTTTAAAGAACTCATTAGAGAATTCATTATTATTATTATTATTATTATTATTATTATTAGAAAGCATGCATTTGCATTCGTGTGCGCGCGGGTGCATGTATATGCCTGAAACCCAAACACATTTGAATAGAGATTTCTCTCTCTCTCTCTTTTATTTTTTCTTCTACTTACATAACGGCGCAACTTTTTTTCCGGTGGAGATTTTCTCAGCCAGCCCGAACACACCACATCCCCTCCACTCATGTTCCCCTTGTCTTTTTTGTTTCGTCTTGTTCCTAAAGTCCTTTTTATCTGTAGGAAACAAGAGGAGAGAAGTAACTAGTGAGGACGCGCTGTGGAGAGTTACAGAGTAACAAGCCGAGTTGTAACAAACACACGCCAAAATTAGCCACACTGGCTCCAGGCTCGTGCGCGCCACCAACCAAACCTCTTTCTTAGCTTATTAGCTATAATTGCTTCTTGTTTTCTCTTTAAACCCCCATTTTTCGATTTTTTGAAATACGAAATGAAAACGCATGCAAAAAAAAAAAAACCCCGAATAAACACACATTACCGGGGTCCAGGGAAGCCTGTGTGAAGTTTACGCACTTGAAAAGTGGGAATAATCCGATGTGTTTCTAGTAATTTGTTTCTCTCTCCTCAGAGTTTCCCAGGCTCCAAGTTCTTCGACGACAAACGACGCTGTTGCTGCTGCTGCTGTTGTTGTTGTTGCTTTTTTAAACTACAGTCACATATCCCCAACGCGTTTTCCTTCAGTTTTCCCGCACATGGTGGTTTTCCGGAGCTTTCCCAGCCCCACGGAGCGCCTTTTCCAACTATTTGCCCCAGTTTCGTCGAGTCGACCTTCCCTCCAGTTTCACTCGGTGACTGACGCGCAGAAACGTCGACACTTTTCCCCTCAAAACTCAACCTCCCTCCTCTTTCTGCCTGTGGAGGAGAACAGGGAGACGCCGAGCAATAGAGAAATAGAGAGAGAGAGAGAGAGAACCACCAGAACGTGCCCAAGGAGCAGAGGATTGTGGGAAATGGAGTCGCCAGGTGCCCTCCTTGTGAGCCTTCTCAGAGATGGAGTTTTCCTTTCCACTTTGGTGTTTGTATTTATGTGAACTAAGACTGCCCTGTTTTAATCAGAGGAACACATCATGCTCAGTCAAAGTGCAATATCCATGCGACATGCTGTGTATTATTGAAATTATGAACTGCACCGCTCAGGACTTGAGACTACAACTCCCAGAATGCACTTAGGTGGGCATCCCTACTGTTAAATCATATTAAAAATACCAGGGGGACTCAACATCTTTTTTTCTTTTTTTTTACCAGCCTACTGAAAATATCAAAGACCTACAGCAAGTAAGTGTGTGTGTGTGTGTGTGTGTGTGTGTGTGTGTGTGTGTGTGTGTTGTATGCATATACATATACAATACATACATAAAAATATTTACATATACATATATACAGTATATGTGTGTGTGTGTGTGTGTGTGTGTGTGTGTGTGTGTGTGTGTTGTATGCATATACATATACAATACATACATAAAAATATTTACATATACATATATACAGTATATGTGTGTGTGTGTGTGTGTGTGTGTGTGTGTGTGTGTGTGTGTTGTATGCATATACATATACAATACATACATAAAA
>JAQMCW010000037.1:783512-798172 GCA_030068335.1 Chrysichthys cranchii | reverse complement strand
CTATAATTAAGGTGATTTTAATTTTATTCTATGTTTTATTGCCACACATAAACCCATAATACACTTTAAAAACATGTGTTTTATGGCTGAAACATGTTAATTGTCTTTACGTTCATTTCAGTGGGAAAAATTGATTCGAGTCAAGAACAAATCGGGTCACGAACAGAGTCTCGGAGCGAATTAAGTGTGTTAACCGAGGGTCCATTACATTTTTTTTATTTTACATTTGGATTCAAAGCTGAAGTCAAAGCCACTTCCTCTGTCTGCCATGTTTTAGGGAAATTTTGGGAAGCTGGAAATGACCGCAATGCTTCATGGGATGCAGTAGGTGACAAAGGAATCTACTTCTACTGCACTCTACTCGCTACATTTCCATCGAGATAAATGTACGAGCAGGATGCCGTTTCAGACACAGCCTCTGTCCAGGTTTCACACCGTCACTCAGGCATGCACGTGTTGGTTTTTCCATTTAGCTAGTTTTTCTTCCAGTGTGATTATCACCCATGTACTGTACAATATAAATGCTTGATTCATAAGTGCTCCTTGCAAATACGCATGATGATCTTCCCTTTAATTGTCCCTTTAATTGTCTCTTTGATGTAAACAGACCGTTTAAATGAAGAGTCATTTTATTCATGCTATAGAGACTTTGAAGTCGAGCAGAACAGAGCAGCTGATTCTTTTTCTTCCTTCAAGGTCTACATCAAGGTTTCTGAACTGAATGGAGAGAAAGATAAAGTTAAAATTAGATCAATCTGCTTTCTTTAATGTTTTGTGTTCACTGAGAAAATTACCACACGCATGCACACACGCGCACACACACACACACAGCTCTTCCTTTGCGTCTCCTGTGTTAGCGATGGAAGGCTGGTGTATGGGAGTTGTCTTGCTGTATCTCGCTTGTCTTAGATGGTTCGCCCTCTCTCTGCCTTTTTTCAACCAGCTCTGAGTTCATTCTGTTTCTGTTACTCTTTTGCATTCCATTTTTCCGCCCCTTTCTTTTCTTTTTTTTCGCTTTTTCTCCGTGCTGCATTTTCTCCCGAGTGTTGTCAGTCAGTCAGCTTTCCCAGCTCACCTGCTGCGTGGAAGATTGTCTGCACAGAGTTCAGGCTTTCACTAATTATTTCTTTTTTTTTCCTTTAGAAAAGGAGAATAGAGAGAAAATAGGGAACGAAGGGGGGGGGGAGAAGGAGAAAGAGAGTGAGTGAAAGAGAGAGAGAGTGCAGATAGAGAGAGAGAGAGAGCGCAGAAGCAGACAGAGGGAAGGTAGAGAAGGGAGCGAGCCGGTGCAGTGTGTGCTGGCTGTCTCACCGACAGGAAAGAGATTGATGGATAGAGCTGTGTGGGGTACATAACACCAATTCTCCTTTACCTCGTCTCCTTCTTCTCTCCATCTTTTCTTCCCCCCCATCGTCCCTGTGCTCCCCCCTCGCTCCAGGACCCCTCCCTCAGTGCATGCGTTTTCCTCCATGCTGGCAGAGGGAATTCTCTAAGTCGAGCTCTTAGGTCTGGGCACTGTTTCTTCAGTGCGCTGGGAATTCTGGACAGCACCGTTACAAGGGTTTGAATTCCTAAGGAATTGTGTGATGGCAGCGATTGAGGCAGACAGTCTGGCAAGAGGAGCCACGGCAGCTGGTGAGTCACCTACTGGCTTATCTTGCTCTTTTACTGAATGTCCTTGCTTTATTCTCAGTGTATCTTTCTCGCTTTCTCTCTCTCTCTCTCTCTCTCTCTCACACACACACACACGCACACACACAACCACGCACTGGTACGTTTCTTGCTCTCTGCCCTTCTTTCACGGTCTCTCCCTTGTTCTCCCTTGCATCGTTGTATGTGTTTTGAGCGTTATTAATTGCCTTGTTTACTTTGTGTCAGTACTGGCTGGTCAGTCAGAGAGGAGAGGAGTGAGTATGAGCAGAATGCTAGTGAGGTTTTCAGGTTGAGTGAGTGACACTGACGGAGGCTGCGTAGGTCTAGTCCTGCCCAGGACAAACGATGATGCAGTTCCCAAACGCATCAGAGTCTCAAGTAAACGAACAGCCTCTCTGACTAAGTTATAAGTAACTTTTAGTAGGTGTCTGTAGCTTCCTGGGTTCTCCAGCAAAGGCGAACTTGTAGAAACGGTTCTATTAATATATTTATACATGTGTGTATTGCCTGAAAAGAGGCTTCTGACTTCACTGACTCTTGAATTAATCAATATTAAAAGATTAGAATTTCCCTCTTGCTCACGTTTCTCTTATTTGTGGTTCGTGCTCACGTAGTTCATCATTAAGAGGTGCCCCCTAACTCCGTCACTAGGGCAAGACATCATCGCCACCTCCCCAAAGTGCTCCAGGGTGAGCGCTAGATCAGGCAGGACTGAAGTGGTAATGATACCCACTTCTGTGCGCTTTTGCACGATTTGCTGCGCGTGAAGTCAGAGCGGAAGACTCGCTGACAGCCGCGCATTTCCCAGCATTTGTTTAGCTCTCCTTGTTGACAGAGCAGAGACAGAAGGCAGCCGACAGTAATACGTTTGCACCGGCAGCGGGAGCTGAGGTGACCTAGAAAAAAACATTTCTCAAGTTTCCACACGAGAAGAAAGATCACTCACCTGGCCAGGGTCAACTGGGAAATTTGTATCGTTGGTATTTACACAGAGCCACCTGCAGAAGCAACACACAGGAGAGTCTTTTTTTTATCTTGAGCAGAAGCTGAACTCTGTTAACTGATTATGGGAAATCTTTGAGCGCTTCTAGTGCTCCCTAAAGTGTGTTGGAAAACGTCTTTATTTAAGGCTAAATGAAGAAAAAAAACCCCTCCCTGTTCGATTCCACTCAGTGCCAGGTACAGCAAGGAGCTGTCTTGTTAACAGCCACTTTAAGTAATGGGACACAGTGTCACCTGAAAACGTGGTGTTATTGAATCAAGGCTCACGTCGCTCTTGGAGGTGTTAAAACAAATCATGATGTCCTGAGAGACGGAATGAGAGAAGAGGAGAGAGACAAGAGACTTCGTTATCTTTTGTTCTGAAGCCCTTTCGAAGTAAATGGGTTTCATAAAAGAAATGAAATCGGAAGGAATAAATATGAAAATCCTTGTGCAGTCTGTCTGCCGTAATGGAATCTGTATTCATGAAGAGGATGATGGACTGATGTCTGCGTTCAGGAGAATCACACTTGCAGGAATTGTGGATTTTTATTCGTTTCCTAGTCGGGCTGAACGAGAGCAACCGGGCTGCAGGCAACAGAAAAAAATGTATTCTCCATTCTTTCCCATGGGATGTTAAAAAGGAAAGCAAAAAAGAAAAAAAGAAAGAAAAGTCTAGCCCCCTACAATAAACAGATCTTCTGTTGCTTTTGTTGTGTGTACCACAATACTGTAGGAAAAGAGTCAGAAGTGTTATGTATAACAAATAGAGGACCCCAGTAGTCGAGTCGGCGCAAACGATTGATGCTAACGATTGACGAAGGGGGAAATGATCAATATTCTGCGTGAATAGCGTAGAGATTTGAACGTTAGATGCGGTCAAGCATCGATTTGTCTCCATTTAAAGTGTTGCCCTTTTAAATAATAACTGAGGGCATTTTTTAACAGAATTTGGCTGACACGCTCATCACCCTCTTGCTAGTACAAATAGGTCATGGTCTAAGAATATCATCAACCTACAACCTTGGAAGAGAAGAATCTTTTTTTTTTTTTTTCCTTCTACTCATTTAAGTGCTTGGTGGAGAGGTGGCTGGCTCTTCAGTCTTCATTTGAGGACAGACAGTGACTCAGCTGTTCAGACAGCCAGGGGACATTTATTCCACCACTTGGGTGCCAGTTCAGTGAAGAGTCTTGATGCAGGACTTTCTCGCATCTTGAGCGATGGTGGGTCACGTTGAACCGTGCCAAAGGGCCCAGAGGAAATGTTGTCCAGATAAGTGTTAGTTTATTAGATTTTTGGGATCTTGGTGTGCTTCGACACCGAGTCCCACTGAGTTTTCATCAGGTACACCTTCCATCTAGGTTACTTTGAAGGTGGACAGTTCATGACTGTAGACTGCCGACGTAACTGGACATGCTACTCTGTTCTTTCTGTTCCTGGAAACGGACCACCCCTGGACCCTCATTGAGCAGATAATGTTTTGCCCCAGTCATGTCATCATATGACACATGCAGCAAGATGGCTGAAATGCAGTTTGTATCCCTGCATACGCTTGTAATTTTGAACTTTTGCAAAGAATCATTAAAAAAGTCAAGAGTGAACGTTTTTTTTCCTGGTAAACGCTGGTATAGTTGTATTTCAAGGAGCATTTAAAACAAGTATTTTTCTGAATAAAAACTCAAATCTCAGTGCTCACATGGTTGGTTTTTGGCTTCTTCCTGGCTGCTTGCTATTTTTCAATTATGTCCAGACTCACTGAATCAACCGACAGTAAAGGCAGCTTCTGTCAGTCGATTGAGCAGGAAGGCCGGATATCTGTGCTTCATCGTATCAAGGAGGACGAGAAGCTCCTGAAGGCTCAAAGATGGCTACCACACCCGAGCTACCTCCCCTTTGCCATACTTGGATACAGTTGGCCCTGCTGATTGGTTAGCTGGGAAGTGTGTTTGACTTGTGCGACGGGAAACACTCTGACAAGACGTTCTATGGGATTTATCAATGGTTTCTGATTAATAGTGTTTTAAATGCATCTCTGGTGAAAATTTCAGTAAAGCAGAAAAACTTCTCATCTTGCAATCGAGACCTTCCCAGCTCTCATGCATGTATCATTCTGTGATTGCTAGGTCTTAAACAGTATTTGAAGCTCTTCAGTACATGAAACGATTGATACTGCTGAATAAGTATGAGTGAAAGCGCTTTAGAATTGACTTGGTTTATAAATTATGCAAGATCAGCACTTTTCAAAGCAAAGTTACTTCAGTGTTGCCTTCTGTTTAGGATTACTCCGGGGAAACATGGCAGCAGCTCTTTTTCACTTATCCTTTTTGGAGAAATTCTGGTACATGCAAAACTGCCCCCTAGTGTATGCGCGCATGCACGCATAAAGGCAGAACACCAAGCTTAAGATTCTTTTATTGTCATGTCATCAAGTAAAGTGAACAGATTGAGGCGAAATTGTATGCCTTCAGGACCACTATGCGATCATGCAACTTGTAGTGTGTACAGAGTACAACATGTAGTGTAATAGACAAGGCACTCACTCTCAGTTGTTTTCTGTACCGCTTATCCATTGCGGGTCACGGGGGAAGCTGGAGCCAGTCTTAATTGACTATGGGTGCAAGGCGGGCTACATCCTGGACAGATCATTAATCTATCACGAGGCTAACACAGAGAAATACAACCATTCACACACACATTCCCTTCTGTGGGCAATTTAGAGTAGCCAGTCAACAGAATCGGCATGCCTTTGGGCTGTTACGAGGAAACCCACCTAGACACAGGGAGAACATGTGAACGCCACTAAGAAAGGGACCCTGGTTGACCCACAGATCGAGCCCAAGATCATCTTGCGGTGAGGGAACAGTGCTAACCACTACACCCATGTGCTATCTAGACAAGCCACCATGCAGTAAGTTAACACATATGCAAGGCAGTGTATAAAGTGCAGTTGCAGTAAAATGATGAGCATCTGTACACAATCGCAATGCCATGATGCAATGCGCCCAAACACATGCTTGCAAAAGCATAAATCAGCCCAAAGTGTGCTGCTCTGGTACGAATGTTTAACAGGGAAACACACCTCAGTGTTAGTGCTGGACTGAGAATCCATCCACCAGCCAAAACGTAGGTCAACAACAGTAGCCCTCTGATTAGACATCGACTTTAATGCAGGACACTTAACACTTATTATTTATAGAAAAAGATAAGCTATAGCCTCTAACTGTACATCTATAAGTTGGGACAATAACGAAGGTGTGTTTGGTAAAATGGTCATTACGCGCACACACACACACATACACACGCACAAATGAGAGAGGCAGTTTGTGAGGCAGCCAGCCAAAACCCACCATGTTCATTACATCATTATATTCATTACCTCTGTTTTGCCGAGGGGGGAAAAACAACATTGAGACACATCTGTCTTTTGCTCTATTAGTCTACCCATGTCTGTCTCTTTCAGCTTCATCTGTATGCATTTGCTATCTGATAAATGGAGATAGAAACTAAAGAATGCTATTCTGATGTATAGGCACAAACCTAGGGTTGGTCTTGAATGATCGATCGGTTTCTTGGTACGTAGCTGGCGTTTAACATGTTGGAAGAAAGGAAACCAAAATGAAAGGGTTGTCTTGATCTCTTAAAGTGTTAAATGGGTCTTGTAAAGTGCTGGGGTAAGGCAGCATTTAACTTGACTGGGAGTCTTTAATATGACAAGTTGAAGTCAGGTCAGTCTGTTAGAGTCCGATTCTCACAACCTCTGGCAGGTGCTGATCCAAAAAGCTGCACTGCCGGCACGTAGAAGAGTCTGAGTCAGCAGTGTGTGTGTGTCTGTGTGTGTGTGTGGCACCACTTTATGAATGAATATGGGTTATAAATACAGCAGTGGGGGCCCTTGTGGGTGCTTGTTAATCACACAGGACTGCTACTGAGGTCACTTTATGGACTTTTTAACAAAGTGGGTGCACCATAGTAAGCCAGGCACAGGTGGCCATGAGCCTGCCCTGTGGGAGTTATGATGGGTGTAATGATTGTGCATATGTGTTTGTTTGTGTGCATACCGTGCCAAGTAATTTCTCACAAAGCTTCTCTGGCCTAGGATGCACTCTCAGGAGGGTTATCATTAGGAGCAGTGATGCATCAGCATGGAGTTTCACTCCTCTTACTGGCTCGTCTTGTTTTAGACGCTGACCTGATTGGTTAGTAATCCACTGATAATCAACCACAATCATCACCTAATCAGCTACAATCAGGCTTTATCCCAGAGGAGCCATGCTACAGTGCTCTTGTTTTTTGTACTTGCATCTTTAATGACGCATGAAAGTTTCATGTTCTTACTGCTGTTACTCCAGGATCTGATGGCAGACATCAAGTGATTTGCGTGAGTGCCCTTTTACCTCCACGATACTGATTTTCCCCATATTCAGTGGAATGGTTTATGGATATGCATAAAAAAAAAGCAAGAGAAATAGGTAAGAGACGGTGCTGGAACCAATACGGGTGATGTTGGGGTATGTGGTGATGGGGTTGGATCATGTGGAAACAAGGTGGGGATGATGAGAGAGCATGTATAGACTGGGTGGAGATGATGTTGAAGAGGTGATGTTGGAGCGAGCAGAGACAGGTCGGTGCAGGGAGAGAAGGTGGGAACGATGTGCGATCATGTTGAGACGGTGTTAGTGCACATGGTGTTAGACGATGGAGCACGTCATAGAGCGAGAATGATGTCCAAGCAAATAAAGACAAAGTGGTGACAGTGGTGTTGGAGTTAGTGTGGAAGATGTTGGAACATTTGGGAACAGAGTGGGAAGTAGGGATGATTTTGGAGCAAACTTTTATTCATGTTCAGTCATCTAATGAGTATAAAATGATGGAGCAAAGGACTTCAGCACTGCTGGACCAATTCTTTTAAGACAATGTGGAATTTCAGCAGGACGGCCAGGTGATCAGGTTAACGCATGATGCCGTCTCGCTGAATTCTTCCCAGTGTTGTGAAGCTCTCTACTGAGCAATTCCCCAAATGTATCCTGATAAGACACACAACTGCTCCTCCTGCGCACACACACTTATATACACAAACAGGGCTACACTTCACACAGCTTTGCGCCTCCTCAGTGCTTCTGAGGGAACAGAATGTGACGATTGCAATCAGCTCTGTGCAATCAGCTAGATCTTTCATTATGCATGGTATTGTCAGGAGTTACACGGAGTGTGTATTCTGTCCCCAAACTCTGAAGAGAGACGCATTATTTGGACTACAGGAGTGACATGATAAGCTTAGTAGATTACCAGGAGCCTTCCATAACCCACCCTCTCTCTGTCTTACCCAACTCACACTCATGCTGAAAACTGTCGATTTACCACTGTAATGGTGTTGTGTGGGAAACCTTTATCTATCCCCTGGTGACCTGGTCATGTTAGCGGCAATCTTTTGCCACGACTCCAGTGGGAATGGGAACCATTGGATTACCGTGTTGTGTCCAGACAGGAAATTTCTGGAGGTGACATAAATAATGCAGTAATATTGCAGATATTATGGAACGACTGTAAAGGTGGGTTGGAGGTACTCTTAAGGGGTGGGGGTGGGGGGTTCAATCTTCAGGGGAAATCATGTGACAAAGGTGAGGTCTTAATAGGGAGACCAGTGGATGTTCTGTTTGAATGGAGTCCTATGGGAGAAGTGGCTCAGCACCCTGAACAAACTATGTTGGGAAAATAGGTTTCATAGCAATTTGACTACCTCTGTGTTGATCTTTTATCCATAGAATAGCAAATTATGACGCCGCCTGTCATAATCTAAAACAAAAGAATGATCGTTTTGGGTTACAAGTGACAGTCGGAGGTGTTGCAACAGATTGAACCCATTTACAGCAGCTCTACACTTCATCATGTGGCCTACCACATACAGTATGCACAAAATTGTAGCCTGATAAACATAAATATTCGCATATATTTATACTGCATTAAGTGTATAATCAATAACCACATCAGGGACCTCTACCACCAAGTGCTCAAGGGTTAAAAAGAAAACAAAAAACAACTCGCTCCGCCGTATCACAAGAATAACCAAGGAGAACGTACAGTGGCATCAGAGAACTGATACCATTGGCTCAGTGTTATGCACGGGACCCGACCTAAAGCTGTTTAACCGTCAATTTTCGTCAATGGGCAAATTGCTGCGACGGCTATCTACCACTTTTAGAACCTCTTTGGATAGTGTGCATGTAGTGGTGGGGTTTTTTTTCCCCCTGTGCGCCAGCATCTTTTTATTTTTCCATTTACTTCCAGTGAGGAGAAAGCACAGGCAGCCGCTTGGGGAAAAAAGTACTGCACCTAGCATCTTTATTCAAAGCACACCATTTTTGCACAACTGCTAATTGTAAACTTGTGACCTTTTGAGAAAGACACTGGTTTCGTGACTGCCGTTCCTTTTCAGGTAGCCAATTATATGGCGGCTCCTTTTCCGGAATTTTGAATGAAAAATGAAAAAGCTATAATGTCGTCTTGCACAGAAGGTCTTATTGCACTGTGTTATTGGGGACACTAAATATGCCAATCAATGGACATGGATGTATGACTACCCCAAGAACCTTAGACATGATGTCAACGAAACTGAGCCAGAAATGGCGGCTCCTCTTCAAGCTCCTAGTCATATGCAAGTTAGTGGTGATATGTTAAGATATTGTTATCATCGAAACAAAACTGAGGCGCAGTGGGAGGTTTTTTTTTTGCCAGAAAACACCTGCCATAGTGCGGCCAGTGGCAAATTCAAAACAACAAGGAAACAACAAGAAGCAGAAAGAGAACCTACTCAAAGGAGATGTGATACCATGGTAATATCCAACTAGCTAATGTCTTAGTTTGGGCTTTTCACAGCAACATGACTTATTGCCTCTTGAATTATACGCCATGTCCAGTCTTGCAGAGGTTCGCACTTTGTGGCGTCCGTGAAATGCAATAAGGTGGGAATACATGACCCTCGTTACTTAATCGTCATGTAAGACTGAGTGGGAATGGAAATTTATCATCAATCCAGTGGTGTTTTTACCTGATGCATTAAAGGGTATTTTATTGAAAGGGGCTCGCTCTCGTTGTCTATGTCTCTCACTCTCTCTCTCTCTCTCTGTCTCTGATTATGGCCCCTGAGCTTTCGGCTTTGGTGGGCCTTGACTGGTAGCAGATGGTGCGGGCAGTGCTGGCCTCTCTCAGGTGTCTGTCACGGAAGCCACTCATGGCGATGGATGTGCAAGTTCTGTCGCTCTGACACGTGCCTCCATTGGAGAAATGGATCGCAGTCAGTTTGCATAATCTGAAATGGCTGTCACCATCAATCATCCTGGGTTCGGAGGCTTTATGTCTGGCACTTTAAACAGACGACACGGATGCACCAGCGCTTTCCTATTCTCCCGAGAAGAGAACAGTCCACATTTGCTTTTCTGTTAGACTTAACACTGAAATTCATTTCTAACACTCTGTCAACTTTTCAGAACTTTGTGTCCGTAATAGTTAATCGTGAAGTGTAAAAGTGGCAGTACACCAGTGTTATCCAGTGATGGGTTTTTTTTGGGGAGGAAGTATATGTGGTGGAGAATTAACTTTCTTTCTCTCTTTGTCTTCTCTCCAGCCTGTCCATCTCATCCTGGTTTAATCCTTAGTGTCCCAAGAATCCCACAGCTGGAGTTCTGCCTGGGTAAGTAATACTGATCTGTTCTCTAATTTGCCCAGACATGGTAGGAAAGAGGGGGCGGGGGGGGGGAGAAATGTAAAAATTTGCCAGGCTACATAGTGAATAATGAATTTGTTGTCGATCAGTTTGAGTCATCCTAATTTGGAGAAATTACCGATGCCGGAATCAGTTACGAGGCCCTGTGGGAAAGCTCCTCGACACACCAGACATAACTTTTATTCTACAAAGTCACAGGAAATGAGGCCATAACTAGAAATCCAGCAGCCTTTTTCCTTTCAGACCGATCATTGCTTCAAAGCCAAAGGGCTTTCTGGATTCTGAATGCTTGGCAGCTCCTTTCCAGCGTATAAATGTTTGATATTTTTCTTAGGGATATTTTTTTTTTTGGGGCGGGGGGTAGTTTTAAGATCACAAGGGCATCTCATATCTCAAAGTTATGCTCAACATGTGTATGCATGCTTATATATGTGTGCGTTTTACATATTTTCCATAGTTAAATCAAGGATTGTGACAAAAAGGCTTCGCATGTCCCAAAATGATTTTTTTTTATGCACATTTTCTCATTAAAAAAAGACTGTGCCACATGGGCCAAAAGGGGAAAAGAGGACCCTTCTTCATTACTATTTGCCTGGCAAGGGGACGGCAAAGGATTAAATGAGACATATGGATGAGGCACTGCGGCACCAACGTGGTTTTATAGACATCCCATCTGCCATTAATAAATCTTCATAATTTTAATTATAAGAACCTGAGACATAGGCCATGTATATATTTGTACACTCATCTGCCAAGCCAGCAGATGGAGCAGGAATGACTGAGTTGGTGCGCTTGTAAGTATTCCATCTATCTGGACAGAGACAGAGAGATGAGAGAGAGAGGTAGAGATAAAAAAAAAAAAAAAAAGTGCTTCTGTTTCTTCTCTAGTCCTGCCTCCACCCCTATCCAGTCATTGATCTGTTATCTGATTGTGCTCACCTGTTCCAAGTTTACTTCCTGACTTGATTGGTTTGTTTGTTTATTCCCTGTTGGTTCTTTCTCATTGTGAAGCCTTATCATGCATTCCGGCTGTTAATCCTTAAAAGTCTTGATTCCCCCGAGTGCCCGAGTTTGTAGTGGCGAATGCAGCATTTCCTGTTTTTTTGTTTGTTTGTTTGTTTGTTTTTGAACCCCAGTTCTATTTTAACCCCCTCTCAATTAGCTCAATCTGAATTAGATCATTTGCTAATTCCCAATCACTCGCTACACAATATAACCAAAAATATGTGGGCACCTGTCCATCACACCCATGTGTTTTTTTTGTTTTTTTCCTCTAAACTGTTGCCACAAAGTTGGAAACACACCACTGTTTAGGATGTCTTTGTATGCTCTAGCATTACAGTTTCCTTCCCTGGAACAAAACCTGTTCCAACACAACATTGCACTTGTGCATAAAGCGAGCTCCATGAAGACATGGTTTGCCAAAGTTACAGTACAAGTGTCAACTTAAGGGTCCTGCCCCTCAACCCTATTGAATACGTTTGGGACGACCTGGAACACTGACAGAGCCCCAGGTCTCCTAACTCAACATCAGCGCTTGGACCCCACCAATGCTCTTGTAGCTGAATGATCTCAAATCTCCATAGTCATGCTCCAAAATCAAGTGGAATGCCT
The DNA here is from genome assembly GCA_030068335.1 of Chrysichthys cranchii. Lineage (NCBI taxonomy): Eukaryota > Metazoa > Chordata > Actinopteri > Siluriformes > Claroteidae > Chrysichthys > Chrysichthys cranchii. The sequence continues at coordinate 786,203 of JAQMCW010000037.1, read as the reverse complement.
TCTCAAACAAGTGGAGGTTATTATATCAGGAAAGGAGGAATATATCTGGAATTGGATGGTCAACAAGCAGATGTGGGTGTGATAGCCAGGTGTCCACCAACCTATAATGTAGACCATATAGTGTAGGTCATCCCTATTGCATCATCACTACCAATCAGCAAGGGCGATTCTGCTGAGACACTTGAAGTCAACCTCTGGAACCGTTTTTAAATTGCTACTCTTAAGTGTCAGGGAAGCTCGTAGGTATCAGCCCTCTTCTGCATACCTAATGACCTGCTTATTCCTTGTTTTTTGACCCTCATCTGTTTTCCCCATCATATGATTATGGATCGTTCAAGTTTGACAAGGTCTGCGTGTGCTCTGACGACCACCATGACCCGTCAATTTCATGGATTGCCTTTACTAAAGCAAGTTGATTTTTTTGGGGCTCACGTCCAGCCTTCACCAACCACATGTTCCAAATAGATGAACACAAGGAGATAGTAAAGAAATAAGAAAAAGTCGATTTTGTCTCACCACTCTATAGCGCCCAAGGGATTTCATGTGCTTCCTGTCTCCAGTAATAAAACATAAAAGCACACGTTAATAGAAAAATCCATGCGTTCACCACAGATGCATGAAGTGTGTCTTGTTGACCGGAGTTTTCACTCACATGGGTGTGTTATGCAGTGAGAATGTTTCTTCCTGCTAATTTAGAGCTCTGACATGTCCTAAACATCCATCCATATTCTCATTCAAACTATTTGTCTGTTTTATGAACCCGTCTTTATCGAAGGCAATCGACCAGCATAATCACAGCGTCTCCTGAAAAAAAATTTTTTTTCCCTCTTCCTGGTCCACCTCTTCCCACGAAGCTGAACTCTCTTCCCCACTGATCGCGTGCTAATTTTAATTGCTGCTCATTGATCAGTTGAGACGTTCGGAGGCACAGAAAGTGTGTACAGAGATCCATAGAAACCCACACAGAGAAAAAGGCCATCGATAATGGAGTAGGGGACTCTGTAATTGCAGTGCAGTGCTTAAAGGACTCCCCCCACCCCCACCCCCCACCCCTTCTTAGAGCTTAGTGCTTGTCAGGCTGCAGAGATTGGTTGTGAAACCAGACTAAAGTAATGAAGACTCACTGATGTGCCAGTGATAATGATGGCACTGGAGAGATCATGGTTGGGACAAGCAAAGCATCATAAATCTCAAATGAAACAATTGGAAGAAGCCACAGACACTTTTCCTCGCTAATTAACCGTTGGGAAAAAAAAAAAAAAGCTGATAATTCGGGGAAAATGACGAGAAATCCAGAATTTACAGCAGCATAGTGGTCTAACTATGATGGAAAATTTCTTTTAAAGAGCTGTCCTCGTGGCGTCCCCGTTTTATGGGTGCTTGCGAATAAGCGAGGTGTTGTCCGTTTGAGCTTCAATGGCAGTGAGAAAGCAGTTTGAGTCGGAATCAACAGGATATATACAGATCATGCTGTGTAGTTTGGACTGCAGGATTTATTTTTTTGTACATGTCATGGATCATGAGGCAATGGACAAAGAAACACCATGTGTTGTGAAGATTTGGAGCAGTGAACAAAAAGAGAATATTGACACCATTTTCTTCAGTTTCTCTTTGACCAATCAAGTATTTCAAGTGAGCTTTCAGTCCTACATGGCTCTCGGCCTGTCGGTCTTGTCTGTGTGTGCACGTGTCTCTGTCTGTGTGTCTGCATGTCTGTATGCATGTCTTCCTGTGGGTGTCTAACACCTCGATCCAACACATTGGTTTGTTTCTTTATGTGTAATGCGATACCAATCCAAATAACCAAAGACCCAAAAGCATCTATTTCTGCACTGATTGAGATTCAGAGGTATGAAAGCACCTTGAATGAATGTTTGTAGCCATCACCCTCAAAGTCAGATCTCAACCTTTGATTAAAAGCATGTCTTCCTCCAAACCACTTCATTAATTCTTGTTGTAGCTGTAGGAAAGGACGAGACTGTTGGGCTTCTGTAGATGTTTTGCAAACCTGCTAATATTTATGATTTGTGTTTTACAGCTCCTTTTAGGATATGCTTTTTTTTTATTTTATTTTTTTTTTATATATACAATCATTTATAATAAAGCAATAACTCTGCTCTATATAGTGTTTGTGTTTTGGTAAGACTAAATATGAAAAATATTCATATTGTGGCTTATATTCCCATGTAGGCCTGACAGTGATAAACTGTCCAGTTCTTTGTTTTAAATAGTGTAAAACATGAGTGATTTCTAAATGTAAATTTAAATCAAATGTAAGTTTCATTTGGAGATAAAGGGGAAAAGCTCCTGAATCAACAGAAGACTCCAGTATAATAGCCTTCAATGTCTGTACTGGGAAAGAATTGCACCAACAGCCACCATGGTTTATTTAATATTTACACTCTTAATAAAAAGTTATATAAGAAAAAGTAATAGAATAGAAACTTTTATTGTCATTGTAGTTATATAACGAAATTTGTTTGGTAACTCACAGAGGCCAGCAGCAATAAAAGTAAAAAAGAAAAAGAAGCAGTACAGTAATATAGTAAACATAGCAAACATAATAAGAGTATAAAATGTAAAATAAAATAAAATATGAGTGTCCCATAAAGTATCTCAGATAATAAATATAACAGTATTCACAATGTGGTAATTTAGTGCAAACATTAATGCCAGTAAGTGACTTGTGCA
>JAQMCW010000037.1:687938-701835 GCA_030068335.1 Chrysichthys cranchii | reverse complement strand
ACAATGTGAGATCTAATAAATCTAATCCCAGTGACTTTCACCAGCTAGCATGCGGAATGCTAACAGCCCAGCTTGTCAATATCAATGCCTCACATCAACAGCCATTTCAAATCCTTCGTTCCTCAGCCAGGCCTCATGCATGCACCACACACACACACACACACACACACACACACACACCGTGGCCAAGTTGAAATTACAGTTCCGAATAACACACCCCGTCTGCTTGACCTTCCCTGTCTGGAGCTCTAGTGTGACTTGGTGGTGTTTGCCCGGACTTAAGATTCGAAAAAGGTCAACAAATGTCTTTTAGAGCTTCTCAAGATGTCACATTAGGGGCTTTAAGTGCCTAAAAGTAAAGAGCACTGTGGAATAAATAGCTTAGAAAAAGCAGATTACTTTGCGCGTGTGCAATTAAATATTCAATTACGAATCATAATGTTAGCCAGGCATAAACGCGCTCTTCAGTATGCGTGCGTCAAACTCTAATCGTTTCATTCGGCCCGTGGAAAATTATTTAAAAAAAATAAACGGAATAACATGCTAAATGGAAAATCGCCTGCATTGTGGTACTACCTGATATTCTTGGAGCAGTCTTACCTAAAATTTATGCCAGGTAAACTTTTGGTTTATTCTTTCCGCATTGTGTAGCATCACAAGAATGAGCCCAGGGCTGCACCGTCCCCGTGATCTAATATATCATTTTATACTCACTTTATTGCTTTTTTGAGTTATGCAACTGTTTTCTCTTATTGTTTCTGTATTCAAGGACAGGGTCAAAGGAGCTGTTTGATAGAAAATGGGACTGAAGTGTTGCTTGAGGAATTGAAAATCCGTGTGTATGTTGGTGGTTTTATGGGACACACAAGGGACGAGATTTATAAAGGGAATAACAAAGAGAGGCAACAGAAGGGAGAGGATAACGTTTCTCGTAATACCAGCAAGACACGGAGATGTCATCCGGCTGTCTTGGTAGCCTCTCAGGGTTGAGTCATGTAGATGAGTGTATTTTTGTATTTCTAGTATTTCTACCACCTGCATCCACACCTCTGCATAGATACAAAAGAAAAACCACGTCCACGTCCTGTCTCTGCTCGCGTTATTTTGATCGATCACTCTCCGAGTTACTCTGATAGAGGATGGCTTTTTCCGAAATTCTCCGTTTCTCCAGTCAACATGCATTCGTGACGGTGTGTCCCATTTTAATAACGAAAACAAACTCCCAGACATGAAACAGTGTCTTATTAACTTAAAAAAAAAAAAAAAAAAAAAAAAAGCATGTCATAATAGAGCATATGCTATATACTTGTGTTCATTCTAATGAACTATAAGCATTATTAGAGTTTTTAGATGCGGCTAATCAAGGCATCACAATGCTGTATGATTTTAAATAACGTCCGCTTCAGTTGGAAAGCGTGTTGCTTGATCTCGATAGACTTAACTAGAAATAGAGTGTATTACAGATGCAACAGGTTGCATGAGCTCGCATGTTTTCTGACGCAACATCCTACTGAGCTCTTGCGGATTGAAATGCTGGGTAGAAATTGATTTGCTGCGTGCGATGCATATTAAAGTCTTCAGAAATGAGAGAAGTCGATGTTGATAGAACGATTAACTCCGGATGTGGAAATGCATCAGCTCGAGAACATGTCCCCAAAATAAATAAATAAATAATTAGATAGATAGATAGATAGATAGATAGATAGATAGATAGATAGATAGATGGAGATTTTTATCCAAGATAAACAGTGATTTCATCTTATAGTACAGAAGGTATGGTATGAACGAAAGCAATTTTCTCATCATTAGGACGCACAATCTTGTATGAGATAATTGCTGCGTATGCATTGCGTTACTTGTCACGGCAGTGAATTAGAAATATCCATGCTGCAATGTGGTCTATTCTTGTTTGTTTGTTTGTTTGTTTGTTTGTTTATTTATTTATTTATTTATTTAAAATGATTGACTTTTTTTTTTTTTCTTTTTCTTCTTTTTGAAGGAAGTTGCATGATGCATGCAACTTGGTCTGTCGCCCGTGGTGCTATTCAGGAACTTGTGTTCGGCGCAGCCTGCGTACGAGTGATAATGATTGAAAACATCACACTCAGTGAGCAAGCATCCGTCTTACTCATACACAAACGTCGAACAAGCAGTCTCTCGGTGCTGACAAAACCACCTCTATAAAACTACATCTATTCTTTACCGCCTGGGTGGTGCAGAGTATTTAAAGTAGAATGTGTACAGCTGGCCTCATGCAGACATGAACTATGTACTGTGTGATGGCAGAACCGCATGACTGACCAGCTCTGTAGATCGTCTTTTATGGCACTCAGCTATGACTTTTTTTACGACAGGGCGTGTGTTTACTCCAAGGCCTGACTGCACTGCATTGGTTTGATGGATCACACCCAGAGCTTATCAGAGCTAGTGTGATAGAGGATTGTTTTAACTGTGAGTCACCTTTTACAATTCACCAGAAAGTAATGCTTGAATACAGAAACCGAGCTCAGGCGCTCAAGTACATAATCAAACGGAGATGTTAGGGCATCCGGACAGCATGGGTCATCCTTGGTCCTAGAGAACATACTGTCTTGATATTTTAGTGTTCGCCCTGGTCCCCCTCTTCAACACTGCTAATTAGATGTGTTTGAGCAAGGAAATCAATCCACTTGCATTGCCCCAGGACCTAAGATTGGGAGCGTGTGGTGTCAGGTTTAAGGATTTATAGTTCGAGATATTACATTTTGTGATATGAGGATTAAGGACAGGTTAGGGGTACGGTGTTGGGTACAAAGGTTGGCGTGTAGGCTAATGTGAAGTATATTCAACCGAAAGTGTAGAGATAGGAGTCAGATATGTGTACAGGGTTAAGGTCGGGGATAGCCCTAACCCTAATCCTAAGATTAACACTAACCCTAGACCTAAAAAATGTCTGAAACTCGGCATTTGCTCTTTAGAGTCGGCGTTCATTTTGCAGGCGTCTGTCTACCCCGTGCCACCATCCTGCCCCCAGTGTTTATTTTTGGGGTTTGTTTTTTTTAAAGCCAGCATATGGTGACCCTGGCTTTATTTACTACAGTATACATGGTGTCTTTCTTACACTCACAGATGCTTATCCTGAATCTGAACGTGAATCTTCCAAACAAACTGAGTCCGTGTGAAAGAATTAGCTCGATTTACGTTGGGCATGGTGGATCATTGTTATGCCTCAAGTCTATGTTTGGCTGTTTACCGTGGGAATCTACCACTTTATGCTGTGATATGCAAGTTTAGGCTCAGAGAAGCGCATGGATGTTATTTAAGCTTGTACTGATACTGAGCACACGAGGGAACACCTCATTGTACCGGTAAACTTTTGGTGTATCATATTGGCTACATCATTTAAGTACAGAGATTTGTGTGTTGTGTGTTAGATGTGTACCCACCCATAGCATGAAAGCACAAAGCTGGAGCTCGACCCTTTTTTTGTGTGTGTGTATGTGTGTGTGTGTCTTGTTTTACCTTGATCTTGGCCAGCCTTTCCCCAGCCCCAGGGCTTTAGCAGTAAGTTACATGTAGAACATTAGTAGGAGGTCTTTTTGTCTTGTGGTACTCTTCGTGTGGTTTGTCTAGACAGCGTATCACACATGAAATAAATACACACATGAGCACAGTTATGTAGAGCTATTTGTAGGTGTTTTTGTCCAACTGTGTGTGTGTGTGTGTGTGTGTGTGTGTGTGTGTGCATGTGCGCGTGAGAGTGGGTGTGTGTCTTTACAAATGTTCCAGTGAGCACTTTGAATAGGTCAGGCATCAGCAATATGGCAAAGCAACTGAAAATTTTCCATGTAGTGAACACAGTTTTCCCAATTAAGAGTAACATGGTGTGTGTGTGTGTGTGTGTGTGTGTGTGTGTGTGTGAGAGTGGGTGTGTGTCTTTACAAATGTTCCAGTGAGCACTTTGAATACGTCTGCCACAGCACTATGGCAAAGCAACTGAAAATTTTCCATGTAGTGAACACAGTTTTCCCAATTAAGAGTGATATGGTGTCTGTGCATGTGTGTGTGTGCGTGCGCATGTGTGTGTGTGTGTGTATGTGTGTGCGTGCACGTGCATGTATGGTCACTTCCAATGCAGTTAGAACAGAAAAACACTGGACGCAGTTGTGATAGCAGCTGTGTTTTCCTCCTCTTGCTTCTTTAATCTCATTCTCTCTCGCTCTCTCTCTCTCTCTCTCTCTCTTGCGCGCTCTCTTGGCTGTGCCTGTCACCAGTGTTTGGCACCGTCATCAGACAACCATCTGTAATTACAGCCCACCACGGCCCGCCTGCTTCTCCACCAGCCAAAAACACACAGTTTGTCACCGTTATGCTCACATTAAAAAATAATAATTACACTTTCTGCTTGTGTCGCCGAGTCACCGAGTCGCTGAGTCACAGCCATGGCGGATCGTGGCTTTCACAGGGAGACGAGATGTGTGCCTGGAGCTGTTATATCGTCCAGTGTGTGTGTGTGTGTGTGTGTGTGCCGTTACTTCCCCGTGCTTCTCTTCCTGCTGAACATGCTGTATAATATTGCCGGGGGGAAAAAAAATTAATTATATTCCCGAAATGTATTGTAATATATTTATAATGCACTGTTAGATTAGATTTTCAATAATGAAGCTTGCTTTTATTCAATATTGCGTATTGCGATATTGCTTTACAGCGTGCGTCGCTGCGTTATGAACACAAACCTGCTACGATATTAACTTTACATTATAAGGAATAGGTAAATATTATGATAAGAGTGATGTGTAGAGGGAAGCGATGGGTGATCATATGTAATGGGACACCTGTCCATCACAGGGTCTCATCCTGGTCACACATTCACACGCTCACTCATACACACCTAGGGGGCAAATGCATGGTTTTGGGAGGTGGAAGGAAATCCATACAAGCACAGAGAGCGGGTGAGAAGCTCCTTACACACAGTACCCTGAGTTCAAGTACCAGAATTGGTTCTTTAGAGCAATAGTGTGAAAAGCTATTTTCAGACCAAGCAGTTCTAGGGACTTATTGAGAGGAGCCATGCACTCGGAGGCTCCCTGAGAATTACACACCTTCAAGGATTTGACTTTTCTGACCCAGACCCTCATATCAGTATTCCCTCCACTGGCGCATGCCTGAATGCTCAGGACAGAGTTGGAGCAGACTGAAAAGACAGCCAAGATGATGAACAGGCAGTGTGTACACGCCTTCTTGTCCTAATTGGTTGATGTCGGTAGTCCACATCATTCGTCTTTCTTCCATTTGCCAAGCCTGTGGCGCCACAGAGACTGGGGTTTCTCATCTGAGCACTTCTTTTATTAAAGCTGCTGGAACGTGAAGAGAACTTCACCAGATAGTACCAAAAGAATGTACTGATGTACAAATATAATCTCTAATCTCACCTTTATCATTTATCTTATGCACGTTTTGCACACGAGCATGGGAAATTCAGTGAAGTCTTTCAAGTCCAAGTCTCATAAGCATTTCCAAGTCCAGTTTGAACCTCATGCCTTAGATTTTCAAACTTACCCCCCCCCGACTCTGGCCTGTTTGTCCCGAGAGTTTGGTACGTTTGTTGGAGTGTGAAACTGTTTTCAGGCCCAGGAACAGCCAAGAGAAATGATTCTCTTGAAAACGGTGGTCTGGGGTTTCCACGAAACCATGGCGTGAACCCCATCAGGTGCGGGAGCTCTGCTCTGAGCGCTACATGCTGACTAAGATTGATTGATTCAACTTGCCGCTTTACTTCCTGTTTCAGTTTTCATGATGGTGGGCTGTTCTGGTCAACGGAGGAACTGGGCTGCTTTATCGATCTGGATTGAAAAGCCATAAAAACTCTTGATTTCTGTATATGTATGTGCAGGCAGCTTGAGCTCAAGGGCTTCATTGGAGCAAATGTTCAGTGTTGAGCTAAACTTTGTTTGTTAAAACAAAACCATCAATTACGAAGGATAGGAAGCTGAACAGATTCAAGTAGTTAGGCCGTGTGTGAATTTTTTTTTTTTCGTCAAGTCATGGATACCGCTTCAGAAAGGCGTATTTATATCCAATTCCAGGACTCAAAAAGTTAGCAGTGGGAATTCAATAGCAATGGTGTGTTCGCCAAACCGTGTTCATCTCATCTTAATCAAGGAGAGCTTGGTGAAAGATACATTCAACATCAAATTAACTAAATCGCACAGCAGAATCAGTGTCGAATTTAATTGCATCGCCAAACTAATCTCCAGCACGCACTGTTTAATCACACCAGCTTTAGTTGAAAGTGTTAATTTATCACTGGAGGTTTTGCCGTGTCGATTATGTGATAACAGAAGTCTGGATTGATGAAGTGTAAAAAAAAAAAAAAAAAAAAAAAAATTAAAAACCCGCTCCCACCAAAGCTCTTCTGCTGTTTCCAGTGTGGGGAGTTCTTTAAAACCGCTCCACCCACAAAATCTCTCCATCTCTGTTCGAGCTCGCCTTCCTTCCAGCGAACCTCCAAGTTATACTTTAATATTCCCAGCAGCCTGTGAGGCCGTCTGTCAGTTTTACATAATAATTCAGGATATTCTTCACGTTATATAGCGCTCTGGGTTAGCGACCGGCCCCCTGTTTGCACCCGCGTCTTTTATTTTGTTGTCTGCGATCGGCGCTCGTCTTTTGAATGCATCCCCTGGCAGCCTGGATCCCTAGCACAGCACGCACCGTGTAATGATGCTTTATGAAAATAAAAGACAGAAGGCCACGGCCCGCTCTCCGAAAAGCAATTTAGCTGAAAAACCCAGGGTCCTGATGCTGAGACAGGGAGAGAGAAAGTGAGAAAAGACTGCTTATATTCATACAGAATGATAGGTAATGGGGGAAAAGAGAAAAGAGCTGAAAGAATGAAGTTTTTGGATATGTGTGTGTGTGTGTGTGTGTGTGTGTGTGCGTGTGTGTGCTCATATGCAAATACACCTGCCACAGAGATAACTGGAAGCAGCTTGTTTTGGTTCTGCACCAGGTATGAGTTGGAAAGATGGACTGGCATCTCGGCTTGTTTATTTGTTCATTCTAATCCACTAGAGATCAGAGAGAGAGAGATTTCGTTTTTTCCTGTAACACTACAGATAAAAAATGTACTGAGCTGGGACGGGCCTGAAACAGCCAGTTTGGATCAGCAGAAGAATTTATCAAATCTCTGACAAGCTGCATTGCTTGTATTGTTCATAATACCACAGCAAAGATGAATTCCTGAATCCGGTTGGTCAGAGAGCGTCATTTTCAATAACATAACAGCAGGTCTGGCGGTAGTGGCAGCTTCAGTGCGAATCACAGCTTTGAAAAAAGAAAACAAATAAGGGAAAATGTGTAATTGTTCATATGGTGAATATGTTTTGTATGGAGATATTTATTCATCCACATTTAATATACAGGTAGTGGCAAACACTAAAAAGCTGTAATTGTAGATAATGGGAAAGTCTTTAAGACATGTTATTTTATAACATGAGCTGTTTATTTACAGCTGAAACCAGATATTTACATAGACTTCAGAAAAAACCCCAAACTTTTTTCTTTACTGTCAAATATTAAACTTTTTCTGTTGATCTAAAACAGAAAACGTTTAATGTTTGACAATAAAGCAGTGCTTGTCAAATAGTGGGGTGCACTTTTTTTTGCCGTACTAGAATAAAGTGTAACTGCACATCCACTACAGTAGGTGGCAGGGTTTCTTGCACCGAGCATGCGCGCACACACACACACACACACACACACACACACACACACACTAATTAATTTACAAATTAATTGCCGCCGCCACCCCGGCTGTCTTCCACCGCAACATTTTGCTGATGGGCTGCTTTTTTTTTTGGCACTGACCGCACCCACAATTTCATTTTCAGAGCATGTCCAGAAGCACCTTTTCTCAATTGTTTATTATTGCCAAGTTGCAAAAATAATAAATAAATAAATAAAAACCATATACTGTAGCGATTCCACAATTGTTCGCATGAGAACACCACGTGTCTATTTACTTTAGAAAGGTTATCTAAAACGATGGAAAGAACTTGCGTTGACTTCTAATGTCGATCACGGAAACCCTTCAGGATCAGCGTCTCCTCCTCCGCCCTTGTTGACAGGGTTGGTATCGTAAGTCCCGCCCCTTCTCGATTTTGATTGGCCACCACGAACGACGTTACTTTGACGAGCTTGTTGGCGTTCCAACAATTAAGTACATTAAAACGTGAACCGTTTTCAACTGAACGGGCAGAAGAAAGCTCTGAGGACGCTGATTGTTGGGAACACTGAATTCACAGCATGTGAATTTGGTGGACACGGGCCCAAAATGATCACAAAAGTATACGATGTTGTGGTTTAATCGGTGAAGGATGTAATCGTTGGCAAATCACTGGGGTATGTGGTAGGAATAAAGACAGAAGTTTGTGATGAGGCATTTTTGTATTCACGGTGCCTTTTTTTTGTTTTTTTGTTTTTTTTGTCATTGCGAGCTTTAAAAGCTAGATAAGGTTCTCTAATCTTAATATGATCATCACTTCTGACACTTTTAATGCTTTTAATCTTCTAACCCAGGCAACCCGAGCATAAAGGTCTGGGTAACCAGGTAATTGTGGGCTCTGGGGAGGTAGTGTTGAACGATGGAAAACACTGTGCTTGACCTTATGATGGACTACTCAACCCAGACACACAAAGCCCCCCCACACACACACACACTTGTTCTATTATCATAAGCACCCTTGTGGTCAGTTCATTTAGTGAGCACATCACCTTCAATTAAAAAGCCATCAGAAACCTGACAGACCATTTGATTAGTCTTATTGACTTCTCACTGGCTTTGAATCTAATGGCAGTGGACGCAAGCCTGAGCAAGCCCTATCGTCGAGCACAAAGAGACGAAGACGGGATCAGGGAGCAGAGCAAAGCAGCTGAGAAAGCTGGTTCAGAAGGCCAGCTCGTGTCCTCTTCTTAATCACGCCTAATGAGCAGGAAGACCTCTGCCCTGTTGCCCACACGCTACATGGGGCTCTGACTGCACTGGCTGCTCAGCAATGTCATACGGGGCGAATGTGAAAATAGGCAGTGGCTAAGAAGTGATGTAGAGCTTGTGTGTGTGTGTGTGTGTGCTTAGAAAATCCTGGAATTCATCCAAAGCCTCCATCTGTCTTACTCGTCTCTTGGCGATCCACAGCATCCCTGTTTTTTTTTTTTTAACACAGCCTGCAGTGATGTGGTAATGATTGAGTCACACATACACACACACACACACACACACATACACATACAGGGAAAAAACACACAAGATGCAATTTTTTTTGCCTAGTCAGGAGTAAAAAGAGGCCGAACAGATCCTTACTTCTATACTCGTGTACGCTTGATTTACCATCACCATGGACTTAGCATAACATTTGTCCTCGATAAGCCGCTTGCTATATTTAGCCCTGTCCGGCTTTTATCTAGGTCAAGAATGGGAGCCAGACTCGCCAGCAGGCGGGCGGAGACGTATGAATCGCCTTCACGTCATTGCCCCACTGAGAGGTTTGGGAAAGAGCGAGTGAGCAGGTCTGGGGGATAGAGGGAGATGGAAGGAGCAGGTTAGACAGATGTAGGGAAGAAGAAAGCGCGCGCCTTTTTTTTTTTTTTTTGAGGACTGCAGAGTCCTCAAGAATCTGCTTTTGGTTATAGTATCTAGTATCTAGCACACCCATTACACAGCGCCATCATGCCGGCCGTTCAGGGAGACCAATAAATCAACAGAGTTTCATGTCGGCTAATTAGATTGCTGAACAGAGGTTTACTCGAAATGTTTATTGGGGGAAAACATATATAATATAATTTCCTCTAGCAAACTTTCCTCATGCAAGCAGTAAAGAAAGAAAAAAATAAGTGGTTAGCACGATCGCCTCACAGCAAGAAGGTCCTGGGTTAAATCTCCGGGTTCGACGTGGGAGGCTTTCTGTGTGGAGTTTGCATGTTCGCATGACCGTGTGGGTTTCCTCCGGGTACTCTGGTTTCCTCCCACAGTCTAAAGACATGCATATGGCACATGCTTTCGGGCCCACAGTAATTGGCTAAAAAAAAAAAAAAAAAAAGCTGTTGTGGTGCACCTGCCTATAAAATCGATGGGTGAAGTTTATATATATAGAGAGAGAGATAGATAAATAAAAGCAGCTTCCTTAAAAAGTGTCAAAGGAATGTGCTAGTTCAAGGGCTCAGCTTTCCCGGAATCCACTGCGTTGTTTTTATTTATTAAAAAAAAAAAAAAAAAGGCACGTGGCCAATACCCGCCAGCTCTCTCAACTCACTGTCGGCTTTCCCTTCGAAACCCATCTCCGACTTTTTCTTCATTCACATAACATACGTGGACAGAACGGAATGGATGGGTCGGATCGTTTTTGGAATATCGTTGGCATTGAAAACAGCGACTGGCTGTTTTGGCACAGAGGATTCTGGGAAGGGTGAGCCAGGCCCTATTAGCCCCTCAGTGGACAGTGTGTATTTACAGCAGACAAGAGTTATGACACATTTGTCTGTCCTTCAGCCCTTTTTCCCTATTGAAAAAAGAAACAAATGGGTTTTTTTTTTATATACACATGCATGCATTTTCAGTTGACCCGAGTATTTTACTGAGTAAATAACAGAAATGAGGTTTAAATTCTGATGATGATGATGATTAAAAATCATGTAAAACATATTTATGACAAAGTTTTAATGAATCCAGTTAATTCCATTAACAGTATTTGGAAATTACGCTAAATGTTCTGTGTAGAGCGAGTTATGTTTTCAGAGATGGGACTGTGTGTGCGTTTTTTGTTGGGTTTTTTTTTTGGGGGGAGGGGGTTCTTTCTCGGAAGAGATATGAAGTTGCGGGGGTGCTCATGGAGCATGTTTTTTTTTTTTTTTTTTTCCAGAGAAAGCACAAATAACTGAATTTACTCGATTCGTTCATTCTTCTTTTTCAGATAAATGGATAAAATAACGTTAGAACCACTTTGATAAGTTTTTTTTTTTTTTGGTCACGCTAGTCTCATTCTAACTGCTTTTTAGCTTTGAAATTTCCATTGTATGATCATGGCTTTTTTTTTTTTTTTTTTTTGTCTTCTTTAAACATTATGCGCTTCCGTTGTGAGTGAGATCTGAAGAAACTAGTTCAGCATTTGTTTTCCGGGACGGAAATACACTTCAGATGTGGTGGACAGAAATTAGATTAGGGCTGCCTTCATCGTGCTAAACGTCTTCAGTACGGCTTTGGAGTGTGATTGGGGATCTGAAAATCAAATGATATTCCCACAATTACAGCGAAACGGAGAGATTTCGCCAAATCTTTCATCTTTGACAGATGGTTATGTAAATAAAAGCTGAAATAAGAATACTGGAGGTGGTGAAAGCCTTGATGCATTTTTATATATTTATTTGTTTGTTTGTTTGTTTGTTTTTACCCGTGTGACCACTTTCTGTACTACCTTTTAAAATCAAATGCCAGCATGTGTGTCAGTGAGTGAAAGCCTGGGGTTTAAACGGGGTTGTAGGGATGCAAACTTGCAATTGACCCAGTAATTCGCGTTGCCTTTTCCGAGGCATTATGTGGCTGTTTTGTCACTTGCTTAAGGCTTCTCTGTACAGCAGGAATGGCAGAGGGCCATTTTTCTCCCACCTCGAGAGGGAAATGTGCGCAGGGTGGTTGTATGCCTGAAATACTTTATCTTGGTGTGACAGAGCTTGCAAAAGCATGCCCCCTGGTCCAGGTCGTCGTCGTCGTCATTGTTTTATTTTACATAATACAAAATGTCTATGCTAACTTTACCGATTATACATTCACCTGGGAGATCTTTCTATTCATGTAGAATAATTTGAGAATGAAAGTTCAAGTTTATTTATTCAAGTAAATATCTAATTCAGGAATATAATTTAAACCCTAAAACTACCACCTACCGTATCCTCGCCAGTCGTTATGTCAGGACTTTCAGGTTCTTTTCTCGGGACGGGAACATTAGGTGCGAGAATACCATTTATAATCGAGCATACCATCATTCAGAGTGTATATGTCCCTATCCCTCCATTCCTTCTTTCCGTCTTTCATACAGTCATTCATTTAGTCATTTGTCTTCATCATGCAATGTTGGCTTTCCCTTATAAAACAACCACAACAAGAAAACAAGCATGTTGTTCCTGTTTTGTTGGTCATCCCATTGTGATTTTAGTGAACTGGTTTGTTCTGTTTCATAAACGGCTCTTGGCACGATAGACGAGTCGAACGTTTATTTGTGGCCCGTCCTCCAGCCTACTTGTCTGAATCAACGTCTAGTACACTGTGTGCATGTGCGTGTACATTGTGTGTACATGTTGTATTCACACAGTATATGCCAAATGAACACACTCCAGACCCACTGAGGTCTGGGAATTTTCCCAGACTCCAAATGGATCTGTGTTTATAGCTTTTTTTATTTATTTTTTTATTTTTTTTTTTTAAATGTATTATTTTTTTGTGAAAGCCATAGCTGTAGACACCTAGATGATACTATTTAGCGTGAAAAACATCATTTTGTGACAGCGCTACCGTCTGAGGGCTTTAATCACTTTTTTAGCAGTATATATTCCAGCTAAAAATGCATATGCTAAAATTGTTAAAGGTAAACGTTTCTAGGTGCAGAGCTGGGTAAAAAAAAACAACAAAAAAACAAAACCAACAACAACTAAAGACTTTAGTTGATTTTTAACCAGTGAATAAACTTAAGAACCATGTGTAACATCCTGGCGATTGAACCAGCAACCTTGCAGTACTGACAATTTTGTTTGGTTTGTTATGCTGCATTCAGTTAAAGCTTGGGTGTCGGAATGTCCGACCTCAGCCTCGGAAAACCCCAGAAATCTTGGAATTCCTCCCTGGAAATTGAGTTATACTGTATGTCAGTAATGTTTGCGGGCTAGATTGCTGGTAACAAAAGACGAACATGGATATCTCCATGGATTTCCCACTGTGTAGCTCGAATGCATGGAAGTCAGAAATGACGTAATCACATGATCCGACTTCCCATTTATGAGTTATGTTGAACGCAGCGTTAACCTTCAAATCAGTTTTTTTTATTTAATGGGGATTTTATCAGCGGACATGGCCACGAAGCAGCTTTACAGAAACCCAATTGTAGCTTGAGATCCATAATGAGTTGCTTCTTGTCAGGTGTGTAAGAGTGTCAGACTGTGTGTATGGTTAAAAAAAAAAAAGGTCATCCTTTAAAAAACTGAATAACTTAATTAAGTGCTGCCAAAATTTCTCTTATGCCCTCATGTGGTTGGCTGTGGTACAATTTAACCCTATATGAACCCAACTATGTACACTGGCAGTTTAAAATGCATTGGGTGAGCTGACAGTACTGAAAATTCCCATCATGGACCCACAAGCACTTAACATAATTAAGTTACCTGACATAATATTGTTGTACTTATGCCGGCCGTGCACCAGATGACTTTTCAGGCAATTTTCTAAGACGGTCCAGCATCAGAGGTTATTCTTTAGATTTTTTTTAAAGTCAGTATTTTAACTTTGTTGTCTGTTGAAATGAAAATTAAGGTCAAGTTCATCCTTTATTGATACTAACAGCATGAAGAAGGGGTGCAGGAGTAATACAGGGGGAGAAAATGGCTGCTGTCATCAAGGGCAAACAGGAACAACACTGCATGGACTTGCACATCAAGTCAGGTCCTCAAGCGATGTAAACATCTTTATTTATAATTGATTTTAATAGAAGTACACTTATTTTAAAGCACAGTGGAACCTTGGATTGCAAGTCAGTTGGCCTGCGAGTTTTTCGCAAGACGAGCAAAAATTGGTAATAAACTTTGACTTGGTTAACAAGCGATGTTTTGCAATACGAGTAGTATTCGTCTGCCGAGCCTCACGTGATCACAGCTTCTC
>JAQMCW010000037.1:612225-624280 GCA_030068335.1 Chrysichthys cranchii | reverse complement strand
TGCACATCATCCGCTTCTTCTCAGCACTGTCCTTCACGCTCACTTTCTTCGGACCAACTAGCGCCAGTTAGCGGTGGGGTATCTGAAGCTGGCTCGTAACACGAATTTTAGGTCTCAACTCAAAGCTAAAAAATCACGGCTCATATCTCAAAAAACTCGTTAGTTGGGGCACTCATAAGTCAAGGTACCACTGTGTTTGCGATTTAGAATAGCCAGCTGACCTAATCAGCTTGTCTTTGGGCTGTGGGAGGAAACCGGAGCACCGGGAGGGAATCCACACAGGCCCAGGGTGAACATGCAGACTCCACTCAGAAAGGCTTCAGTCATAATATGCAAATCAGCTTTTGTTTTTTTTCTTTTTTTTGTTTTTTTTGCGATCACCATCCTGTTGTTTGTCATCTCCAGTTATTCTTTGCAAAGGGTTGTTGGCTAATCAAAGATGAAAATTTTAATAGCTTTCTTTTTTAATTGCTGGTCATCCACTTCAGCAGTCATATACCGTACGTGTTACGATGTGACCTAACAGATGTGTGTTGGAGAGACAGATGTATTTACACTCGTCTTCCCGTTGGCTAAAAAACAACTCTCAGTCCCGAATACTGATCAGATCTCAATCTGTTTTAAATGCATCCTGGGTGCAGTTACACTTGCATTTATATGCAGATAACCCCTATCCAGCTATAATCCTGATACTAAAGGTGATAAATAGAATCATTATTTGTGATGAATAGTAGATATAAAAACTGAACAAATCTGTTTCAAATTACAGCTCAGGTGAAATAACCTACAGCAGCAACAGATTGCAATCAGGCTTCAAAACACAACTCGGAGATATTTCCTCTACGTTCCTGTTCCTATGTTTAAATATCAGCGGTGTTCTTTCCTTCTTTCCTAATCCAGACAGCCACAGCACTGCAACTTTTACTCATTTACTGCTCCGTCGCACCACCATTCCTCTCACGCAATGTTGGTGATTATGACAAGCTGAATCAGGTATGTGACATTAAGAAACGCAGGGAATTGCTCGGAGCTGTGGCCTTTCAGCATGCCGGGTAATACAGTGCTCCAGTCACCGTTTCTTGCTGCACAAAATCCATTTTGCACATCTTAGACTCCAGCCTCGAACATTACTGCTCCCTAATTCTCCTCCATACGTCGTCTTGATTCCCCCCCCCACCGTAAATTGAGAGTTAATGAAAATCCCAATGGGGAAAATTTCTAAATATGATTTGGTTTTTCAAGCTCGTATAATCCAGAAAGTTCATTCCAGCCCTAAACAGATTAGCCACTAAATGGAAATTACTGTGATAAGCTTCTTGGTAGAGAATCCAATCGATGGCTTAATAAGTGATTGATTGAGTGTGAGGAGCAAAGAGTCCATCAACGTTGCGCTTGTGCCTCCGCTGTGTGGAACGAGAGGGCACTTCCTGTACGACTGACCACAGGAATGCTGTAAATATATCTCCTTTGTGAGTTTCCCATCACACTTTAAAGACAGACAGGTTAGCTGCAATGCAGATTGGCATTTTAACCCTGCGTATTACTCTAAATTTACCATGTAGGCATTTCTGTTTTAGATTAGCGTGAGGGATTACTTCCTTTCACCCGGTTGATATTATTTTATGATCAATAATGGCTTAATGTCAAGGCTTAAAAATCTTCTCTCATGTCTTACAACTGATGATTTCATTGAGGGGCACAACTTACGCATCGCCGTATTAAACTGCAAAGCGTTCCATCCATTTTAGGTAAAATAAATGACATTTTTATATAAGCTAAACGAAAACCTAACATTGCTTTTACTTGACTTCTTACATGTAGACATCCTGAAGCGCCACTCTTTGCATCTCCTCTAGCAGAAGAACCAAGCAGGAACTTGGTATAGAAAAATACAGTAGCTCAATGTATTTAGCTTATTGTAACTAGCTAAGCCTTGGAGAACACAATAACTTACCAAGTGAAGCTGGACTTGGACTGCAGTAACTGTGCATGCAGTGAAACAACTTTATCTCGCACCTGTTCCACAACTTTGCACCTCATCCATTAGATACCAAGTGAATGTTCTGACTAGACCGCTTATTTTTAGCAGCAGATCCCTGTGATGACTTTTTGCCATTTCAAGTGTGCAGAACCAGTCTCCCTGAACAACTGACCATAAACTAATGAAATAAATCCACTAATAGGCTCTCAAGGGTTGTGCAAAAATGTACAGATTTACTATGGCCGTCCCCTGCAGGAAAGACTTTTGGACTTTGGGATTCCCTAGTAACAAGCTGTGGATTTTTATTTTTTTTTTTGGTTTTATAAACTTCAAGAGAGAAAAGAGATGTTGCTGATGGAATGAGTGTTTATAGCTGCTATAGCTTAAGTGCTAACAGGAGCAAACTTGTTTTCAGGACGTTTCACTGCATTAAAAGTCATTTTAAACAGATGTGAATGATGCATCATTATGCACTGAGCATCTTGTGATTAAATTAACAGACTCATCTGATTTATCTCCATTACAGGGACCAAGAGACTAAATCTTAGCTTCTCTATTCAGCATAGTAGGAAATGCATTGGTTTTATGTTCTGTGAGTAAGTCTGTTCCTCCCACTGACTGTGTCAAAAATGGACAGTGCATCATCTCAAATAAATAAATAAACAAATAAACAAACAAACAAATAAATAAATAAATAGAAATTTTAGAAAAGTGGAGCCACCACGGGTTTAGCGCCCTTGCTGGCTGGCGGCAGTATAATTCCTAGCCACACCCATCTCCATGTGCGTATGTAACAATGTATTTTCCATGTCACTTTCCTCGTTTAAACTCTCTTTCCTTCTGAAGTGTCTATTTCTAACAGCTATGCTTATATCCGCACATTTTTACCCCAGAAATTAGTTTTTAAAATGTTAAAAAAAATAATAATAATAATAAGAGGGCGTGGCCACACTGGACAGACAGCCTTGGCCAAAAGAGACCGGGAGTTAACTTCACCACACAGTTTTCACTCCTATATCTACATATTTAAACCTTTCTTGACACATGCCCAAATTCAAACTGTCAGACATTTTTATTAAACCGCTCTAGCTACCTAGTCATGTAGCCTGTTTCCAGCCAGATAACTATCTAAATTTGCACAAAAGCTATTTGCTTGTCAGCGAATACACAACCATTAACTTTAGGATGAATTTTATATGAAGCTGGTTAGTTTACAGTGCGCTCAGAATAGCCATGCATCCCAATTGATGAGTTTTTAGCTCACCCTGGTGAGCTCACTGCACACTCCTTCCACGTTAGCGACATCTACCTGTCAGCACATCTGCAGTTTGTGTAATAAATGTAATTCCTAGGTGCATCCCTGGGATTAATGAAACATCTCCAGCTGAAACTATTTAGATGTCTGTTTAGAGAACATTTGACAATGCGACCATATTCGTCTGATCATTTCTAAGTGGACAGGACTACAAAGAGATGATTTCACCTCCTATTTCTACTGAAAATCCCTGCAAGCGCAGACTTGACAACATGGTGAAGGTATTTTGGCTTCACTTTTGCGAGTGAACAGGAGCACGCTATCCATTTTTACCGTCAGTGAAATGTCCACATGGAGTCTACAAGTGAAGTGTAATTGTATATCAGGAGAAAAATGTCCCTGCGGTGAGCTGTACTTATT
The DNA here is from genome assembly GCA_030068335.1 of Chrysichthys cranchii. NCBI lineage: Eukaryota > Metazoa > Chordata > Actinopteri > Siluriformes > Claroteidae > Chrysichthys > Chrysichthys cranchii. The sequence goes on along the minus strand of JAQMCW010000037.1, from coordinate 620,624 downwards.
CATTTGAATGAATATCCTCTAATCATGACTCTTAATAATATATGCCTGTAATGTGCTACACCACTTAGAATCAGGTTAGCATACTGAATATGTTTCTGACACATACACCTGTGCTCTTATGCCTTATTTTGCATTTGCATAAAATCACAAAAATAGGGTTCTAAGAGGTGTGTGTGTGTGTGTGTGTGTGTTCCTCTTTTCCTTCATCCAGCCTCGCTTTTTTTTTACGTTTCTTTTCCTCTGTCAGTCTTGTACTCGACTCCCTCCATCCTCCCACCTTTGGGGGACTTGTGTAGTGCATATTTTTATTTTTTTCTTATTTTTCTGCATCCTTCTCATTATCTGCGTTCGTAGGCGTGATAGATTAGCCTGATGTGACGCTAACTCAATTATTCCTGAGGGCTCTTGTGACTAAACACCAGGCATGAACTCATACTTGGATCATCATCTTACGCCGGCCTGTAAATTAGTAGCCTCCCACCTCTTCTCCTCATCCCTTATTGATCTCAGTATTATTATTGGTCTATCACTGGCTACCTCAATATCTTCTTTTCTTTGCCTCTCTGTGTACTGCGGTGTCTCACTCAGGAGCAATTGCGTTGTTTGTTGTTTGTTGTTGTTGTTCTCCAGACCTAAGGAGAAGAAGCTCATCTCTCAGTTTTGCATCCTTCCTTTCATCCTGTCTCGTTCCTTGCTCCTTGGTATTCCTCATCCTCCTTCACGGTCTCTCATTCATTCCGTCTGAAGTGCCTGTGTTTATGAAGTTCGGTGATGGGTTCTTGCGTGCGCTCGCACTCTCCAGACTCCCGGGTCACTTTAATGACATGCAAGGTTAGGAAAATATTGGCGTTTCAGAAATTCACGCTAAACAAACATGCCCTTGTGTTTCAGACAGAGCAGTTTGTGCACGCGCTGAAAGATGAGTTGGTGAAGAATGCTCTCTTTGCGCTGCACGCAGCACGACCTGGATACATGAACAAAAGCCAGATTTGTAGCCAGCCCGAAACACACTCCACCCAAACCGTGGCTTCGGACGTGACCCCGAACCAAAACCAGAGCCGTGAGCCAAACGTGGTCGCCTGCAACAACGTGCCTGGATCTCAGACACCCCCTAAAAATGAAGCTCGCCAGCCTCTGAAACACCAAGACATCCCTCACCATAAGGAGTATGATGAGGAGGAATGGGCAAGTATCCACTCACTTTTCTCTCTCTCTCACTCTCTTTTCTCTCCCTCTCTTCTTACACCTCTCCTCCTGATGTATTCTGTGCCCTCAGAGAAGGCTTTGCCTTTGTAAGATCAGGGCAGAGCGTGTTTAAGGTTTCTGGATGAAAGAGGGAAATGGCCTGTATGAGTTTTAAGTTCACTATTTAAAAAACCGTCGTCAAGGTTTTATCTCCAAGGAAGCAGGAGATCGGGAGAGGAAGCATGCCTCGAGGCAAATTCTTATTTGCAGAAACAACCATGAAAATTATTCATTAAAAAGCCTTAAACACTGAAACTTTCTGTAAGGTATCCAGGAGCTTAAAGTGCTCTGAACACACTTCACACACTACAAGCTAACGAATATGTGCTAGAATGTATTGTTCTAATTGCACTTCACTGTGTGCGCGTGTGTGCGTGTGTGTGCGTGTGTGTGCGTGTGTGTGTGTGCGTGTGTGCATATACTGTGTTTAGCACTCTTTTTGCAAAATGTCTGCATGATAACAGTAACTTCTAACAGCTTTGATGCCATGGAGACAATTTTGCAGGAAATTAAACTTTATTGCAAAAAAAAAAAAAAAAAGAACACAATTTTTCATTTTGGAAAACGAGACATAGTTTGCTTTTGAATTATTTTCCTAAAATGAGACACAAGTTATTAAAAAAAATATTCCACAATGATATAACCTAAGGAGGTGCATGCGTGCGTGCGTGTGTGTGTGTGTGCGTGCATGCATGCATGCATGCATGCATGCGTGCGCATGTGTGTGTGTCCATCATGCTGCGCTGGCACTGCGTGCGTGCGTGTATGTGTCCGCTATTGGCATCATAGCTGTGGCTACCAGCAGGAGATTAGCAGCAAAGCTAAGACAACAATCTCTAATCAATGATGAAATGACTATTTTCAGTGCAGCTCAGTTGAGGGGGGAAAAAAAAGAGGAAAAACAAGCAAAAGGAACAAAATGGTCTCCAATAAAGGGAGAAAAACAAAGGAGGCGCGTCGTTTGTTGTACTTATCGCACCGGGAAGCCTAATTACTCTTGCTGTACAAGGGGCGAGAGCGACAAGCAACTGCAGAAACCACAACACAGCAACACCGACATCAAAATAAACATAATGAAGCTATGGCTGCTGAGAACATGCAAGGTTCAGAGCATAGAAAGCAGGAAGAGCAGAGGGCAAATGGCCTCAAACGAGCCCCATTAAGGTATATGGTCCTGCGAAGCTTTCGCCAGCGCGGAGGTGCTTCACACACAGAAATGTGTCTTGCAGTTTTATTAAGCTTGTGCTTTTTAGAGCATGGTATTTCCAAGCTCAGAAGGCGAATGTGAGGTTGTATATAAGATATAAGATCAGCTCATTCGCAGACCGGAGTACTTAAGAGGAGCCGGTCCTTGATAAACATTAAAAGGATTTACAGGATCAGTATCCACAAAAGATTATAACATGCTGTAAGTATGCTGCTTGTACACTGTGTCGGTATGCTAAAAATATACATTCAGCATACTAGCACTTTTAAGAGAAGTACACCAGGTGCCAAATAAACTAGTAAAAGTCTAGCCAGCGTTCAGGAGAGCCTGTATTTACATCCTGATGACATGATAGAATAATCTTCTCCTACTTAGGAAAGATTCCTCTTGAGTCTTGTGCAAGAAGCACCTTTCCTCACCCAGATTAATAGGAGAACATCTAGCTACATTTTAAATAGGTTTTTATGCCTCGTGTGGCATGTAGAAGTGCGGATAAAATATTTATTCATGCTCAGTAAGCACTTTATCCTGGTCAGGGTTACAGTGTCAGACAAGAACAGGAACCTGAGGCTACAGTGGGTACAGGTTTTAATAATAATAAAAAAAAAAAATAATAATAATAATAATTTTTTTTAAAAACCCAGACGGCATTTTTCCAGTCTTCAGCTGTCTTGAAGCTGACAGGACTGGACCGGAATTCGATGTGGTTTTCTGCTCTTGTAGCCCATCTGCCTCAAGGTTTGACATTGTGCATGCCGTGGTGCTTTTCTACTCACCGCGCTTCTAAAGAGTGATTATTTGACTTGCTGTGGATTCAGCCCTCTGACGTCTCTCATCAACAAGTGTTTCCATCTTCAGAAGTGTAGCTTACTGGATAATCCCAGGACATCTCCAATTTCAGAACTGTTCCAACCAACCTGACGCCAAGAAGTTACACTTCCCCCCTTATTGACATTTTTAATAGAGCCACATGTATAAAAGCTACCCTTTGCATCTACTTTTTTAAATTTCGGTTAACAATATCATTATTATTTTCATAAACGCAGCCCCTAATGATGTCCATGTGTGATGCCATGTGGCTCTGACTCTCTCTCTGGCCTCTCTAGGACAGGGTGTGGGCCAACGTGGCCAAGGGTCTGAACTGTGTCATTGCCATGGTAGATAAGCTACAGGAGCAAGACAACAACAACCAGGAGTCTGCACCTGACCAGGCACTCGCTGATGTCATCACCTCCCACAGTCCTGGTAAGCTACAAATCATTCCCATGGCTCATTAATTTATATGTGTATGCCTTTGTCCGTCCCCCCTTCAGATCCAGTCTTTTATCAGCGATTTCAGCCAAGACATCATGCCAGTTAATTTTCCTTTGAGACAGACAGTTGCGTACATGTACGTGCGCAGATATCGTCCAGGTCATTTATGTGATGAGCAGAACTTCAAGGTGCTGACAGTTTCCTAGATGCGTGTGTTCTTCATCTTCAGCAGTGTCCAAAATTAGAAGGAAGGGACAAGGGGAGCACAAGAGAGTGGGCACACGATATGGTGACCACTTGACAGTGCAGATGTTTTGCATGACTGGAGTTCAGCTCAGGCTGCTGTCTTTCATCCCTGTTGTTACTGCCTGTCTCATTCCCTGTCTCTGCTCCAGCCCACTGTATCTCCCTCCCCAACCCCCTGGGTGTTTTCGCTCTTATTTTACTGAGAATTTTGTGAGGTAGCTGGAATCTGACATGTGGCTTTATGTGCTTGAGTGGATCTGCAAATAGTACCAAGGCTGAAACCCAGACATTTGCAGACATGGAGGTGTGAGGACGTCATAAGGGCCTTAAAGTGCGTGCTTCTTTTTGCCTTTTTAATGCAGGGACCTCTCTGACCATTTTCTGCTCATGATCACATGTTTCTTTCTCTCTTCAGTCTGAGTCTATATTTGTCAGTCTGTCTCTCTTCATCTCGTGTTCAGACATTCAGGAGATACGTACTGCTGTCATTCTTTAAGACACACGCACACACATGCTTGCAAAGACTCGCATACAGACACCGGGTGTACTTATTAATACATGCCAGACTCTGCGTGCAAAGGAAAGAAAATGGCATGTATGAAATGTTTCCTTCATTGCTAGAAGGTCAGCAGAAGGTCCCCACCTCCACAGGCAGGAAGTTAGTCGAAGGTCCAGCGTTCCCCGCTGCCCTGCAGTATTTGATCCACACACTTCCTGTCAGGCGGGGAGATAAGACGGCAGGTTTATTAGCGCCTACGTGGAGGTGAGCCGGAGCTGAGACACTCTAGTAATGGCCCTGATGACATTAGCTGTCAACGGGGGAGAAATGTAATTGAGGGTAGTGAAAAGCGAGAGCTTGAACTCCTGCAATGAGGTGTGATTAGAGAGGTGTTCATCAGGAGTGAGTAAATGCCGCCCCTCAGTTCTGTTAGGCAATGCTGCCATCCAGTGGTACCTGCGGAAATCCAGCCAAACTTAAAATTTGTTTCTTTTTGACAAGTGGTTTTGCAATGCTTGGCCTTTCTTATAATGTGTATAGAGGGAGATCTCTAAGGAGCTGCTTTTTTCCTTAACTTAAAGCTGCTGTAGTTTGTACTTTGAGTTCATATGCATTATTTCAATTCAACTCCACAGTGGTGGTGTCGTACTTGAGACTGATTTTGAGACCACTTTTTGAAGGCCTCATCTCAGAATCAACCACATTTTTAATTCGTCTTGTCTCGGTCTCAGATACAGTGGACTCAGGATTTTGTTTCAAGGCTACCACTGCGAATATCACTAAATCGCCTGCATATCGACTAATTTATTTGTTAACATCATTTCTTTGGTTGAATGTAAAACTTCCTGCTTCAAATTAAAGCAGTGATGAATAAAGACGGTGAAGGTGATATCAGCTCTTACTGTTCATTTGTATGTATATGGGTGTTTTTATGGGTCTTTAACATGAGTTTGGGGGTCTAACCAAGTGCCTATGGTTTCCAGGTTCCACATGTCATGCAGTATGGGTCTCGCCCTGCACTGATCTTGGTCTTGACTTGCTCTCACATCCTCATAGTCTTGGTCTTGTCTCGATACACTTTGGTCTTGGTTTAGATGGTCTGGAGTACAACACGGAGAGAGAGCTGAAATACCGAGAATTTTGTCGGTGTCCAAATATTTATGGACCTAACTGTATATTCTTACCTTGTAGTCCTTCATTGAGTTGAGACTTTTGTCTGCTGTCAGTAATTAGGCAAAATGTGTATCAGGCGAAAAAAGATCAAATAATAAAGTGTTAAATAATGGAAGTGCAACTGTCCACAGTGGGAGCTCCAACTCTCTCAGGCCCCAAGCAGCGTTGCCTCTTGGTGAACGCCACCGTGCTCCTAACCACGGCCTCTTTACAATTCAAAAAACCAAAAACAAAACTGAAGAAATAAGTTCTGCTGTCTTTGATGATGCAGCTTGCACTTTTTTTCAACGCCACCAGTAAAACCTCATCCCAGCACACAGCGCAGCACTGGGAGTCAAACAGAGAGAAGCAGTCAGGTGCAAGAAACAGACAAACAAACAAACAAACAAACAAAAAATGTACACATTATGGGGATATTTTACTGAAAAAACTTTTTTCTTGTATTTGTATGTCGTGGACAAATGAGTATAATGCACCATTATTCTGACAGATACAGCAGTCCTTAGACATTTTACAGCCAAGAAGTGCTTTCAGTTTAGAAATGTACCTCTTTAGGGTTGTAATACAAATTTATTTTCGGAGAAAGACCAGATATTTAAAATAAATGGGAAAATAGGCACCACATAAAGCAAATACATATACCGGTATATATATTTGCTTATACAGTCGATCCTCTCATCTATGGACACTGCAGATATTTGATGCAATGGATAAAATCCCCTGGTCTGAATACATAATCCATTAGCCAGAATGTCCGGTACGAAAGTTTAAAAATCCCGGTTGTTGTGAAATGAGTCCAGTAATTCGGCAATTGTCCGCTAGGTGGCGTGCGTGTACTAGTTGCTTACAAGCGTCGGTTGAGCTGTGGTCCTTGTGAAGCTATACTGTTTTTTCGGTGATTATTTGTTGCTTTTTTACTCTTTTTCTGCCCAGTGCCATCATTATGCCACCCAAAGATAAGTCTAGTGGTAAAAGAAAGCGTCTCAATCTTAGTATTGGCCAGAAATTAGAGCTCATTAAGAAGTCTGGTGTTTCCGTCTCCCGTGTTTGTGAGGAGTATGGTGTGAACACACATAAGGGAAATGATATTTACAGTTGTATTTACATCTTTATTTATTTATGTTTGTCGTTATGCTGCTTGTCATGTGTACAGTACTTGGGGAGCACTTTCATGGACCGTAGTGGTGTTTTTCCTTGTTTTCCACTATTTTAACCCCCCACCCCCACTGGTAACAGTGGTTATTTGTGCCCATTTTTTTTTAAAGCAAGATGCCGCACCACCACACTAGAGACACAAGAGTCTACCTTGAGGACGTTTTACCCTTTGGTGTCTACATAAGTCTAGTAATACAGGTCTTATGCAGATATTGTTCATGTTGACGTGTGTATACATTTTTTTGGGCCCCTCTGTATGTATCGTTGTGTTTGATTAATGTAGCTCACAAATCAGAAGGCCATAAGTTGTGCATGCATGAATGAATGAATGACTTCTTTTGTCAGTAATCTACACACATTGTTATCTTTTCAAATGATCATTTAAACATGAAATGTAAATAATAATTACATTAACAATAGGAGTTTATTATTATCATGTCATTTTAAAATGACAGCAAATAGGCTTTGTACTGTATATAAATCTCTTTCTTTGTGCATGTGTGTACACGTGTGTGTTAGCTGCAGACTGGCGGGAGCAGCTCAGCCCTTTGGTGGTGGCGCTGAAGGACTGTGTAAATGAGGTGGCAGACAGAGCAAGCAAGTCTATGAGTTTTGTTCTCCTCCAGGAGGCAGCGTGCAGCACACCATCTGGCCTGCAGCTCCAACAGAGACGTGACACTGTATTCAGCCAAGCGGTGAGCACCACTTACTGGCCACGGCCCTGGCTCATCCTCACACACATCCACTCTCAGCACACATTCCTCTGAAGCCCTGACACAGTTTTAAATGAGAATTAGCTCACATCTGCTTTTCTCCTGTGCTCCGTTATCTGTAGTGTTGTAGAATTGGTTGACCTGCTCCTACTTCTCAGTCTGTGTGCATTTAGTTTAGTTTCCATTGAGCCTGAAACATTGGGCTTGGAGGGAAAGCAGTGGTTTTATGGCAGTCGGAAGCCACATATGTTTCTTTTTGAAACACACAGTAAGTGGATGCGTTGTACATCTGGTACATGTCTGACAAGCAGCGCCTTTCTGAATGTCATCAGTGAGAGATGACCTGGTGCTCTCCAGGTATTCCTGCTGAACGAGATGCGCTGTCGTGCAATAATCCCATGAGATCATTTGAAAATCTGCATGACGCACTTTTAATTGATCACGGAGGAACAGTTACAGCCTGTGTTTATATCACAGGTACTTCATTCTACGTGGTCTCCCCCTTCCCCCCCAACTTGTGACCAAATGAAGAGTTTGAACCAAAGATTCTACAGTGGAGCAAGATGGGTCACTTACGCAATAGGCAGAAGTATGCACCGTGGACGCCATTTTGATAAGCCCACCGTAACTTATCTGTTTCAGCAAACGACAGCTAGCGCCACCTCTTGGAAAATATACGCTAAACTGTCCAAAGTTCTTCAAGCAGTCATGAGGAGGTTAATTGTTGTCGATACTATCTGAGAGAACAAATCGATGTCTGAAGTCAAATGCAATCCACGCTGTTAATCGATATCTGAGGCTTAAATCAAATGGGGCTAATTTTGCAGTGTAGCTGCATGGAGTTGAACTTACCTCAGTTGGGCTCCAATTATTGAGAAAAAATCAAACAATCCGCTCAAATAATCTA
>JAQMCW010000037.1:563141-574041 GCA_030068335.1 Chrysichthys cranchii | reverse complement strand
TATATAAAAATGTGACAGTCCAGCCTGAATTCTGTCCCCAGATGTGAACGGCCGCCGGTTATGAATTATGTGCATATGAAGTCGATTTAATTGATGGCCTGCAGCTTACATTAATCTTTTATTTCATTTCATCAGATATATTTATAGTAGTAGCATGATTGGTCAGGCTGATTTCTTAAGATAATTAATACGGAAAGCACAGTTTTTTCTGTGCTCTTTTTAAAAAGTAAGCTTCTGTGTATCGTGCTGCAGTTGACTATATTGAACATGTTGAAGTTCGTGATATTTTTGCACATCAATCCCTATTTTGCACAAGTAGATACAAAGTGTTCACTAGAATAATCTGAAATGGTTGCGTCCTCCGACTAGAACCAAAAAGAAGGTTGGTTTTTTTTATTGGGGTTTTTTTTGTTTGTTTTTTTTGGCTCTGCAATAATCAGTTTAATTTATTCAACTTTGTTTGATCTGATCTGAAACTTGCAGATCTGTTTACTTTTTGCATTGCTTAATACTTTTTCGTTATTTTTAAATAGATCTTCTGAATTTACTTGGATATTTTAGTCAGCCCTGACCTGTGTGTATGATGAGGTCACCTGAACCATCACCCCATCTTTCTTTTCTCTGTTATTCACTATTCCTCCCCCTAACGTTGTCTAAATGCAGCTCTGTTCTGCTTTTGTTAGGAGCTGCTTTGAATTGCTTCTGTCCGTACCTCAGAATGAGATCCCACTTGAAGCCTGGCTGCAGTTTCACGGCTCTGTTCAGGTGAGACGTGACCATCCCTCACCGCATTGCCTTTTGTCCCTTCCCCCCCAAACCGCCCAAAGAGAGCATGTAAAAGTAATATTGAAACCTGAACTGAAAATGCAGAAGTTAAGAGAAATGCCTGTCTAGGAAGGAAATGCGTTTTTTTTTTTTTTTTTTATTCTTTCTTTCATTATATATTTAGGAAGTGTGTACTTTCTTATAGAAAAGATTAGTATTTCTCTCCCTGTGTGCATTTTTACAAGGTTATTAACCCCAGTAGCACCTCTGGGGTCATATTTGACCCTAACTTTTATTTCACTCTTATATTCAACCCACTCAATGCTTGATGGACATCCCAGAATGTCTCCTAAGGATCATTTCATAACATGTAGTTGGAAAGTGTTAATAAAAAAACCCACACTTGTTTTTGTGTTCACTGAGCCTGTATCATTTTAGCTAATGGAGATCTTTTTACTTTTATAAGATCTGTGTTTTCCACGGTTACATCACATTTTGGTTTTTGGTCTTTTAGTTATGGTCATAAACTCCACTGATTATTAACAAAGGTTATCTGGGAAAAAAATCTGTATTGCAGCTTTTATTTCTCCTAAACCCTGTTCCAGCATTCAGGAGCATAAAAAAAGAAAGAAAGAAAAAAGAAAGACAGATTGAACCAGTTGAGTGTGACAGCAGATCTTCATGAAGGTGGGATACAGTACCTCAGTACATCCTGCAAGATATGCCAGGACTTGCTTGTAATGTAAAAAGCAAAAGAGAAACCCTTTTAATATTCAACGAAAAGCTGAATAATGTAACTTGAATAGGACTGACCTTCAATCCTTATCCACTCCTGCTGCTGTTCTTTGGCAAAATCCGTCCTGCTCAATCCCAGCATAGATACTTTTGATTTATTAGGCTTTAGACAAAAGGACATTTCTTCTTTTTAACTTACTTGTCTGAATGTAATTGTATATAGTGTAGAATAGATTGCCTTTGTCACTGCATTTAAATACAATGAAATTGGAGATGCGTTGTTAATATTGTTGATAAAGCTTTCTAGATGAAAGCTTAATAATATCCAGAAAGCCCACTCTTCAGCTAAAAGCATACCATGAGTCAATTTCCCTTTAGTTGTGGCATGCTTTTAACAGTAGATACAGGTATATTTATATTCTTAATAAGCAAGCCAGAGGCGACAGTGGCAAAAATAATTTGGTGGACTGTACTCTCGTAGTTTCATATCGACCAGTGTGGTCACATGCACTGCTAAATAAACTCCCGAGCTATCTCAACCTCTGATCAGCGTATGCATGCTTATCACTTTGTGGTTAGAGAATGGTTCTCTTGCAATATTACCACGATTAGTAACATTAGCAACCTTTTATATTGCAGTGATGGAAATTCTGTACTTTTTTGTAGCTTGTCTTCTTCGGCTTAAAATAAAACTACATAGTGAGACCAAGCACTACCACATGAGCCTGAAATGAATGTTTTTATTTTATTAATTGTGTTCAGTGTGATAGATTTGCTCACTTTGTTAGACATGCATCTTAATGAACGAGTTGATTGAACATAAATGTATGAGGGGTTTCGCCAAATTTTATTTAATCAGCACCCATGGAAGAATTTAATTTATTCAAATATGGATGGTCTGCTGTGGTGACTGGTTGAATGTAAACTTGAGAATTCGGTATGTGTGTCTGCAGGCGGCGCATGAAGCTATGCTGGAGTACGGAAGCACAGACCTGCAGGCGCTGGTACAGATCACTGGAGAGGGTGGGGCTTGGAGTAACCCCGCCCTCGTGGCCCTCCTGACCGAGCAGCCCACAGAAGCAGACGAATGTCAGCAGCGTTGTATTTCCTTGTTTTTATGCCTACAGCTGTAGGGTATAGCTCTAGTGTGTGTGGTTTTTCTATGTTTCGCACCTGATCCGTTATCATTTGTTAGTCAAGCCTGTGAGTAATTCTCTGGGGAGATATTTGTTGGAGAATTTATGTAACGTGTGTGCTTGGTTAACGCTTATTGTACTGACGGTTAGTTTTATATGCTGGTGGGTCGCTTTGTGAAATGCTAGTATTAAATAAATTTTCTAATGATCTGTCTACTGGAAGGGTTCTCAGGCTTTTTGCAGACAGACACTTTGACTGTTGGGGGAAAAAAAAAATCCTCTGGACCGCTTCAGTGCCGATTCCTTTGAGCACAAAGCAGTCATTTATAAATTAGGTTCATTATTTTAATGTGGAGAAATGTTAGTTCTGGTCATAAATATTGAAATTGTGTTTCGAGATTTATCAATAAAAAAAGATTTGTATATGTGTATAGAAATACCAAAACCAGTTTGGTCAATCTAGTATCGGATTGCTGTTTTTCGTATGGCAAGCTGATGTTAATGTTTATCTTCCTGACAGTAAATGCATATCTGGGTCTGGAGGGAGGTGACTTTTTGGAGATGCGGATCAAGCATCTGGAGAAAGTTGGAGAGGTTGAGAAGGCTCTGATCCTCACGAAAGCCTGTGGCAACTGCAGCTTGTTACCCAATCAGGCCACATTTCGCCAGACTTATGTCTCACAGCTCTGTCAGCAACTGCCTAGCGAGGAGGCCATTCTAGAGGTAATGCACTCGAATTATAGGTTTGGCACTGAATGCCACGCACGATGCGTATGGTTTTAATACACTTGTATACGTACAAACAAACACGGAAGTAACTAATAACAGTTCTGCAGATAAGACTCGGCTCATTCATGGGCACAATGTGGGATTATGGACATAAATTGCTTTTATAAAGATGTTTGAGAGGTGGTATGGAAGAAGGGATGCTCTAATTAATAATTTTTTTTTTTTTTTATCTTTCTCATAATGCAAGTTTCTACCCTTAGTACATCATGAGGGGCTGCCCTTAAAGGGGGGAAAAAATGATGTTGGCAGAAAGCAACGAGTGGTGTCATATTAATTTGTCTGTGTTTTGCGTTACTATTTTTCTGTCGCTGAATCTGAAATAGAAAAAAATATTCTCCTGTGAAGATGTGTTGATGCCAGTTGGTGAGATGTAGGCATGTGAAGGAAAATCAAAAAGTAAAGGCAATTTTAAAATTTCATGATGGCAAAAGACAAAGCATACAGTGGAGACATCCATCTTCTCCAGAGAAGAAATTCAATAGTCCGCCTCCCAGAAAATCATGTTAACATTCTTTTGTGGCATGAAGCTTCCTATGTCCAAGCGCATGGACAAACAGTGAACAGTGCAAATGACTGTGCATTGCTGTGAAACGAACTTAAACCTGCAATTTGCAGCAAAAGAAGAGGAATGCTTTCCAGATCAGTCTTGCTTCACCATACAGCTACAGCGACAGTAGAGACAATGCAACGTCTTCCACGTCCTCCTTACAGCCCGGGTCTGGTGCCGAGCCATTATCACATCTTCGGTCCACTGAAGGAGGCGCTGCACGGTCACAGATTCACCTCTGATGATGAAGTAAATAAGCGGTGCTCACCTGGCTTCGGGAGCAGCTGAAAAACTTGTCTGGGAATCCAGAAGCTAGATGAACGATACAACAAATGCATCGTCTTGCACGGGGGACTGTGGAAAAGTGATTTGTTCAGTTTCTCACAGTTATTTCTGTTAAAGCCATTAAACGTATTTTGCTTTACTTTTTGATTCTGCCTCGTAGTTTCCATAGTAATAACTCATTGACTTGTACGGTGGATTAAAACGGATGAAAAATGTGCGATTGTCGATTATGGTGTGGGACCGGAGTTGCAAAAGACTTGAAATGAGAGTGCGTCAAAAAAAAAATCACCCACATATTATTTTTTTCTAATTTTTCAGAAAATACATTCCTAAGTCTATAATGTGTCCGTCACCAAAAATATTATCCTGCAAAACAACCTATAAATGTGACTTTGTAGATCAAAGAATGTGTGCTACGCAAGGATTTCACTTCACACATCAAAGCTCAGAGCTGATTCTCTCTCAACTTGAATCCCTGTCAAGTTGATAATACCTTAAACATTTTCACTAATTTCTACAGATCACCTACACTGAATGACCACCAAGCCCCCCCCATGTCTTTTCATTATGATGAAATAATATGATTTGCTTTCATCACTGGAGTTCACGTGAATGCCCTGGAGTTCATGCACGACTCTTGTGTTTGTGCAGAGGCGACTGGGGGACGCTGCAAAGAAAGCCATAAGCAAGCTGCAAGTGCGCACCATCAAGAAAGGGGACAAGGTGATGTCCGCTTTATCATTTTGCTCCACTTATCACACCCTTACCTGTTTTCTTCCTCGTGCATGTTTTAGACGTCCATAAAGTAATCTAATGGAAGAACTGCTTTACTGGAGCTCAAACCCAAGCTGTGTTTTCAGTGTAAAGTTTAGAAGGTTTGCTCTTGAAGAATTGGTTGCTTGAGCTGTAGTGCAGTTATTATCCCAGTCTGTGCTCCATGTCATAAAAAAAAAAAAAATAATAATAATAATTTAAAAAAGTATCAAGGCTGCAGCTATTGCCTTGTGTGCCATTTGTTCTCATTAGCCATGCTCGATGCCTTTTATTGCCGCGCCATCCCTGCCTTCTCAGGTTCTGGGAAATCTCCATTAGCGAAAACAAACAGATCCACACACGTTGACCTAATTGCATCTGTGGCTCTCGTTTCTAGGAAACCGAGTCGGAGTTTGACAACTGCGCTGTGTGCATCGAGGGCTACAAGGCCAATGATGTCGTAAGGATACTGCCGTGTCGGTAAGCTCCAGCAATTCTGTATCTGTCAGCCTGGGAAACACGTCACCGATTTAGCTCAGTGTTGGTAGAACCAAGGGTGGACGTTTGAAGTGTTCATTGGAGAAACTCCCGTCTCTTTGGTGCTCCATGGAGGGAAAACAAACGATGTGAAGCACCAGCATTTAACGCATCACAGCAAGGAGGCGTCTCTGTTTTCTTTGTCGTTCTGGTTGCTCGTTAATTTAAAATGGTCTTAACTAGAGATGTCCGTTCAGAAAGGAAATTCAGAAATTTACGGAAGTACTCTTTGCTACAGAACAAAAAGTCCATTAGGTGGAGTTGGACTTGGGTGGTAGGCGGGCAAGAGTTCAGAGAAAATGGAAGTGAGTGTTTTTCAGGCTGGGTACATGTGTTTAATGGGTTGTGTTGTGGTGTACAGCACTGTGTGGCTTAGAGGTTAGGGTCAGTCTTAATGGAAGAGTTTTTATCAAACCCAGCTCCACCACCTGGACTTGGGTCTGCAGCGAAGACTTAAATCAAGTTTTCACAAAACCAAAAAAATGCAGCAGATTAGTATTTGTTGCGTTTGTTCTCCATGCGACAAATTCAAAGCCAACATCTTGTCTGGGAGAGACTATGGCCGTAGTCAACAGCTGTAACGTGAAACGCCACTACGAGCGATTACAAAACATAAGCATTTCAACCTGTGTCTTATTTATAGCCAGATCATTTACCTCTGCAAATTTTAGTTGGATTTCCTGACTTATCTGCTCAAGCCTAGTTAAAATGGAAAAGGTAGCGTCATCCGAGTTCTGTCACCGGAAGTGACCGGAATGTAGCAGTTTTTCAGAATTGAACCCTCCTGTTATATTGCGGGTCAAATTGACCTATTTTAAAGTAAAAAATAAAAAAAATAATAAAAAATCTAGAAATAAATAGTTAAAAGTATTTTTTCGGTATTAAACTTCTGCTTGACTTAATCAGTGTAATCGGCATATAAAATGAAAATAGTTCATTTCACATACAGGTAGTCCTCAAGTTACGATTGAAGTTGCGAGGAGATGCATTCCGCCACACCCATCATAAGTCGAAAATATCGCATGTCGAACCACTGTGTTGAACCACTTAGCCTAGCTTGGGTATCTCAGCCTAGTTTAGCATAGCTTAGCCTAGCCTACCCAGGAGTCTTTTCCTGTAGAAGACATGCCGTTGAATTAAAATGACTTCTTGAAGTACACAAAAATGCCACGGTAATGCACTGTACAGTACACCGATACACAAGTTAACTCCGTGAGTTGCGGGAGAGAGTGAGGCATCATGCGAGGAGATTGATCCGGGCGTCGTCCGTGTACTTCCGGGCGTCGTCCACGTACTTCTGGGTGTTTCCTGTATACTTCTGGCCATCGTATGCGTACTTCTCGGTGTCGTTCGTATACTTCCGTGTGTCATCCTTATACTTCCGGGTGTCGTTTGCACATTTCCAGACATCGTCTGAATGTACGCATATGTCATACGCTGTTACGCTGGCCTGCCAGCGATACCTGCTTGTGAATTTTAAATATTTTCTACATTTTTTGCACATTGCAATAATCATCGTAACTTTGAAAAATCGGAAGTTGGGCCATTGTAACTCGGGGAGCACCTGTATTTGCAAACAACCAACCGCCCTGCCCTGCCCCGCCCTGCCTCGCATGTCTATATTACATAGATACTGTTCGGGTCAATTTGACCCGCAGTCAAAGTGGAGGCTAAAAGGGGTCAGAAGTGTCAAATACTATTTGTTGATTTTGCAACTGTGAGACATATTTCACACCAGTCACACACACACACAGATATTAATGGTTATTAATAGTTAGTAATGAAGTTAATAATGAGCTGTAAACAATGTTTATTGGGGTTTTTTGGTTTCTTGCAATTTTGGATAATTAAACATACGCCGGGTCAAACTGACCCAAGAACATCCTTGCTGTTCCTGAGAAATGAACATAACAGGATGGTTAAATATAAGAATCATATTAAATTTGAAACAAAACGAATAACAGCTTTAAAACTGGAATGAAAGAAACACAAACAGTTCTTCCTGGCCGTCTGAAATATGCTGTGTTTCTCAGACACGTGTTTCATAAGAACTGCGTGGACCCGTGGCTGCAGGACCACAGAACCTGTCCGATGTGCAAGATGAACATCCTTAAAGCACTCGGCATCCCGGTAAGCCTGTGACTCTTTCCTAATAGCATACCCATCTGTCTTATGTTAATCTAAATATCTAGAAGATGCTGGATTTACTATAAGTGTAGCTCGTGCGTCGTTATTTTTTGTGTAATCGAACGCTTGTCGAAACCCAAGCATATTCAGCAAGTGAAACGATGGAAACCGACGGCCGGGTTGACTCATATTTTTCCTGTTCCCGCTGCTATCCAAACACAGTGCAGCTGCCAGAAAGTGATTAGCTGTAACCTGAGGTTTAAGAAGTGGATTAGCTGGTGTGGGCACGTTTTTGTTTCTTTTGTTTGTTTTTTCACAAGAAACCATGGAGCCAACATTAGTCGATGTTTGACCAGCATTATTTTACCAACTGCCACTGCGTTTCGTAAGATTTTAATTATTTCTTTAAACGTTTGTGCTCAGCTCATGGTACACACTGGCCAGGGCATTGGCCCTTCAGTTGGAAGGTTGTGGGTTCAAGGCCCAGGACCAACAAAGGTACACTGAGGTACCCTGAGCAAGGTACCGTCCCCAAGCACTGATCCCCTAGCGCTGCGCTGTTCGGCTGCCCCCTGCTTCACTTTGTGAATGGGTTAAATGCAGAGAAGTAATTTCACTGTGTCACGCTATGCTGTGCTGTGGTGTGTTTCACGTGTGATGATCACTAGTATACATTACTTATTACTTATTACAACATTTGTTTAACGTTTGCTTCCACGCTGTCCTCGCAGGCGAACGCAGACTGCTCTGATGACGCCCCTCCTGACTACGAGCTGTCCGTCGGCAGCCCTCCCACCAACCCTGTGAGCGGGGGCAGCGACTTGAGCATGAGTGAGAGCTCTGTGGTCTTGGACCGCCTGCCGCATCTGCACCACGAGCCCGAGTCTCTCACGCAGCTTGAAGTGGGCCCTCGCATCGCCAGCAGTAAGTGCTCCAAGACGCTGCACCCAGCACACGTTTAAAAAGACGCAGCGACAATCACCGGATAGTTCTGCCATTTGACGTTGTGAAATCCCGAAGCTGGGCATTACCGTTCGGAAACACTGGTGGCCAACGAACAAACAGAAGTAAATCTTTTCGACGTGAAAAGTAATCTACAGCAGTAGCTATTCAGCAAAAGATCTAGCGCGCACTTATTGCAGTGCGTAGATGTTTGTTTTGTGAAGGAAACTGTTGTAAATAGGGCTAAAGAAGCAGGAAACCACTGATGAGAACATTTAGCTGCGAGAACACATGAATACCAGGACAGACACCAGACTGGGACGACCACCTGGGCACGTCACGAAGAGAATTTCAGCAACGTGCAAACGAAATGGCGTTAACCAGGCGCCTCGGCGTAGGACATAAGCTAACCCGAACGTCACGGAAACGTGAGACATGGAGATATGCGCTACGGAGTGTTACTGCATTACCATCTTAGCTTAGTGGTTCATTTTTCCAGTCTAAAACAAAACAAAAAAAAAAGTCAAGCAGAAATGCAGCTAAATCGTCATCGGTTTTGACTCCATTCATGAGTGGGAGAGTGGGGATCGATTGACACGCCGTCAGACACTCCTCCTGCCTCTAATTGGTCGCACTTGGTGGAGCCTGATTCCCCTACACATACACACACACACACACACACACACACACACACACACACACACACACACACACTGTATCGTGTACTACTCTCAGGACTCAGTGATGGTTTTAGCAAATATGACAAAGTTATTTTTATCCAGGTTACCTTCTGCAGCTTTAACTAGCTATCTTCAAAGTGTTCTCACTATTGTTCTCCTTTTAACCTGGTTTCAAGGCGACCAAAACGTGGGCCAGCTGATGAATTTCTGATCTGTAAATACCGCAACGCATTATGTGTCGCAATCCTTCAGCCAGGTGAGACTTAATAACTTCTCTACACAAAACAGCAACATTTCCAGTTCCAGTCACAGTATTTACACCCTTACCCAGAGCCATGCCTCGTCCATGCCTCGAGGAATTTCTAACATGCTAATGTGCGCTAATCAGGCCGTGGTTCCTGTATAAAGCAGGGTTGCCTGCTGAGCGTTTACCTTGGCCTGGTTCACTTCCCGTCAAGCGTGCCAAGATTCCACTCTAAGTAGTGTAAAACACACAGCCAGAACACTAACGTGAACCTCGAGTCCCAGAGAGACGAGAGGGCGAATAGCACCTTTATGTTCTCCCCTTCAAACGGCTAGATCCGTACTGACGTGATAACCGATCGCTCGAGTGAAGGCGTCAAGCCGACAGCTTGCTTTAATCAGGGACGCCTTGTTTTCTCCAGAATTTGGTCCTTGATTAACGAGCCCACATTAGCCATGCGTTTATGTGCGGTACCAGAAACACAAGATTGATTTAAAACAAGGGTTACGAGGTAGTATGAACCCCCGGGAACTGCTAGGGAAAAAAAGGGGGGGGGAATGTTTTCACATTGACGGCTTGGAAAACACACACTAAAGTCGAGTTGCATTCTTTTACAATTACACAAACTGTTCTGTAGTTCACAGCAGTATGGAGTTTGTGTACTGTTTTCTGGCATCGGAGCAAGTTTCTAAGCCAAACAGTGCTCAAAGGGGTGTGTGTGTGTGTGTGTGTGTGTGTGTGTGGGTGTGTGTGTGTGTGTGAGAGAGAGAGGGAAACGGAGAGTATTTTGGACCTTGAAATTTTAACAGGGCTATCAGTGTAATTTTGCAGACAGGCTTGAAGTGTACTAATGCACAGTGTGACCTCCGAACAAGACCCCCTGGAGGGGTTTCCACGGTTATGCTCGGACAAGCTTTTGCAGCAGCTCTATCCGCATACAAGAGCTCGCAGGCTTCTTAAACGCGCTTTGCCATCACCATTCGCATACTTTTCCATATTCCATCAAGACTCATTCCAATGTCGCTGACGTATAAGGAGAGGCGAAAGGAAAAGGAAGGCAGCTGGGACCGTTTAGCCATCTGGACGGATCCCTGCCGTTTTGCGAGTGTGTATCAAAACAACCGTTAAAGCCGCGAGGTTTTTCTCCCTTTCATTCGTGTAATGAGAATCTGAGAGTCGAAGCCTGTTAAAGGAAGCATATACAGACGTGGACAAAATTGTTGGTACCCTTCTGTTAAAGATAGAAAAACCCACAATGGTCACTGAAATAACTTGAAACTGACAAAGTAGTAATAAATAATAATTTACTGAATATGAACTAATGAAAATCAGACATTGCTTTTGAAATGTGATTCAACAG
>JAQMCW010000037.1:399046-410534 GCA_030068335.1 Chrysichthys cranchii | reverse complement strand
CGGGCCGCGGACCGGTACCGGTCCGTGGGTCTTTGGGTGCCGTGCCGTGCCGCTCTCTTTCATTGCAACAATTTTCCGCCCCCCCGCGCGCCCGCGCTCTCCTCCATCGCAACATTCAACCCCCCCCCCGGTCCGTGAAAATATTGTCTGACATTAAACTGGTCCGTGATGCAAAAAAGGTCGGGGACCCTGATCTAGACCTTTTGTTCTCGATATGCGCAGGTTTTCTGGAAGAAGACATTTATTTACCTTTTTTCTTTTTTTTTTTACACCAATTAGTTTTCTGCCTCTCCAGCCTTTTTTCATTTACATTACATGACATGTCCATTTGGCACAGACACCCTTACCCGGAGCGACTTACATTTATGTCATTTTTTTTATACAACTGAGCAGTTGAGGGTTAAGGGCCTTGCTCAAGGGCCCAGCAGTTGCAACTTGGGGGTAGGATTTGAATTCCCATCCTTGCGATCAGTATGAATATGGGAAGCTCATACTTTACCACTTCACCATTATGGATCCTTAATTTCTAAATAACTCTCAAACCAGTCCTAGCCAACAAATCCCATTTCGGCTCTACGCCAACCCTAACAACAGCCAGAGCAAAACTGTGAAGTGTGTGTAGGGCCCTGAGGACTGGTCATCATCACACAATCCCTTCAGACAGCATCGAGTTGCCCCGTAACTAAAACAGACTTACTTTTTGTTACTGCAATCTATAAAAATGGTCATCAGAGCTTCAGAAAAAAAAGAGTAGGTAGTCAACTAAATCCTGTATAATTTTCTCCCACAGCCCAAACAACACGGTGCTGTTTTTAACACAGTCTTGGAGTAGAAACGCAGTTGGGCAGTTTGCCCGATAGCCGTATCCTTCCCTTATTGGCTCGCAAACTTAGCTTCATATCTTCAGTGTAAAGATGCCAACGATGCAGCTTTCATTCTCTTAATACAGTACAAGCATGCTTCACGTTACCCATTAATATTAGATACGCAGGTCAAATTATAGTAACCAGTTAGGTTGAATGACCAAAATAACGGTTTCTCTTTGCAAAACAGGACATGACCAGAGAACAGATTGGTGCGGAGAAAGTCGCTCTGCAGAAAGCGCTGCTGTATTATGAAGGCATCCATGGCAGACCGGTGAGTGTGTGTACCCAGGGTAGCCTGGTTGATTATGTATTTCTCACGTTCATGGTGCACCAGATTGCCGGTGGAGAGGTTATAATGTGTGAAAATACGCCTTGTGTATATGTGCGCGTAGCCTGCATGACACGTGGTTGATGTCTGCGTTGGCGTCAGCCTGCGTTTACTTCGACAACACCACCACGTCGAATCGTTTCCCTACAGTCCGCTGCAATTTGATTCTCAAGACCGTTTGGGCTGTCAGAACGTAGGACGCGTCTGGCTCGTTCCAAAACCGACAGAGTACTGTACCGCGATAAAAGGCGTTTGTTATTGAACCAAGGTTAATTACAGTGCTGTAATTACTCTCATCTGTATCAGGGCTTCAGCTCATTAAGCAGGTCAAACACAGCTCAATTTCTCCGTTCGCTGTTTGTTTTTACAGGCACGGAGTCACACCCCGCATTAAAAATTGACATTCGCTCATTTTGTCGACGCGATTATTCCAAAGCGACGTACAGTTCAATACAAGATAATGAAACCGAGCAACGGCAGGTTAAGGAAGCAAATCCTGATGTTTCCTGATCAGAATCCCATAGCCTTATCCACAGAGCCACTGGCGGACTGTAACAGAAATGACATTTTTATTAACATTGAAACAGGAAATAGCCCCCCCCCAACCCTAAACATACTACGCAGAGCTCATTTGCACACTGGAAAGTGATTCTCTCTCTCTCTCTCTGTTTTTAACCCTATTACACATACCGGTTCAACACTAACTCCTCTTTCCTCTTTCAAGATCACAAAGACTGAAAGACAGCTCATGAAGCCTCTGTATGATCGATATCGCCTCGTCAAACAGATCCTATGCAGAGCGTCCACCATCCCAGTCATCGTAAGTACAGTCGCTGTCCTCATCCCGAGTATATATACGCATCTGTCCAACAGCTGGATTTTTTTTTTTTTTTTTCAATTTCAGCAGCTAGGAGAGAATTGTATGGCCTCAGGATAGCAATAAGATTTGAAAACATGACACCCAGAACTGGTAGCTTTGACTATTGTGACTATTGTGAGCATTAGCATTACCATAAACAGCATTCAGATACAGGAAATAGTTAATACTACAGGTAGGAAGAGCCACACTGATGCTCTACCCTTCAAGTGTTATTTGCTGGTCTAGGATCAGTTTAAAATGACTGGTGTAGTGGGTTAAGCTGACTTTTGTTTTTAAGCTGATCTGAGGTCAGTGTTCTGAGTGGTTCCTTCCTTATGACCCTCCACAAGCAGGGCTCTCCGTCCAGCAAGCGCCGAGGCCCTCAGCTGCAGCCCATTATCGAGGGGGTTCCCGCGCTCTTCTTCGACCACGGCAAGGTGAAGAGCTGCCGTCCGGCCAATCAGAAACGCCCCCTCCAATTAACCAATCGCGATCGCAACCTGTTGATTCGGAGTCACGTAACTGTACAGAAATCAGTAGCTTTCGAATGCTTGGAGTGCTGTGTGATCCCCCCCCATCCCCTCCACTCCCCCTCCCCCCCCCACACTGATTGTGATCGTGAAGCTGTGATTAAACTCACACAGATGTGTTTTGTGCGCATGGCGTGCGGTGAGATGAAGAGGAAATGTCCCGGGAGAATCAGTGGCATTGACTTCAAGTTTGGCTCGATGCATAAAAGGGATTAAAAGGAGTACTCCGTCAGGGTTTAACCTAATCTAATCTCCACCCTCCGCATCTGTAGCGTGTGTGGGATTACCACGGACAAGAGGTGACACCAATAGAAAAGCTGCACACTTGCCCAGAACTTGCTTACAATGCAAGATTTAGGGCAGCTTTTAGGGCAGGTTGTGTAAAAGACACGTCTTAGTCGAAGGGTTAAGAATTCTTTTTTTCTTTCTGTCGAAATTCTTGTCTATGGTAATCACACCTAGAAAACTTCGGAGTATTCCTTTAACATCGTTGTGATGGTGTGCATATGAGTGCATCTTGATCACACTTTGGATCATGCAGCCAATCTGTATAAAAGATCACCTCTCACTGTAACATTCTGCTCTCCCTCCTTAATCTAACTCCGATTAAATTACCAGTGTTGATTGAGTGAATCCTGCATGGAGGTTTAACCTGAAGACCTTTGAACTAACCGGCTCTGGCGTAAACCTTTGAGCTAACCAGGCATAAACACGTCTTCTGTGCAGGAGGAAGAGGACGGCTCAGACGACGACAACGACAACGACAACAGGACGCAGTTTGCGCAGCTGACGGTACGTCCCGAGCTGAGCATGTTGGAATTTCTGGACCACCTGGACGAGGAGATGGACGGTTTTATTTCACCTGTAGACGAGCTGTCGCCTTCGAAAAACAGCACCGACATGAGACTGTCCAACCTGCACGCTGCCACCACGTAAGTGTCGCATGCTAATGAGTAAAAGGTTAAAAAAAATCGAAATCAACAGCAGGGTGGTGCGGTGCAGAGTTACTGTCGCCACCCCAAAGTTCATTATTCTTCTACAACAGCAGGTCCTGAAGTGTTTCATCATTCCGCTCATACTACAGGATTTTGTCAGTTATTCAAATTTTTATTTAATAAAGAACATCGTTTAAACTTTTTATCCGCTTTTAGTTACATTCAGTGTCACGGAACGTCCGCAGAACAACCAGGTTTGGGTTTTTCGGCTACAAGCTTAAGTTTTGTCACCGGCCTTTTTTTTGTTTGTTTGCTTGTTTTTCTTGAAACGCAGCACGTCATGTTCCCGAGTGTGAACGACGTCCTGAAAACGTGAAGTTACAAGCTTTCAGAAACATCTCCTCGCGGAAAACGTCACTGTCTGCGATTAAATCACCGAATAAATCATTTATGTCGAGTGTCCAGTATAGAACTCCCGGTTTCTTGTTTCTCTCCTGAAAGGGCGCATTAACATAAAGCTTACAGGCGGAATACATGTCGGATATGGCGTTACGGAAAATCACTCGACGCCTCCTGACTGAACAGATTAGCTGTGGTATCGACATGCATGGCACTTCTAGTCGCGTCTAGAATTCTCCCTGTCGGTGTAACAAGCATCGTGACTATGCACTGCAGCTTACAGGCTGTACAACGCTGTTAGCAGAACAAGATAAGACAAGAAAGTGGCTGCATGCGATCGGAACGGATCTCTAAGGTATTTACACTTCGTTCAGGCACACAAGAGGCAAGCTGACGGCCTCTTAGAAAGCTGATGAAAGGCTACAAACAGAACCGTATTTGTTTTTGAGAGACTTGCACCAGACGAAGTACAACCCCCCCATCTTTACAAATGTTCTCGTATCGACCTTTGTCACGTGAAAGAAAAGAGTAACTAAGAATAGAGGACATTCAGCTCCGAGCATGTTCCCTGAATAGAGTTGTGTTTGTCCATAGACCAACTCCGACGTTGCTCGCGATAGCATTGTGTCGTCCTGAAAGAGCTTCTGAACATCCCTCCTTCTTTCGCACATGCAGGCAGGAACTAGTGGAGCAGCTCCAGGAAGCTCGAGAGGAAAAGAAAAGAATCCGAAAGAACCTGCGCGAATTCGAGGACCAGTTCTTCAGGCAAAACGGCAGGTAAGGGACGACCGCGCCAAAGATCAGAAAGGAAAGACGTGGCACGCATAGTGAAGCACTCGAGAGAACGCTAACCATGCTCTTGTTCTGCAGAAATGTACAGAAGGAAGATCGCTCGCCCTTGGCGGAGGAATACAACGAATACAAGCACATCAAAGCCAAGCTGAAGCTCCTGGAAGTCCTGATCAGCAAAAGAGACTCCTCGAAGTTCATCTAGCGCTCGGCGTCGAGGAAATGAAGCAAAAGGACACGCAGACTCGCGCACATGCTAAATATTAGCTAAAGCTAAATAAGCTCGTTGAAAGCCCTCCTGTTGAAGGCGCACATTGGGTGGGTTTTTGTGCCCCCCCCAGGCCATCTGTAGCTCACAGTCAGATTTGGATGCAGAAGATCCCACATCCCAGTTCCACCTTCTCCTCCTCCCTGTTGGATTTCTCTCCCACTATTCACACACATACACACACACACTCGCACTCAGAGCGATACGATCTCACGCTCCTTCTGCTGAACTGCAAACAGATGCCATGTATCTCAGTTCCGGCGCCATCGACCAATCAGCCGCGGCTTTAGTCAACCAAACGGTCACCTTACCCACCGACAGAGCACACGCTTGAGGCACTCAAATGTTGTACACATTCAGTACGTGGAATACATTCGATTTCAATATTTATTCCGTCGAACCCTTCTGTTTTAATAGAGCGTGTGTTTAATCAGGATTAGAAAAGTTTCACCTCTTTATTTTTGATGTGAAATGAGATTAGATTTGTGGATGATTAACGCTACACTGCCAGGCAAATGTTATGGTTATTGGTTCAACGGTGAAAATCACCCAATCTTGGGCATCTGCGATCAAATTAGACACTGTAGATGGAAAGATGTAGATGTTTTGTCCCTGAAACACACAGGGATGGGCAGGGCTACACGTTATCCTGCAGCCAGCCAGCAGGGGCACCCCACCCGTGTCTGCAATACTTTGTGGAAAGTCACACTGTTCGCAGTTTTCATTTTTGGAGGGGGTCGGAGTGTGTCCGCGCGAGGATCTGTCCAGCACAGATCAAGTGCTGTCAGAAAGAGATTCGAGTCTGAGTCGGATTCTGGAAAACAAAACAGGAAATCAACTTTGTGGCTGCGATAAACACATGTCTCAACCTAGGTATTTATAGGGTTTTTTACGTGGCCCAGGCTCCGTGTTCTCAGAGCTCAGGTGATTTCTGTTATTTCCAAGCATTCTCGTTTTAACACTACACACCCCTCGACGTTTTATTCGTTCCTTTATTTAAGTACAAAAACCCCCCCGAAAGTTTACATTTCGTTCCGATTTACACAAACAGGTGTAAGCACAACGTTAACCGGCCTAGTGATGTTCAAAGACATTTGACTGGCAGTGTTTTTATTCGTTCTCCCCCCCAAGAGGGATTCTGTGTCTGAAATCAGATGAGGCACAGTTAAGACAATTATGGGAAATTTCAGGGGGGAAAAAAAAAAACAAAATAAAAAAAGCAAACAAAAAAAAAAAACCCCAATACCGCCATTTTACCTTTGGTGAATTTCATCAGAATTCAGCTCGGTGCCATATTTCACGCATTTCTATTTGCCCTATGAATAGTGTTGCAGCTGTACACAAAGTCTTTATTGTATTCTTGTATGCTTTCTCTGTGCAGTAATTTGCTCAGTGTAGCCAAAGCAAGATTTATTTAGCGAGAATTGTTGTTGGTTTTTTTTAATTTCTTTAATACCTCGTGGGGCTAAGACGCACATCATCTCCATCCGAGATGACCAGATTTGCGCTTGTATTTTATTTTATTTTATTTTTTGCATTTTCTTATTTGACAGGTCTAAGTCTAGCTTTTTATCAAACGATGACATGGGCCAACAGCATCACAGCAACCTGGCTGCCATTTCTTAGCTCAGAGAGCTCACGAGAGAGATTCAGAGTTCAAAAGAATCATGTTAGTGTCTCCTGTTGTTTTTTTTTCTTCTCGAAAATGGATCTATTGCAG
Source organism: Chrysichthys cranchii (assembly GCA_030068335.1). NCBI lineage: Eukaryota > Metazoa > Chordata > Actinopteri > Siluriformes > Claroteidae > Chrysichthys > Chrysichthys cranchii. The sequence continues at coordinate 403,840 of JAQMCW010000037.1, read as the reverse complement.
TGTGACCTTCGTTTTTTCTGAACGTGAACACTGATGGTTTATAATGAATAAGGGTGTGTACATTTTAGTACATGATTTATTTGCATTTTGTACATATGACTTAAAGCAAAACCTATTTTTACTGAACTCACTGGTGTGCAGTGTTATTTTTTTTTAGCACTGGTCTTTATAATAGTATGATAATTCAGGGATGGAAAAAAACAAAACAAAACAAACAAACAAAAAAAAAAACCAAACAATCCATGCACGAATATTCAGTAGTCAAAGAAACGACAGAGGCCCTGAGTGGTTCCTCTGGAGCACAGCTCATGTCACGCGTTCTTATATCGCTATACAGTTAGCAGCCCTATTCGGACAGGGTTACTTTAGCTTGGGGAGATGGTTAATGTCATCATAGTGATCCTCCACTATATCGCGGTTCATATTTCACGTCCCTGGCTATTTGTGGATTTTTATTTCGAATACATCTCATTTTTGAGGCTTATTTTCCCCCCAGTATTATAAAATATACACAGTAAAATATTAATAATGTATAAAATACAGTACAGTGTAGATCATATTTACACAGGAGACAAAGAACACATAGCGTTGTTTATGAAAACGCAGTGTGGGGATACTGAAAAAAAATTCTGGCCTGAAAAACGAGTCTGGCCAAACGGAATGCCCTATTCATTTAATCTTGGTTTTGATTGGCTGCTGGCTACGATGCATATGGTTGGGGAGAAGCAACTAGCCTTCGCCAAAAGTATCGGCAGTGCTGGAGCTCCCATATTTCTACCTTGAATTAATTTCTTCCTTTCGTCTTTCGTGGAAAGGTTTGGAACGTAACCCTCGTGAAAGACGAGGGATTACTGTACTACTGGATTATTTCTAGGATTTTCTATCCTGTCAGTAAGTGTTTACACACTGCAGGTGCACTTGCCTGGGAAGATATACACCATATTACAACTGCTAGAAAACAACCAGTAAATATAACCACATTACGTCCAAGTTCTCTCGGTGGGAAAACAGGATTTGTACATTTTCTTCCGAAGAACACGGACAAAAACTCCTGGTGGTGTTCCCCGTTTTCCTTCGTCACTAGTTGAAATCAAAATGAAGTTCAAACACACAGAACAGTGAAATATTCATAATATTAAAGATAAAAAAAAAAATCTCAGAGAACTTATCTAAGAACTGGGATGTTGGAACGTTTTATTCCGCCCCAGAATTCCTTTCATTTGAGCTCCAATGTGGAGAAAAATTGCACGCCTTCATATTTGTCTTATTACTGCCAAGCTGGCTAACTACGATGAGTGATGGACAAGTTCTTCCTCGAATTAATAAACTGTACGGTCAGTGTTCTAGATCTAACAAGCAAACATGCTGATTAATCTAAAGCTCAGGAGAACTCACTGATAGATTTTAAAAAAAAAAGTGCTGCTTTGTTCCCTCTTGTTGCTCTGAGCACGCATGCTGAGTAAAATCACGTTCCTTACTGATTCGATTCGGGTTGAGAAAACCCTCCTGAGGAGGAATTCCGAGTAGTTTTCTTGTCTGAGGTCGGATATTATTGAGTTCCCAGTCCACGTTTATCCTGCCATACGTGGTAAGGTCCAGTTACCTCCTAATACACAGCAAACAGCCAACTAATACACAGCAAACAGCCAAAACCAGTACCTATAATCAAGGTCAAACGAGTCCATTTCAAAAGTGAAGTGTGTGTAGTGTGATGAGAACGTGTTCATCATGAAGAAATTCCCATCTCTGTGATTTATACATTGTTTGCTTAGCCTGCGTGAATGAATCGTAATCACAGTCATTACAGCCCTTAGAAACATTACTCCAAAAGACGTCCTGTCCAAACACTACTAATGACCGTGAAAGATTAGAGAGAGAGAGAGAGAGAGAGAGAGAGAGAGAGAGAGAGGGGTTTGGAACAACCTTAAAGTGGCCGGCTCACCCTTCCCAGAATCCTATCCGTCGTTTTTGTTGTGAAACTGCTAGCTGCCAGCTCTCTGTGCAAATTAATTCCCTGTCAAGTTATATGAGGAAGCTTTAAAGAAATTAGGCCTCATCTTGTCTTTCCTTCACAGTTCCGGTGCATAACAACAGAATAGCTACAGGAAAACTGAATGTATCGGTTGAAATATTATTCAGATATTGACACTGATGAAATGTCTTCGATTTCATGTTAGATCACGCCACATTAAATCATCGAATCATGCTACCTTAAATCATCTCACGTTAGATCACGCCAAGTTAAATAATCGAACCACGTTACATTAAATCATCTCGCGTTAGATCACGCCACGTAAATCATTGAATCACGTTACATTAAATCATTTCACATTAGATCATGTTACATTATCTATATCCGGATTGTTTTGGGAATACCAATGGCACTGAAATTGCCGACACTCTGCTGGTGCAGAGGATCCTGGGAAGATTGATCTGGTCCCTTTATTTAAAAAAAAAAAAAAAAAAAAAAAAAAAAAAAACAGCACAGAGTACACGACCCATTGGGAGGTGGAATTTTCATTTTAATTTAAATGCTCTGGAAGGAAAACAAAAATAGATAAAACAATATATTCCATTTGAGAGAGGTATAAAAGTAAATATAGTTTACTAAAATAATGCAGCAGCAGCCACTAAGAAGCCCTTGTTTGCTGAAATTGACAGTAATGTATTGGACAGAAAGGCTTAGTGCTGTTGATTCCAGCGTGGATGAATGAACACGGCGTGACGAGAGGACGCACTGAACGCAGCAGGAGTCTCCAGAGTGCGTGCAGTGTTCCTTTGCAGTTTCTGCCTCTTTATCATCATCATCACTATCGTCACATGGCTTCATTTTATGTCACTTGTGTCACACACCAAGTCATTCTGATCCAGTACTTAACGTCAGAGCGTCGTGGCTGTGGAAAGGAAATCCCTTTTAAACGTCCTATTCTTTGTCCCTGCACGGTCCTCGGACACGGTACGCAGCAATGCTGAAGAAACTCAGATTTCGATGCAATAATGGCAGAATGTTTACCAAAAAAAAAAAAAAAAAAAAAAATCATAAAATAAAAATTCTAACAGATTTATATAAGAGAGCACCACAGTGGTGCTGTACGCCTCTAGTCCAGCGCGGTCCACCGACTTCCTGCTCCAACACCGAAAACTGACAATGTCTCAATTTGTCTGTCAATCGATGCCATTTTGTTAAAAACACCTAGTATAATGGGGGTGGAGCTTCACTTAACTTTGAATAGCGAACCTGCTGCGCTCTGCACGTTTTGATCATTTCATAAAACTTCAGGTTTTAACTGAACAACGTAACAGTTTTCAGAATGTTAACATTACCTCTCAGTGAGCCTCTATGTGCTGCTAAATCAATGGCTATCCAAGTTCATCAGGAAGCTAGCTAATGTTTGGGAAATTATTGACAAATGTTCTCAAAATAAATATTATATCTGCAATTAAAACCAGAAGACAAGTATATTTAAGCAACAGTGGTAACGCCAATATTGCATATTTGGCTAATCTGCAAATCCTCCGAAGTAAAGCAGAATGCTAACGTAGGTGTAACATTAATTCATTTCTAACTGGCTGGTCAAATTTAGATTAAGCCCCACCCCTGTTTTCCCAGAGATGCCAGTCACTCGACAAACTCCGGATATTTCTACTGGAAGAACGTCCCATTTGAAAATCCAATACTTTGAGTTAGACCTCCTTTTTTGGATCAGATATTTAGCTGAACATCATCTGCTAGCACCGCCCCTGCCCCTGCCTCCCCCCCACGTTGCACGACCCTAGAGTGCAAAAAGTGTCCTGTTTAAAACGCGTTCATTCTTTCTCTCTTATCATCCATGTTTACATATCTTTAAGTCAGCATCACTTATGAAAAGTAGGAAAAGTACAGAATATGAGACGCGACATTAAAGGTACTGTCAGTGATTATAATAAAAAAAAAAAAAAAAAATTGCTTATGAATAAATGCCTGAAAAATAGTGCAAGCGGCAGAACATTCACAAAGACAGTCAGCGTAGGTAGAGACGCCTCCCCGTCCTGACCGGTTGGTGGTCTACAGAAGCCAGAGTTTCTCCTCTGAGTATTTCATTTACATTAAGGGAAAGTTAGCAGAATCACTGACCCCACCTTTAACTGCTGGGTTTAAATCAGGAGTGTCAGAGCAGGAATCTCCGCCCTGGACTTGGGACATGCACAGGACCAGAGTTCGGCTCCGCTCGTTCCACAGATCGGTGCTTGTGCATAGGCCGGCATTCAAATCAAAACCATGTACACCCCCATTTATTGCTGGATCTCCTCCCTCCAACAAAAACCAAAAAAAAAAAAAAAAAAACCTCGATCAGTTACAGTGGCTGTCAAATCCTCAGCTTTGAGCTTCTTTTTTTTTTTTCTTTTAACATTTTTGGGTTTACCGTATACATATTTATTGTGGCACTAAACAATCGTTAGCAGGCTCGGCTTTCGCTCTCAACGTCACACCTGCATGCACGCTAAAGAGGGAAAACAGGAGGAGAACAAACGAAAGCTGTAGGTCTTCCTCGCTTAGTGGCTCGTATTAAAGGCAAAAGTTGGAAACAGACTTGCAGGAATTCACTGGTCGAGTTACGAAGAACATTATTAGAGAGGAGTAATAGGCTTTTTATCACGCCTGGGTAATGGCTTGTTCCGTCTTCCGTCGCTTCAGCAGCAGGTCTGGACGTCTCTCCAGTCGAAAGCTCAGAGGACAAAGACTTGTTTTTATACCGAGTCCTTTCTTTCCCAGCAAAGCACAAACGAAAAAAAAATTAAAAAAAGAAATCGGCC
>JAQMCW010000037.1:355637-382386 GCA_030068335.1 Chrysichthys cranchii | reverse complement strand
TATATATATTTTGAGATGAAACTCTGTTAGTTCGTTATACTCATACAAATACTAATTCCAATTCCTTGGTACTGAACTAACTTGATATGGAAATTAAAAATAAATAATACAGGTGCAGATGTACGATCATTTATTATTATATTGATATTACAAACTAACCCCCGTGAAGATCTGTTTTTTCCCAGCGGTCTCTATCTCACATGCCCAGACCTGACAGCTGAACTGACGTCATCCATCCATCTCTCCACTCTTCTCCATCTAAAGAAAACAGAGAAAAACCTCTCCTCTCCCCTGCTCTCCTCTTATGATTTACTGGTATTTCCGGCAGGTTGTGTGTTAGAAGTGTGTGTATGTGAGTGTGACCTCTCAGAGCTAAACTGGGCTTGTCGGTATGAGTGTGTTGTTGGGTACTATTGTGTTCAGAACTGTTATCATTGTATTGCAGTTTCCTCTGTTAATGTGTGTGTGTGTCTGTGTGTGTGTGTGTCCGCAAACATAGCTTTTACAGCATTTACAGTTTATGTGACTGAATGAAGATGTTTGGTTTTTGGGTTCATAATGTGTCCATTATAATTTGAGAACATGACATCATTACTGACTCCCAGGGTGCATGCTACTACTCACATGAGATACAAGCCATATTAGATCACATGTAACAACATCAACAGTCAGAGCATTAAATGTACTTTATATATTGCATTTGGAATGAAGATGCTTACTGCACGTTCTCTATGTAATATACACATGAGGGAGAATCAAAAAGTAAAGGCAAAATACATTTATCAGCTTTAACAGAAGGAACTGTGAGAAACTGAGTGTCACTTTTCCACATAGTCCCCAAGTAGGATAATGTGTATGTTGTATCATTCATCTAGCTTCTGTATTCCTGCAGAGAAGAAGTATCTTGGTTGCTCCCAAAGCCAGGTGAGCACTGCTTCCTTTACTTCATCGTCAGAGGGGAATCTGCAACTGTGCAGCACCTCCTTCAGTGGACTGAAGATGTGATAATCGCTCAGCACCAAATCCGAGCTGTAAGGAGGACGTGGAAGACGTCTGAACCCGAGTCGTTGTGCTGTCTCTACTGTCTCTGCTGCTGTATGAGGACGTGCATTGTCATGGTGCAGCAAGACTGTTTTGGACAGCATTCCTCTTCTTTTGCTCTGAATTGCAGGTTTAAGTTCATTCCACAGCAATGCACAGGAATTTGCACTGTTCACTGTCTGCCCGTGCGTCTGGAAATGCACCAGAATAGGCCCCTTCATGTCCCAAAGGAACATTAACATGATTTTCTTGGGGGAGGGCTGACTTTTAAGTTTCTTCTTCACTGGAGAAGATGGATGTTTCCACTCAGTGGAATGTTTTGACCACGACTTACCAATGAATGGTCACTAGCTGATAATGTGTGGGCGCAAGATCAATCACACATAAAGCATGAATAAATTTGATTTACCTTCATGTTATTTTAATCTTGGGATGTGGAATAGGAATCTCTCGTGGCTCAAACCCAGGGTCATCATGAGTAAAAGGCACTTACTTCAGCTGCTTATAATGCACAGGTTGAAATGCAAATAACAGGTTGCAACATTATTATATTCGGCAAGTCATCGACTTTCATCGGAACCAGACTCAAACGGGAACCCATCCCCCTCTGGGTGACAGTGTATAGTGGGATTTTGATAATTACAATATACAGTCCTACAGGAAAAAGGCAAACAGTAAGTCTACAAAATACGTTGAAGAGAAACAAGGAATGGCTATATTGTAAATGTGAGTCTTGAGAACATGACAGCTGTTTTAGGAAGTGTAAGTCTCGAGGATATCCAACTGGGATTATCCACTGCAGAAAAAAAGGTGATTCATATGTGAAAATAACTCGAAGACAAAGAAGCAGGAAGAGCAAAAGCACAGATGCTTGTTGTCTTGGGTAAGTCCGGAGGGAACCACAGGAGAAGTGTTTTAGGATCTGGGACCGGCAATATACTGGGCAGTAGGAGTGCACATCCAGTTCAACAGGCTGACAGGACAGATTGTTAGGTATGATGAAAGCATACAATATGCTTTTATAAAGAGCAACTGGGGACTCCAGCAGGTCTACACTATAATAAAATGGGTAGCACATGGATAAGATCATCATGCTATATCAGCACTACTGCTTCAGCTGATTTAACCCTGGAGCACCCCTGTAGCCCCTACCTTTTATTTCACCCTTATATTCAACCCGCTCATTGGTTAGTGGACAATAGTGGACATCCCAGGAGGTCTCATAAGGATCATTTCATAACATGTAGTAGGAAAGGGTTAATTAAAAAAACACACACACCTGTTTTGGGGTTCACTGACTTTGTATCATCATTTTAGCCAATGGAGATATTTTTCCTATTATGATATGGTGGTCTGGGTTTCCAGGGTTAAATTCTTAAGCACCCCATAATAATGCATGGCATGGTATCATTCAAGAAGCGATGTAGACGCTTTGAAAATATATTTATGTAATTTGTACTGTTTATAGTTGGTGAGTTAGCTAGCTTCTTAGGAACCGAAGAAGGTTCCGCCTATATTAACTGTACATGTACATTTAAAAGACTGCTAATACTGTAGGAAAACATGCAGACAAGTGTTGTTGTTGTTGTTTTTTTTTTTTTTTAATAAATACTGAAAACGGTAATCCAAGTACTTCAGAAAGAGGTAGGTCTTTGGTCATTGTTTGAAGACAGCCAGTGACTCACCTGTATGGATATCTAGAGGAAGTTCATTCCACCACCTAGCTGCTAGAACAGACAAGAGTCTAGATACATGTTTTCTTTGTACCTTGAGGGATGGTGGGACCAGTCAAGCAGTGCTAGAGGATCTGAGGGGGTGTGGTGCAGTGCAGGGTGTGATAAGTGATTTGAGGTAGGAGGGTGCCAGTCCATTTTTGCCTTAGTAGGCAAGCATCAGTGTCCTGAATCTATCATCTCTCATCTGAAAAGGTTTTTGTACCTCTGCGGCACTCTTAAAGGTTCAAAGTATAACACATTTGGAAGGAAAGTACCTTTAACTATTTAAAAAAAAAATCATCGTAGACCCATTTTCCTAAGTGTTAATCTACAAAACTGATCAGATTTGAATGAATTCTGCTTACTGGCATTTAAGAACAGTTCCACTGCATTTCGAGACTTGACAAAACCAGGATGAATTCTCAAATGAAATCGGAAATCTCAAATAATTGCTTAATTGATAACTGCATCAAAATATAGGAAGTTTTTCCTCTGTAATATTCCAGTCCCTTCTTATTCATTATTATTTCACGTGGCAAACTTCATATTTCTAGGGATTTTTTTTTTACCGCTATAACATACTTTGATAGCGTTACACAAATACATTTTATTGATCAGGAAATTAATTTTAATTTGTTCATGCTTTTTTAATTTTATTACCTAAGGGGTTTTTTTTTTTGGCAAAGGCCAAACAAATTTTTTTTTTTTTGTTTTTTAACAAATGTGGCTACAAAACAATGTCTATTTAAAGTTTTCTTTCCTCACACAATGAACATTATGCTTTGATCAAACACACACAAGTCTATGACAGCAGATTCAATTGGCAAACATACAGTTGTTGAATTAACCCTGATACAAACATGTAGAAGCTGACCCCGTAGAGAAAGAAGTGGACAAACTTAGAACGTTTGACAGCTAATCAGAAAACTGGGCAATTTTCCCAACAGCCCCAGTGATTATTTCTAAACCGACGTAATACCAACCGAGTGGTGATGAGGCTCAGTTACGTCAAATGCTATGACTGACATTTTCAGAAAAAGAGACTAGGGAAACTGATGTGGATGACGCTTATGATCTGTAAAAAGTGATGACTTGTTTTTCATTCTAAATGTATAATTTATTTTATTTAGAAGTTATATTTCAGAAAAACATTTTATGTTAAGTGAGAGGCAATTGAAGCAATATATAGCAGTATATATGCTTTTAGACAATCACTGTGCTGGTGCCTTTCAGTGGAATTGGAACAAAATCTTTGTCACTCTTCCTCTTATTTGTCTTCCAGGTGTTTGAGTCTTTTTAACATCTGCACTTTTGCATCTTTTGCTTAGTTTTGACTTTTCATCTGTAGCCATGTCCTTGTTTTATCCATTAAACAAATCATGCTCATTTATGCCCATTTGCAACTACGTGATGTGATTCTACAGCCCTTTAGCTGACATCTGTCTTTATATGCGCTATAATATAAATAAAGGAGACTTGACGTGACTATTCTTTTGACTTTGGGAGTGGAGAGATGAGAGTAGCGCAAATTGTTTCAATAAAATGTAGCAGGCAAGTAGATGAAGTGTACAGCTTGTGTAAAGGAACAGTTTGCTCCGATTTTTTGTATTTATTTATTTTTTTTTACAGACTGATAGATGTTTATGTAGAAAAAATATGCTGAATATCATGGCACGGAATGAGAGAGGGAGAGAAAGAGAATAAAAGAAAGTCTGACAGAAGACCAGAGGAATGAAGGGGACACAGAGGGAGTCTGTCGCCACCTGAGAATTCCCCTGCAGTGGGAGCCCGTCTGAGCTCACGTCTCTGTCTGGGACACAATACACCTACTGGCTACACTTTCCACCCCACCAATAGGGGGTGCACATGTGCTCACTGGCATTTGCGTGACTAATCTTTTCCTTTCTCTCCCCCGCCTACACACTCTACTGCTCTTCATCACTTGACTATTTCTCTATCTGTCTCTTTCTTTTCTCCCTCTCTCTCTCTCTCTCTCTCTCTCTCTCTCTCTCTCTCTCTCTCTCTCTCTCTCTCCCAATTGGATGTATGGACAAAAGAGACTGTAGGGTGGGGTGTTGGGTAGTGGAGATGTTGCCATTGGTAACCTGGATACCAACACAGTGATGACCTGGAGAGGACTTTCTGTCTACTGGAATAAATGGAGGCATTGAGAGATTGAGAAAGAAGGAGGGGGGGGAGTGTTGTGTTTATGACTAACACATCAGAAGAACTTCAGCCCTACGCTGTAGTCCTCTTTGAGAAACATTTCGCTGCATGGCCCTTTGGTTCATGGTTACAGCGTTTCTTTTGAATTATCTAGCTGCCAATACCAATAGCTTGAAAGAAAGAGTAAGCAGTGCTCACAATAGACTTTGTCTCATGATTATTTCCTAATGTGGCATGACTCATAGCTTCAGGGTTCCCAGTTTGATCATGAGCTCAGTTTACTCTCTGTGTGTCGTTGTGGATGTTCTCTTCTTGTGGTCCATGTGGGTTTGCTGTGGATTTGCTCCCAAAAACATACCAGTATGTGCATTGACTACTCTAAATTTTCCCTAGGTGCGAATGAAAATGTGTGTGTGTGTGTGTGTGTGTGTGTGTGTGTGTGTGTGTGTGTGTGTGTGTGTGTGTGTTTTCCTGTGTTGGACTGTCAAACCATACGAGAACTATCCCTGCCCCAAACCCATTTGCTATAGTCTCCTGATCCACTACAACCCTGATCAAGGACAAACCAGTTAGTGAATAAATGAAACATATTGAACATGCAGTGTCAAATACACAGAATATAGCCGCTTTTCACACATGGGTGAATATCTGGATAGATAAGATGTGAGTTTATCTATAAACTAAACAGTCAATAAGAGTAATTTGATCATATGGCCATTAGGCTGTCACGTTTATAGCTTAATGTAATGCTAAGCATAAAATGTGGATTTACACAACAATTAGCTAACCTTATGTTAGCAAGCTGCCTAGCAAACCTGCAACCAATTTAATTCACATGCAAGTGAATGTAAAAAAAAAATATATATATATATTAATATATATTGTTAACTAGTTTGTTAGTGATGTAAAATGTAGGCATTCCCTGAGAGCTAATGTAAGTATTGGCTAGGTTAAGTTTCTAGCTTGCTGTTGCGGCTAATGTGCTTTGTTTAGATAGTTGGCTAGCTTGAATCACATTGATAAACTGCTATATGGTATAATTAAAGCCATTATTATGTTCAAGAGTTTCTATTTAATTAACAAAGTAAAAGAATACCAAACCACAATGTCACAAAATGAATTGCCATTGGCTGATCAAATATTGACATAAAACATCTGCATTAGTGGGGAAAGATCCTTCATTTTTCACCTGTATGTAAATCACAATGTGTTTAATGGTCCACTATGTAGGATTTAGGGAGGGTGTACTATCAGAAATGGAATATAATATTCATAAGTATGTTTTCTAGTGTATAATCACCTGTAACTGCGAATTGTTGTTTTCATAGGCTTAGAATGAACCCTTTATATCTGCCATGTTGCACCACTACAGTAGCCCAGAATGGACTTTTAGAGTGTGCCTTCTGTGGTTTTTCAAGTAGCAGCATGAATCCAGAAGAAACCACTGGAAGAAAGAGGAAGAAAAAGAAAGGAAGACGAGGAAGAAGTGTTTGCTGGTGCTGGCTAGCAAGTTTGAGAGACCAAAGTTTGTAAAACGGAGGATCATATTTATTATTTAGCACAGAAAAAGCAAGAGGGTGTGAATGTTTGTACTTGGACATTCACCACAAGGACCTGATGGCCACCCTATGTGCTAATGTGTGCATGAAAAAGGAAGGGTAAAGGACGGGCATTCAAGTGGTGGAATCCTACATAGTGGACCTTTAAATATTATTTTGGAGTATTTATATTTACCTGAGTATTACTGAAATTGAATCCTTGTACTATTACTTACTTACATTTCCAAATTATCTTCTAATAGTTTTGGACAGGTAATAAATATTACTTTTCCCATTATAACATTCACCGTTTACTTCTCAATCCTTGCATATATGTAAATTTGAGAACCCAAATGTTGAAAAAATGGAGGATCATCCTTATTCTTTAATATAGAAACATGGGAGTATGCTACAGGCACCTGATGGCCACCGTACGCTCTTGGATACACTCTTGGAAAGGGAGGGGTAGGTGAGGGGCATTCAGTTGGTGGCAATTACCTGATTTGTGCGTAATGGAGAATATCCTTGAAAAATATAAAATAATACTTTCAAGAACCTTTTTGGAAAACACTTATAAATGAGTGAGAAATGAAAGGAAAAAAACCCAACACAGAGTCACTTAATAAGGTGTTGGGCCACCATGAACCACAGCATTGTGCCGCATAACACAGCAATGTGAAAGAGCTTGGAGAAAGGTTGCTGCGCACCTACGACAACTTCACCCACGCCATCAAAGCTATCCTCCCATTGTTCCCGATTGTTGAGGAAATCAGCGTGATGTATTATTGTTGGATGATGGGGAGAGAGAGAGCAGGGAGGGAGGAGAGACTAAAAACGAAAGAGATATGAGAGGAGGGCAAAGATATAGAGATGGAGGAGAAGGAAAGGAAATTTATGTAGTGTTTATAATTCGTGAAGGTGTCTTCTGTATATGTGTGCGAGAAAATATACAGACTGAAAAATGCTGCACTAAAAAAAAGAAATGAATTGCGATTGGTGTTCTCTGAGTTCGAGAACCATGTGGTGAGAGTGTGGTTTCACATGGCACACACAGGAAGGCACCTGGAGTCTCCAGAGAGCCGGAAGCTACAGTAGAGGAGGAAGGAGGAGGAGATGGGGAAACCAGGAACGTGTGGCGGCAGGGTGGATTGTTGGATTTGTTCCAAGTGTTTTTACAGTAACCTCGTTTCTTGCAGCGAACATTTTAGTAATACAGTGTATTTCCACAGGCTCTTGCCACAACATTTATAGAGCATTCCCAAATTGATATATATAATTATTCTTGAAAGAAATGATTGCTGATTCAAGTTTGAGAACCTCCTTTTAGTGCATGTTTTAATGTCTTCAGCAATCAAGTGTCTGCTTACTCATGTCTTTTTCCCCTCGGTGATCCTGACATGTGTTTTAGTAAAAGTAAGATTTGTGCAATAAAGCCCAGTGTACTAAACTTCCAGTGCTTCAGGAATGTCACACAAATTTGCTAGTGTCTTTTAGGACACAGCATGATTTGCTTCAATTCATACAACAGTGCTGCAATTTTAATTCACTTGCAAGGGAATGTAAAAAAATATTAATATATACTGTTAACTAGATTGTTAGTGATGTAAAACGTAGGCTAATGCTAGCAATAGCTAAGTTAACTTGCTAGCTGGCTAACGTGCTTTGTTTAGTTAGTTAGCCAGCTTGAATCATGTTGATAAACTGCTATATGGTGTAATTAATGGCATTATTTTCTGCAAGTTTCTCTGTTTAAGTTCACAAAGTAAAAGAAACCCAAGCCACAATGTCATATAATCAGTTGCTACTGGCTGATCAATATTATTCACCTGTATGTATATCACAATGTGTTCAAGGGTCCACTTTGTAGGATTTAGGGGGTTGTACTACCAGAAATGGAATATAATATTCATAAGTATGTTTTCATTAGTGTATATTCACCTGTAAGTATGAACTGCTCTGTTTTTATAAGCTTAGAATGAACTCTTTATATCTACATAGAGAAGAATGTAGAATGTACATCTAGAGTGGCCTTCTGCATTTTTTCAAGTGGAAGCATAAATTCTTAAATCTGATTGGTCAAAGGGTGTACAACAGCGCAACTCAGATGATAGTGCTAGCTGCAAGGAAAATCACCGTGCTCGTTGTAATACATGATAGCTTCTGTGTAACAACATAGATTTATATGGTGAACTGTTTTCTGTGAGGATGTGTTTATTTTTGCTGTTTATTGGAAAGGGTCTCCAGTGTCAGAGGTAACACTATTCCTTTAGGTTTTCTGGCATGAGAAAGTCTTCAGGCTAGTGGATGTAAGGAGCATAAGGGACTTGGTTTGCAGACATTCCACAACATTAAATGTAACTGTAAATGGATCAAAAATACAAAGTGTCATTCTTAAATAAATGTCTAAATTATAACCCCGAGCAAAGGGAATGGGAATGTCTTCATCTTCTGCCGCTTAATCCTGTTCAGGGTCGCAGGGAGAAGCTGGCGCCAATGCCAGCTGACATTGGGCGAGAGGCAGGACACACCCTGGGCGGGTCGCCAACCCACTGCAGGGCAACACACAGAGACAGACAACCATTCACACCAACGGGCAATTTAGAGCAGCCAATCAGCTTAATCCCCACTGTGCATGTCTTTGGACTGTGGGAGGAAACTGGAGTACCCAGAGGAAACCCACGCTAACATGCAAACTCCGCACAGAAAGGCACCTGTGCCGAACCTGGGGCTCGAACCCAGGACCTTCTCGCTGTGAGGCGACAGTGCTCACCACTTAGCCACCGTGCCGTGGAATGGGAATGTGTTTATGAGAAAAAAAAAGTTTTCTGGGCGAGATACATTTCCTTTATTTATGCAGCATATGGACTTGCCTCAAAAGAAGCTGGCACTCGGAATTACGCAATTGTTTTACACAAATCCATGCATTTGAGCTCCAAAATGGGAAATGAAAAATCCTGGCCGCCTCCATTTATGTCTTTTGTTAGCAACAACTAGCCAGCTAATTGTGATGAGTGATGCATATTTTCCTCCTCAAAACAGAAACTCTATAGTCAGTGTTATAGATTGAACACATCCATATGTTGATTGATCTAAAGGAAATACTTGCATATTTAGTATAGCTCATTTAAAACTAAAAAGTGCTACATGTTTATTGCAGATGCTCTATACAGCCATGTTGGTTTGATGTTTTTGACTTCCTGAAGGACTTGACGACACCATCTCAAGGTCCGGCGTAGGAATTCCAAGATTGAAGGGCCATGTTCTTTGGCTTTTCCTTCTTGGAGCCCAGAAATTATGACTTACATGTTTTAGTCAAATATAGTGTTAGCAAGTCAGTGCTGGATCTCCATTACAGAATGTCAGACATCAGATTTTTCTTGGCAAATCAAGATTTGGTTTAAGACGAAAATCCAAGTGTAGATCATGTTTTTTTCTGAACAACAGCAGTCTAGTCATATAGCTCTTTTACAACTTGCACTATATATACACCTGTGAGTGTGTGAGTGAAATATTTATGCGAGCACACACACACACACACACACACACACAAAGAGCTTTAACACTTTAACAGTAAGTGCTGTGTGTACTTTCACCTACATAACAATAGACACCGCATAATTATAATCTTTGTTTGTAAATTGTTGTACTGTTTCCAAATTACTGCCTAACCCAGTGAGTGCTCACATACAGGAAGCAGTAAACACTACACCCAGCATACAGCTTATCAAGGAGGCCTGCAGCGTCAAGTTTGAAGGGCTTTCTATTGCACAGGTCTTTTGTGCTCTCTTCCAGTGGTGTCAGTGGGCTAATCTAGGCCAGTCAAGGCCTTTTCTGCCCACCCCGAGAATAACAGACAGCTCACATTGTTCCCACACATAACCAGCTTTGTGTTTGGGATGCAAGAAATCAGTAGCGCCGCAGCAGCCAGAGACACAACAGGGGGAAAACCTTAAAACAAAAAAAGTGCTGTGGGGCCAGGAGGCTCCCTTATGTCTGAGATCTCCCAGACGGAGATTTCCTCTTGCTTTCTATGCACTATAAGAGAACTATGCTATGGCCTTCACAGTTACCAGATCTCCCTCCAACTGAACACTTATGAGAGACTTCGGAGCGATGTGTTAGACAGCACTTTCCATCACCGTGATCAAAACAGCAATTGAGGGACTATCATTTGTAACAGCAGTGTTCAGCGCTACAGTACAGTTCTTTATAGAAGTACTGCAGTAAAGAACGTCATTTAAACAATGATTTTTATTTAGAATTAGACTTTTGGTGTAAGATAGAAATTGGCCATTTATGAAATATTATTTAAATATAGAGAAAGCAGTGTATGAAGATCGAAATAGGAAAAAAACAATTTAATAGAGTATGGCAGGATATTTATGAAGCACTTTGATTACATTAGTGAAGAGGTAAGGCTGAATATGAGAACAGAAAACTGGGGAACCTAGTACGTTTGGGGGTGTATATGTCTGTCTATGTGTGTGTTTAAATGTAAGGAGGTGTTTGAGGAAGGATTGTGTGTTGTGAGTATAATGAGTAAATGTATCGTATTAGTAAGGTATGTGTAAATGTGATATGGGGAAGAGATTAACGTAAGATTGCAGTATGGTTTTGTGTTAGAGTAGTAAGTGAATGGGTAGGGCTTAGTGATTGTAGAGAGGGATGCTGTTACTGCATGTTTTGTCATGTTTTGAAATTATGGATAATATGGACTGGTATAAGCATGTTATCTCTGATATAACATAAATCGTAAATACATATAAGTATAAAAAAAACAATCTCTCTCTCTCTCTCTCTCTCTCTCTCTCTATATATATATATATATATATATATATATATATAATATTAAATAAATCAGTAAATAATTGAGATACATGAAAATTCAAAATTTCAACCCTAGAGTGTTAGAGTGAAGGATATTGTGAATCAAAGTCAATAGAGTTACCATATGTAGCCACTCTAAACACATGTCAACATTTCTTTAGGATGGGAGACGTTCTATGACCTCACAGAGAGGCACGAGGGGCCATTTTAGATGTCTGTTGAAGTTACCAAATATGGTTCTTTGCCCAGTAAAGGGTTAACTGTTAAAAAGGGTCCACATGCTTATGTACTCAAGTGTATACAAGCAGCAAGTACAGTTCTTCTTCTTCTTCTTCTTCTTCTTCTTCTTCTTCTTCTTCTTCTTCTTCTACACTTTGACTGCAGGTAATGTTCACATAAAACTTCATAATGGGGAAAAAATTGATATCATTTACTCTCACCTTGATTGTTGGTGCCAGACCAGCTGGTTTGAGTATTTCAGAAACTGCTGAAGTCTTGTTGGACGTTCACACACAGCACTCTTAGGAAACCAGTCCACAATGTCACAAACTCCTTTTTTTGTTGATGAGCAAGGTCAGAGGAGAATGGCCAGACTGATTAGAGCTGATAAGAAGGCTATGGTAAACTCAGACAACCACACTTTATAACCGTGGTAAGCAGAAAAGCATCTCGTGGCAGCTAACATGTCAAACATTGAGTTGGATGCACTCTAAGTGCTAAAGACCACATCAGGTTCCTCCTCTGTCAGCCCAGAACTGGATTTTGAGACTACAGTGGGACCAAATTTTCATGTTCACCAAAACTGTGCAGAGTAGAAAAAGAGCAGGTGATGTTGCACAAAAAGTTTTACTTGTGTAGAATATTTATGCAAATAGATATGCATTCAGTGTATTTACACACACACACACACACACACACACACACACACACACACACACATATATCTGTGTGTGTGTGTGTGTGTCTGTGTGTGTGTGTGTGTATGTATATGTATATGTAAATTGATATTGTATTCAGTGAAAAATATTAAAAAGCACCCTAATACAACTGAGTGAAGACAGGCAAAAGGAAAAAACACCTACTACAAACACATGTACTTGGAAGGTATATATATTAAAAGGCATTCAAATTTAAAACTTCCATTTTTTGAGAAAGTGCAAATACAAACAAAAGAAGTACAGATAAAACAAAAAGTACAGTTACTGACGTCTTTGCACTTTGCGCTTTGCTCACTTGTCTGCCAGGCTGAAAGTTAAATTTCCTCCACTAACTGTCACTTTTTTTTCAGTATGACTCATCTGAGCAGGATTGGAAGCATCTGACGTACCATGGACCAGCCAGTGGCGGAGGGTGAGAGGTCACAGGAAGGTGCTTTGTAAACAGGAAGAACATAGCGTGGGCTGGGAAGTGACGTTTCCCAGAAAAAGGAAAGATAATTCACACACACACACACACACACACACACACACACACACACACACACCTGTGTCTCTTGTACTGTACTGGACTTCCTTTGTTCTTAGGTTTATTTTTGTAATTAATATGTAAGTTGCATTCTAAAGATAAGACAAAAAGCTATGCAAAGTGCGTATTCATATCTTTAGGATTTAGTTGCATGTGTATGGGCAGGTGCTGATTTAAAGGAAAAAAATGGTGGCTCCCTCCAAATAAATCCAAAGTTCTTCCCAATTATCATGCACAAAGGTTTACGGAATAGATTGTTGAGGCTGAAAACCATGCAAAACATATGCCCTGTTCTTCAATATCAACTCAGTCGAACACCTATGAGAGATTTTTGGACAGACATGTTAGGTAGTGCTCTCTATCACCATCATCAAAACATCTGCAAAAATGATGTTCATCTCTCCAGTACAGCTCCTTAGGTGTGTCAGATCTTTGCCAACACTCACTGAAGCTGCTCTGGTGACTTAAGACAGTCCAGTACCTTACTTAGATGCCCGATTTAGCTTTTTCCTTGAATCCACCCATGTGTATGCGTGTACTGTACATGTCTATGTTAAAGGTGGGGCGAACTGAAGGAGGTGGTTGGTCATGTGTTTCCTCAGTTCATGTATTGGCAGAGGAGTGAACTACACAGGCATCAGCTCAAGGAGATATTAATACCACACAGTGTGGAAGTCCCCCTCCTTCGTTGCACAATTCCACACAGCACAACACAATACACAGGGAGGATGTACATCACAGTGGCAGTACCTGACTTCTGGCCACATCAACAAATTATTTTTGAAGACAATACCTTGTAAAGCTTCAAAGTGTGAACACATTTTCAAACATTTTTTATACACAGACATCTCAAAAGTAAATAGACACCCCTCATTATGTTTTATCTATGCGGACACCACCTGGTGCTTCAAACTTGTTAATATATTATTATTATTTTTCATTTCAGATTACAGGATATTAATTGTTTATAGCAACTAGCCATGCTGCGAACACCAGAAGCCAAAGAGTTGTGAGATTTTCAAAGAGGGCGTGTTGTGGGTCAGTCTGAGGGTGGACTTAGCCAGCGAATGATTGCACAAAACCTTGGGATTCCTCTTGTTACAGTCAACAGAGTGATTGTACAATTAAAAAGCAAAGCAAAGGAATCTACAGCAGGTCGACCTGGACCCTCTGACAGGTGTCTTCAGACTGTCCAGCGGATTGTTGGGGGGGGGGGATCCCCGTTATAAGGCTGCTGATGTTGGAATACTTCTGTGAGGCATCTCCATCAACTTGGCTACTATGGCAGAGCAACAAGTAGGAAGTTCCTAATCATGCATTTTCCCGAACTGATGGTGTCTGTTTACTTTTGAGATGTCTGTGCATGTTTTTTTGTCCGTGTGTTGATTTCAGGAAACCCGAAATCAATTAAAAAAAAATAAAAAAAAATTAATTAAAAAATTAAAAAAAAAAGATGTGTCGTGCAATCACTGCTCCCTAGAAGAAAACAACAGTTCAAAGAAATCACTGAAAGCCTAATATTAGCACGAGTTTCACGCCCATGATGACGGTATATAAACTCATGACCACATTTGTACCTACAATGCTGGCACAACATACAGTCAGCACTTCACTGAGGAAATATTATGACACTAGCCAGACTTAAAAAAATAAAAATAAAAAAATACATATATATTACATGCATACCTTCAAGTTACAGCTCAGACAGCAAGATTTTCTGCATTTTTTCCCCCCGACTTTTTCATAAGCAGAGACATTATCATGACAGGGTAAAAACTATGGCTCCATAAGGTCAACCTTTACAGGGATTCAAATCCTTGCTTATTTTATTTAGCTGTATTAACATTACATTTGCACCATTTGACAGCCACCCTTATCCATTTACAGTGGTACCCCAAGTACTCGAACTCACTAGAACTCAAATTTCTTAAAAGTCAAACAAACCAGATCACCAAAAAATGACCTAGAACTCGATCTGAATCTCAGAAGTTGAACCGTGAATGCAGACCTAAGATAACTTGTACGAGCGGGGAAATGAGTCACGCGGCACTCAGCTGTCTCTCAGCGAAACAAAGGGTAACGCTTCAGTCTCACATTTGCTGTGATAGCACCGTTTGTTGGTGACGGTGCTTTTTTTTATTGATAATATCAGGTAATGCACTGTACTTTATATCATTTTGGTAGCCATTGCTCACCAAAAAGTTATGAATACAGAGTAATAATAAAAATAAACAATGGACATGACTCAACTTAGTAGTGCTGTGTCTGGGTTTATGAAAAAGGTGTCATGAGTTTTTTTTTTTTTTTCTTTACCTTACCCTGTCAGAGCGGTGAGGTGACACAATCCCGGCTGGAGTCAGATGGAAAATCCATTTCAGGCTTTATTTAGGCTCCAAGCAGAAGGACATGAGACGGCAGGCTAACTCATAGTTAAAGAAAACGCAGGCAGGCAAGGAACAAACTTTAATCCTAAACCAAATACAAAGTTTGTGCCTGAATCCTTGCGCATGCGCACGCATCGGTGCTGTGGGTCATCTAAAGCGGGTGCTCGCTCCGCGCGGGCGGTTTACATGACACGTTGGATACATTTATTTTCTGACTTTACAAATGACTGTTTTGATAAATGGGCTTAGATGTGTTTAGCATGTGCTCTTCTTGTTTTATCCTGTTCATTTTTTGTTTAAATGCCAAAAATATATATATATCTGTATTTTTTTTTGGGAGCCAGGAACAAATTAATTTGTTTTCCATTATTTCCTATGGGGAAAATGCGATCAGAACTTGAACTTTTTCAGATTTGAACACGCGCTTGGAACGGATTAAGTTCGAGTACTGAGGTACCACTGTACATTTATACAGCTGAGCAGTTTAAGAGGGTTAAGGGCCTTGCTCAAGGGCCCCGAAGTGGCAGATTGGAGGTGCTGGGATTTGACCTAACAACCTTCTGATCAGTAGACCAACGTCTTAACCCCTGAGCTACCACCTACCCAGTTAAGCGTACTTCCACCTACCTAGTAAAGTGTGTACCACCACCTGGTCCACGTACACAACAAGGTCAGGTCCTAATTCCACAGTAACATCTTAAATGAATATTACAACAACAGAAGTTTGTTCTGTTGTCAGGTACTGAATTTCAACTGATGTAGAATGGGTATTTTTTCTTTTCATGAAGTGACAAAATTTATAAAGGCTCATTCTGCTGCCTACCACTGATTTCACCATCAATAATCGTTGTCTCTTGAGTACATGAGATGTGGGAACCTTACCGAAACTTTGTTAGCACAACCACAACAATGTAGTTTCTCTTTAACAGTGCATTATATGGAAGTCTTGGTGACCTCTGACCTTTAGGGGCTTCTTCAAGTCCACGTCGCTATACACTGTGAGTTCACGCAGCGCGTCGCTGACCAGGTGATCCCGCCGCACGTGCAGGACGAGAAACGGGTTTTGTGCCAGCAGGGGTTCCAGGGTTAACAGCATGAACACATTGTGCAGGTTAGCACCACTCACTGCCATCTTAAAGATCCCAAAAGCAACGAAAGGCATCTGTTAATGGTCAGGCTGCATCACTTTTACTTCAGTCATACGGAGTAAAACCGTCTCGCCTTCGAATAAAAAAAATTCTTTTCCGATTTTAGCAGTAAGGTAAACATGAAGCTGGAACAAGCTTTCCAAAAGCAAAGACGCAGCCGTTACCTGCATCTGCAGCTCAGCATCTGTCTGCAACATGGTTGTCTTAGCTTGAGCGTTCAATATGAACGGATAGGCACATAACGTCACTGAATTCTGAAAGCAGACAGCTTTTAGTACTTCATTACTTACAACATTTCCAAATTTCAAAGACAAAAGCTCGGCAGCAACGCACCTGGACTGGAGGAGAGCGCATTTTCTGTAAGATAAATAGAAAGTAGAACAGAAATCAACACAGCGGAGTTACACTTGTTTTATTATTTTCATTGCCTTATATGCTCACATTCGTCATTTTATTCTGGAACGTACAATTCATTTTGTTTCCCTTTTTTTTTTTTTTTTTTAGGACATCCCATTGCGCTGACTCATAAGAGAGAACGCTCCAGCCAGTTTAACGAGACTCTGCGGGAGGGGGTTGGCATAAAAGACGAGTAACCTAACCTTCACTCTGTGCTAATAAATAGCCTGGTGTAACATTAATCTGAGTAGCCTAGCACCAGCAGGAGCTGCACAGATAACAGAATGAGGAGGATTGAGTGCGTTTAAAAAAATATATATAAAAAAATAAAAAAAATAAAAAAAGGCTTTGTGGGGTGGGGGGTGGTAGGAGGAGGCAGGGAAGACTCACAATCTCAGCTTTGCTTAGGAACCATTTGAGGTAGTCTTCCTGGATGTCCACCAGGCTGGTGATGTCAGGGATGTAGAAGCAGCTGTACTCCACACGATGGGATTTCTGGTTCACCTACACCAAAGCAACAACAGCAGCAAGCTTTTATATACTAAACATGCACTACTGCAGTGGCTGACTTGAATATTTCTAGATAAGATACAGTAATCCCTCATCTTTCACGGGGGTTATGTTCCACAACTTTCCACAAGAGACGATAATCCGCGATACACGGACGCCACCCCCAAATGTTTTTTTTTTTTTTTTTTTTTTTATAAATAGTTTAAGCCCTAAATGATCCTCCCACACTCTTTAAACTCATTCTATATACAATTAAACACACAAAGAAAATATTTACGAGCATATAACGAGGTGAATTTAGTGTAGAATTCGTAGAAACATCACATTTATAGCGAGTACTGTAACGTGCTGTATTCTATACTAGCGTAACCTATAGTACTTATATTTTAGGTACTGTATGTATGTAGTACACTAGCCTAGCCTAGGCTTTTTTCTACACTGTATAATACTGTAACAACCACTTGCTACAGACTGGATTTCAGAACCACTACAGTGGTCATAAACAACAGATGGTACTGTACCGACATGAGGAACAGAATCAAGAAACAGCTGTTTGACCAATTCCGCCGGCGAAAAATCCATAAAAACTATTCACTAGAGGTTTTGCGGATGCCACAAAATACTGGGGAAATCTGCCAAAAAAATGTATATATTCTAAATAAAAATCCACGAATAGCCGGGGATGCAAAATGTGAACCGTGATATAGCGAGGGACTACTGTACCTGAAACATACCAATGATTACAATGTTAAATGTATTAACGAATGACACTCACTTTAAAGGGTATAAAGTTGTGGAATTGTGCACAAAACAGGTTACTTCCTGTAATCACTGACGTCATAGCAACAATAAAAAGCACCACAAAGAACCAAAACTCGAAGCTCTTTTCATAAAGTTGAAACAAATGTCGGCTAACAAAAAAAAACAAAAAAACAACAATAACAAAAAAAACCAAACATCAAAAATAATGAAAAAAGTCCCTGTTACTATAGAAACAGTAAAATATCAGGACAACTGCTTTAATATAAAAACATATCATTCATGCTACTGCCAGAGCTACCAACGGAGTCGTAAGATTACGCAAAAATAACGCAGATCTTCTCGGCCAATCGAATTCGAGAATTGAAGCACACAGTGATACAAAACGTCACACGCAGTGTTCAGCTCGATGCACAATGTTTGAGTGGCTTTTAGATCCTCACCTCAACTGGCAGTACAACAGTAGTTTCTTTCTCACTCCTTAGATTTTGAGAAGCTCGATTTGCCACGATGGCCCCCCTGAAGCCCATGAAATCACTGCTACTTAGTTACAGATCAGGATTGTGTCGGTGGTGAATCTGTTTTTCCAAACACGTGCAACAGCGTGCGATCCGGCACCAGCTCTGGAAACAATTCCTGCTACATGAAGTGCTTCGTGTCTAAAAATACACACATACGACTTTCCCTGCAGGAAACTGCACCTGGGCTTTGTTTCCGAAAAGCTGAGCGAGACAAATTTCAAACTAAAGAGGCACCCGGACACTCTGACACACTGCGCTGACTTACTCTTCTGCTGTTGGACAGCAAATATCTGTGGTCTAATGCTGCTCGGTCAAAGGGGACGGATTGTTTTGTAGAAGCAGTGAAGCTTCTGAGATGTTTTGATATATTATATCAAGTCCTGATGCAATTTCATCAATTTCCAAATTTTAGGGACAAAAGGACAACCTTGAAAGTTTACCTTGTGTAGTTTCTCTAGCAGTTTCAGCGTAGCGCTAATGTAGCTTTCCAGAAACACAGGAATAAGAAGGGCCTTGCCGCTGGTAAGGAGGAACACCACAATGCTCTTATACATCTCTACCAACCTGGAGAAAATCTCACCGTCCAGCAGTGACCACCAGTTATCTACAGACAAAGAAAAAAATAACAGCTGGTTTAAATTCCTGATTTTTCACTTTTATTTTTTTGTCTTTAGCAGCATTCAGTTTACCAGTAATATTATTTGGACAGAATCGGAGCTACATGGGGAGCTAAGATAACTTTGGTGGGGGTTTTTTTTGTTTTTGTTTATTGGTTCGTTTTTTTGCCACTTCAATTCAATCCATAAATACTATCAGTCTTGAACTGACGGGTGGTCTGCTAATTTTAGTCTTGTCTAAACAGAGACATCAAATGTGTCCCCCTTAAGTTTTTGCCATATTTAGCCTTCATTGCTCTGGAGAATTTGTAACAACTTCCTGCAATCACAAAATCATGGGTGCTTTTAAAGAACTGTTTACATGTTTTGGGTCACATCGCTTTATCTGCAGGCTGTCCACAGTGGGAAAGAGGATCAAGTCTTAGTTAGTTAAAGATTGCAGTCCTTCACACAGAAATAAATCTTTTGAATTCAAATTTCACATAGGTCGTATTGTCACGTGGCTTATTGCATTTTTATAAAAGAAGACGTGAATATTTTACCACATACACTATGTCACTCATTGTCTGAATGAAGCTATTGGGACTGAAGATGCATTTTAGGACAATCTGAATATCGATTTCTGGTGATTTCCTCCTTGAAAGTTAGCATATGTTAGGCACGTATGTAATGATCCATCATGCATCAAGGACTTGATGTACAAATATATAATAATTCAAATTGATGGAAATAACTTCATTTTCCATCATATTTGCAGAGGGTGCAACAATGTACAATAGCAGGAATGCACATGACATCACCGCATGGCATAAATAACACGGCTCTAATGCCACAAAAACAGATTTAATACGGGAAAGGGTTTGTGTGTGCCCGACTTTACAAACAGATTCAACCAAAAATCTGAGCTATCTTTTACAGACAGCCGAAAGCAAAAGAAATGAGAAGCAAATAGAGATAGGTGTTTTATGTTTAAGCTGACTACAGACTTCACAGATGTTCATAATTACCAAGAAAAATCTTTTTTTTTTTTACATTTTTAATACAAGCAATACTTTTGTCATTAGGATATTATATTTTATTACAAAAGAAACAAAAATATATATATATACTTTTATTTCCATCAAAAGTCAAAAATATCATATCATAGGTCGAATGGTGTAGGCCACTGCTTAGCCTAGCCTACCAAGGAGTCTTTTCCTGTAGGAGACATGATGGGGTGTATAGCAGGCATGCTTTGGAATTAAAATTAGCTTTTGAAGCACACACACAAAAAAAAAAAAAAACATGCGGTAATGCACTGTACAGTACAATGATACACAAATTAATTCTAAGTTGCGGGAGAGAGCAAGGCATCACGCAAGGTGAGTGACGCGTAGTTCCGGGTGTCGTCTGATCGCATCATACGTCATACGCTATTATGCTGACCTGCCAGCAATGCCTGCAGGCGAATCTTAAATAGTTTATAAATATTTAACAATTTTTAGTGTATCGCAATCATTGTAACTTCGAAAAATCGTAAGTCGGACCACTGCAACTGGGGAACACCTGTATATGTGTGTATGCGCGTATGTACACACACACACACACACACACACACACACACACACACACACACACACATACATATACATACACACACACACATTATATATATATAAAATAAATTTGAATCATAATGCTTGGATTTATATCTTCCAGTAAAATTGAATCGTACAATTATAACTTTTTTTCCTCAAATTCAGAGACCGATTAAACCATCTATCTTACTCGTAACTATTCGCTGTGCTTCTGCAGTCATTGCACTAATTCCAACATCAGGTTAACCTGATGTTTCCGCTTTCATATTCAAAAAATAAAACTGTAAAATTGAATTATTTAACTGCTTCCTTTGCGTGGCTACAGACTACGCGGCAGAAATTTGTCCATGGAAACAGGTCACGCTGTTTTGTTGCACTGTGCTTGTATTGATCCGTTTGCTGTGCTCTGATGCGGCTGCTTAAACGAGTCGTCAATAACAAGAACCGTGAAATGTATCTGTTCGAAATATCTGTGGGTCACCCGAGTGTGATGATACTTGTTTTATCTTCTGAACATTCACTGTGACTTCTGATTAACACCATTTGTGGCATCATACCGAGCACTTTGCTGGGGTTGGCGTCCAGCCGAAGGATGGCCATGGCTAGTGGGATGGTGAGGGATATGTAGTTTTTGGAGTCATGCAGAGCCGGACACTCGGAGAGGATCAGGTAAATGCGCATGGCCTCGACATCAGGAGGAGAGCAGGGTAACTGAGGGATCAGCAAACTCTCGAAGCTCTTAGTGGTCTAGGAAAACACACAGCCTGCAGTCAACTGACCACTCAGCACAACAAAAATATGATAAAATGTAAAACTGGGTGATGTTAAGCATTTGTACAGGTACTGGCATATTAAAGTACAGTAATCCCCCGCAATACTGCTGTTCACCTCTCGTGGGTTCAGTGCTTCGTGGTTTTTAAAATTTTGAATCGCGGATTTTTTTAAAATTTCGCGAGACTCCGGAATATAAAAAATTATAACATATGAAAAGAATATTAAATTTGAAATAAAATACAGTATGTATTTCATCAGTGGATGAATACACAATGAAAACACAGTTTACGCCACTTCTGCTTGTCAGGCGGACCAGTCAGGTGACCGTGAGGGAGCGCTAGGATTGGCTAGGATGGCTATAAACAGGAAGTCGACTCACCGGCATATAGTAACCATGTAGAATTTTATATGTTGCTAAAATTACGTAGGTTTAAGAGTATAGAAAGTGTTTAAGAGCATAGGACGTGTTTATAAGAGTGTGGGAAAGGTTAATAAAAGACTGGGAAGGGTTTATAAAGCCTTAAAATATATATAAATAATAAAATAAATGTAGCGTCGCTACTTCGCGGATTTCTCCTGTCACGGGGGGGGGCGAAATGAAACCCCTGCGATAGGAGGGGGATTACTGAAATTCTTGAAATTTCAACAGCCAATCAGAGTAAATCTGGGGGGACGAATCTAGTATGTAAGGAATAAAACACAAAATGATGTGCTGTGATAAGGTAATAATCAGTCTCTGCAAGCAAAAGTTGAATATTTCCCCAAAACAGCACACCTCATGAAGTGTTTTACTCCTCTTCTCCCACAGCAATTAAATGTTATGGACTAGCCATTTGACTGATTCCTGTTATCACCAATCAACCTCTTTTATTTCTCTCTCTTCAGCTTAAAAGGACCAAAAACAAAACGAAACAAAAAAAAAAAAAAAAAAAAAAAAAAAAAAAAAAAAAAAAAAAACCCCACCACAGCTTGTCATGAAACAGAGAACACAGAAAGTGCAAACTCATATCCTGAATACTCTCGCATTTATAAATTATTACTGACCTTTAACAAAGCACTGACTCTGGACGTCTCCATAAACAAAAACTTAAATTATCTCAAAGATAGTAAATGTTTTCCTTTGTTAAAACCCAACTTGTTTTTTAATATTGCATTATTACGCTTAGTTTACATTGCGTGTTTGCTATACAAGTCCATGTGAATTAGCTGATACTAAAGAAACGATGACGTATTAGAGGTAGCGCATTAATGTAAACTGATCATTTGCAGCAAGAACTACTGTCAGACCTGCTGTTAAAGAAAATGAATCAACAACCAGTTAACTGTTCAATAAAAAAGAAAAAAAAGATTAAAATCACAAAATCAGATGAGGTCAATCGTGACCGGACTAATTCACCTTATGTCACAACAAACTACAATAAATAAATCCTAATAAAATATCCATTGCAGCATATTTTGCTTATATTATCTCACATATACCGTGCTGTAAAAAGGGGCAGCCTTGAAGAGCTGTTAAAACCATTCAGTATACTAATAGCTTTTAAAACTGTTGTATTTCAACCTATTTTTAAAGCTTGCCCTTGACAATCTCAGACAATTCAGGAAACCAGGGCTTGCTTAGAGGTTACATAAAGAAAAAGGACTGAAGACTGCTCGGTCAGCAGGAAATTATTCTTTCAACATTTCGCTTCTTCCAATTCATGCAATACCGCCTTGTATAGAATAACAAAACATGATCCATCGGGTCTATAAAAGTCTGCTCATTACTGTGTAAGCACACACCCAGTGAGTTCCACACCATGCATCAAAGCGAACAATAAGTCAGGTTTGGCTGATGGCTACAAACTCCCATGTGCTATTAATAGGCTGCTTTTAGCCATAATGACTCATCTGTTCAAACAGCATTGGGGAAAAAAACAACCTTAAAACTCCTTGGGGCTGAAAATAGCTTTCCAAAAACCTGTTGCTAGCTATCTAGCCAGGCAGATTAGCTTTGGGGAGGGGGGCAGCATTCCGAAGCTTGTCCTTGGAGTCAAATATATTACAAATCATACCAATAAACTCGAGCCATATCGTGTTTATGAGCTAATCCCAATAGCATATGTATAGTACTTGTGTGTGATGTAAAGGTAAACGTGTATAGTGATGTACATGCTCATGTATTATACCTGCTCCAGCAGCCGTGAGTAGGCTGGCCTCATCAGTACTTCGAACAGCAGCCTGACGGAGTCCAGGTCGATTCCAGGGACTTTGGGGTTGGTTTTAAAATGACCATCATCACTGCAAAAGAAGTCAAATATAATCAGATTTTAAAAGCGTTCGCAATATGAATCAACGTGTAGAGAATTCTTGTGACATTTTTTCAATGCTCTCATGTTTTATGTTTGCTCATCTGATGGTGCTGCTGAATTCTCCATTCTGACTGGCCAGACATTAACCAACAGGGGAGTTGAACCATGCTAAACCTTAGGGCCCTGGCACACCACACTGATATTAGAGAAGTAATACCAAACACATCAGCTGATGGCTGACACGTCTGGAATGGAATTGTCCACACCAGGAAATGGCAGAATTTGGTATTTGTCATCAAAGAAAGAAGTGGAAGGAACAATACCACAAAAAAAAAAATCTTTGAATTCCAAACAGCACTATATACTAGGTCATATTATATGGCAACCGATCAACATTAGTTCCTATGTTGGTGTGCTGTTTCATGCAGTTTGGGAGACAACCAGATAATCAGGCCCGGACACCTTGCTAACATTTCTGCCTACTTTGAATTGCTGACCATTCTAAATTTATGATTCAGTTCAACCCGTCCTGAATTTCCAATCAACAAACATCTGGTTTGGATTTTTTTGTTCATTCTGAATTTCGATTTTTAAAAAAATTTCCAATCATTTTGAATCTCTGGTTCTGAATGAATGTTCATTCTGAAGTCCTATTAATTCAGAATTTTAGACTGTTCTGAATTTTTGCTGATTCAGAATTTTTGGTTTGGAATTTGGTAGTTCTGAATTTCCAATCATTATGAACTTCTTCATAGTAACTTCTTTACTTCTAATAATTCAGAATTTCTGAGGATTCTCAATTTTTGGTTTTCAATTTGTTTGTTCTAATTTCCCATTAATTTGAATTTCCAGTTATGCATTTATAACCATTCTGAAGTGCCAATCATTCTGAATGTCCAGTTCTAAATTTCTCGTAATTCTGAATTTCAGATAACGTTGTACTTCTGACAATTCTGAACTTTTGGCTCTGACTTCTAAATTTCTGAATTTCCAGTACTGAATTCCTTGTTCATTCTGAACTTTTCAGGCTTTGATTTCATGACCATTCTGAATTTCTTGTTCTGACTTACTGACCAGTCTGAATGGGAATTTCTCTGAAATTCAAGTTCTGAATGTCTCATCATTCTGCATTTCTCATGAATCTGATGATCCATTGACGTTAATGCAGATAGCCTTTTCTGTTGAAAATCAGCCACACCAGACGAGCGGTAGTTGAAAAAAAATGAGGTACTGTGTATGTATTCCTGTCTCCTGCATTTGGCTGAACCAGAATGGCCAATCGGTAGACTTTCTTCCACAGCCAGCCTTTAGCATTTTTGCTCCATGCTAAAAAAAGATAAACAAATGACCGCCAACAACTACAGTGCAGTACACACTGCAAAAGCTACAGGCAACAGTCTGCTTAGGATTTCAAGGCTCTTAGAGCCTAGATCTATCCATCTGTATCCACTGAGGGGATGATGTTGGATCATGTTTTCAGTACAAACACAACAGAATTAATCCATTACGCACATACACCATCATGGCTAGCAAAGCATCGAGGTCACACCGCTATTTATAATGTGCGCTTAGATATGAAGGCACATAAAACCATAATAAATATGCCCGATATTTTGGACTAAACTGTAATGTGATCAGACATTCCATGAGTGCTTTGTGTATGTAGTATGTCCATCCGTCCGTTGTATTTCCAGATCTAGTCAATCACCCTCATGTGTCTTTAAACCCCTCAATGTGTAAAGCTGACTATTTTAACCACATATTTAAAATAATATGTTTAGAGGAGACTCATTTCTCTCAGGCATAACCATACACTCGGTGTGTAAATGACACCAGCTGTGTGTTACATAATAAAATAATCCCTACTGCAAATGCTGGGCTGTTTTTTGTTGGGTTTTTTTTCCATCAGAAGAGATTATTATGTGGAGCACGAGCTAGCGAGCACAGCCGCACACAGATAAAAATGATAATGTTGATGAGTCCAAGGGTCATTACCTGTGAATGCTGCCAAAAGATGTCCTAGTATTTTATAGGACATGGGAGGAAATAAACAGATGTGTACGTGCATGTAATCGTGTGTGTGTGGCTGTGTGCAGTGTGTGTGAGAGAGAGAGAAAGAGAGATTGTTGAAAATCAGCATTTTTGGAGAGCGATTCAAATGACATAGCATTGTGGGAAAATAAAACCTTTTTATGTGATCTCCTTGGATGCCAGTGTTAGGGTTTGTTAGAGAATGCTAGGGAGCCAACATTTCTAACAAGGAATTAAATATAATGAGTAGGGTCATGGTAGGTTCGGTGTTATAAAATAAGAGCATGCTCACTAGCTGTCTGCCAAAATCATCATTTCTGGAAGAAGTAATGCTTCAAACGTGATAAAAACGTGTGGGCTAAAGCACTGCCTCTTACCTCTGATCCAAGAAGCTGGCGTTCCAACATGCGGTCGATGACAGGAGCAGAATGATGTCTCTGCATAAGAAGCAAAGCAAACAGAGTCAAAAATGGCAAGAAAATGTACGAGGAAGAATATCTACAGTTATATAAAGTCCAGGATATAAAGTGTCTTTCGTAATATGTACTGATGAACAAATACTATTTTGTTACTTGTGTTTGTAATTTGCGCTGAAATCCTTTTTTTTAATTTGTTACAAAAACACTGGTGAAATTATCTAAGGTGATTCTCACAGTGGATTTTGATCGATCTGATTATTTTCATTTTGGTACTTATTTAGCATAAGATTTTGCATCGTCCACCATAAAGCTAATATTTAGACAAAACATCTGGAGGAGTGCTACTAATGCGGGTAGATGTGATGTCCATAATACTGTAGAAAGTGTGTGATGACGTTACTATACTGTAGAATGGATATCATTTGGTGCCACGGGTTCAGCATTGGTCTCAGCCATAAATGCGTAACAAACTTTTCTTATTACACACTTCAAGAAGCTTCTGATTGGTTCTTTGCATTTTGTGCAGGTCATCCTGAGAAAATACAGTGTGTGTATATTTATATATATACAT
>JAQMCW010000037.1:301423-314393 GCA_030068335.1 Chrysichthys cranchii | reverse complement strand
TCCCACCACCATGTTTGACAGTGGGGATGGTGTTCTTAGGGTTGAGGGCTTCTCTCCTCCCCCCCACCCCCACCTCTCGCACTATCCTCCTGGCCAGCACAGGTGTCACTTTTGGCTTCCGACCACGTCCTCTGAGATTTTTGGGCTTGACTGTATATGTAAACTATTAAATAGTATATGCTACCCATTCAAGCACTGTTTGCTTCTTAAAGTGCAGCATAACCATATACACAATTTTAAATTTTATAAGTACTATTAAGACCTTTTTAGAAGGTTTTATTAGGACTCATTAGTGTGGCAAAGGCAACAGCATGCTACTCAAGAATCCAGTCAGCCACCACTTTGTGCACCACAGCCTGTGAACTGGCTTTAATAGGATGCCAATGAATGATCCATGTATAGTTGTGCTCATAAATGTACATACCCTGGCAGAACTTGAAAAATACTGGCCATTTTTAGAAAATGATTGACCATGCCCAAAATTCATTCTTTATGAATCAGTGGTTGGGTGAAGCCATTTATCACAATTTTGTTTTTGGGTTATTTTAACTCATGATTACAAGTTGAAGCACACAAATGGCCTTCAAAAGTTGAAATACCCTCGATGTTTTTGCTTGGTATATGCACATTCTCACACAGATCAATTGGATATTAAGGGTAATTGTCCACACCTGTGACTTTTATTTTTGTAAATACTGTCTGTGTATTAACTGAGGTTCTGGACTCTTGAGTCACCTGCACATTTCAGCCATGGGGAAAGCAGAACTGTCAAAGAACCTGTGAGTGAAGGTGGTTCAACTTTATAAAACAGGAAAGGGATATAAAAAGATTTCCAAAGAATAGAGAATGGCAATCAGAAGTGTTCAAACTGTAAAAAAGAAGTGGAAATTGAGGGGTTCTGTTGACACCAAGCCACGGTCAGGTAGACCAACAAAATTTCAGTGAGAACTGCCAGGGGAATTGTTCGGGATGCAAAGAAAAAAAGCCACAAATAACCTCAGTTGACACCCAGGCTTCTCTACAGTAAAGTTGTGTGGATGTTTCTTGATGCACTTGAAGAAAAATGGGCTGCATGGTCCCAGTTGCCAGAAGAAAGCAATTACTGGACAAATGTCACAAAATTGGCTGCGTGAAATGTGCAAAACAGCACCTAGACAAGCATCAGAACCTCTGGAAAGTAATTTGGTGTGATGAGACCAAAATTGAACTTTATGGTAACAATGACTGATGCTATGTTTGGAGAGGAGCCAACAAGGCCTATGATGAGTATACCATCTTTGCTGTGAAGCAGAGAGGTGGATCTCTGTTTTAGGGGTGTGTGAGCTACAGCAGCACAGGGAATTTGGTCAGAGTTGATGGCAAGATGAACACGGCATGTCATCAGAGAATACTGGAAGACTATTTGCAGCTATGTCTATGCAATGACTATGATCCCAAACACGGGGCCAAAATGACCCATCATTTGGCTACAGCAGAAAAAAGTAAAGGTTCAGGGCTGGCAATCGCAGTCACCTGGCTTCAATATCATTTCAGCCATTTTGAGGCGATCTCAAACAAGCAGTTCATGCAAGACAGGCCAGGAATTTACAGGAACTGGAGGCTTTTTGCCAAGAAGAATAGGCAGCTTTACCATCTGAGAAAATTAAGTCCCTCGTCCACAACCATCACAAAAGAATACAAACCATCAGTGATGCAAAAGGGGGAATACACAGTACTGAGAACTAAGGGTATGCAAACTTTTGAACAGGGACCATCTCTGTATTTTCTAAATCGTTTTCTTTAATGATTTATTTTGAGAGGTCTCATGGTTTAGTTTGAATCCCATTAAAAATGTTTTGCCTGATTGCTCGTTTTCCTTACAGAATGGTACACATTTTACAAATTGTCAGGGTGTGTAAAATCGAGCACAATTGTAACCGCATCCTTCTTGCTGTGGAAACACTGCTAGGCTGAAGGCATTGCCCCATTCAATGTCCTTGTGGTGGCATGGCTTCAGTCTCAGCCATGGCATGGAGCTTAAGGGTGTACTCGTACTGGATTCAATTGGCATGAAGTGCTCCATGGAGTGACGGTACCCTGCTGGTCTGCAATCAGACTGCACTAAACGATCTGCTCCCAGGGGTGTTTGCATCATGATGCAACTTTGTGTTGAAGAAAAGCGCTCCTGCTTTTCATGGTATGGCTTTTTTTGTTTTGTTTTGTTTTTTTTACTTTTCAAAGCTAAAGTGCAGGCTATTTTGTTTTTATGAATTTTTACTTTATTTTGTATTAATTTCTATATAAATATTTGTGGGTTGTGGAATGAATTGAGTTTCCATCATTTCTTATGGGGAAATCCTCTTTGATGTACGAGTAATTTGAATTACAAGCACATCTCCAGAATGGATTATGCTTGTAATCGTGTGTTGGGGGGGGGCATGCATGCACAGTGGACCCTCGGCTCACGAACTTTGATTCATTCCGAGACTGTTTACAATCCGAATCAATATTTCCCACTGAAATTAATTGTATTTACATTAATGTGTTTCAGCCCTCAAACATGTTTTTACAGTGTATTATGGGTTTGTGTGGCAATAAAACAGAATAAAATTAAAATAACCTTGATTTTATAGAAAAATAACATTTTTAATGCTTGTGTAGGTGGACAGTGGTGGAGGGATATGGTGATGGTTCTCATGTTTTGTGATTTATTTCTTTTTCAACTGTTATGCTTAGGCTTCTTACACTCACTACCATTTCAACTTTCTTGGGACCCATAATGAAGCTTAGAGCAAAAATGCAGAGAAACTCCAATGCGGAAAAATGCTGTGAACATTTTGTCATGAGTTAAGCACAGAAAAAAAATCAGTTTGAATAATCCTTAATTGTACAAAAACTTACTGTAAACAACCAAGAAAACTAATTTTGGAAGTGTTCGTGATCACAGGTTCCACTCGATATAAAGAGCATGTAGATATGATGCCAAAGCGAGTAAAACAGACAAGCATGCAGGATCAAGGAAACCAAGAATCATTTAAGGATGCATAAAATACTCTGCGCATTTTAAATGCAGCACACTTGAGAAGCTAATTGAAGAATTATGCACCATTTTTGCACAACATTGTTTAGGTTCTCTCTCAAAAGACCGTGATCTCACTCCATAGTTTTAATTTGTTAATTATGAAACACGATTTTTAGTAAATCACAATTCATGCATAAGATTTTTATGGAAGCAGCTGACATTGACTGTAGTCAGTTTGTAAAATTGTAGATTCCTCCTGCAGTGTTCATCAGTAACGTAAGGGCCAGATCTGTTATTACTCCTAATATTCTTCAAGGAATTAAAGTACATATGATGGTGTTTTGAGTTCAGGGCTTGGGTGCAGTTAGTGATCACACAGTGCATGAACCTAACCAATCCAGATCGGGAGCAGATTGGTGCAATCTTGCTGGTCAATCCATCCGGTCCATGGCTGTCGAATGCTCCTGGGAGCAGGTTGGATCGCTTGGTGCGAGTATGGCCTAAGAGTCTCTGGGTGAAGTTAAAGAAATGATCCCCTTCCTCTAACGTCATGGAGAGGAAGCACTGGCAGCATCCCTCCGGAAACCCAGGTGAGCATTGCTCTCTGGAATGCCAGGGTAATTAAGGTGGCACTCTAGTGGCAGAATGCCTGCTGCTGGCTGGGCTTCTACTTGTAGGGCTTGTATCAGAAACGTCTCTTCACTTTCTGGCCAACAACAGGCTGAGGCAATGCCCTTGAACATGCCACATATGCCTCGGAATCATCTTGGTGTCATTCTGCAGAGGGAGGAGGCACTTAAGGATAGGCTTGCAGGAAAGGGAGAAGGAGCACTTCAAGGTGGCTCAATCCACAGCATGCTTGTTCACTATTTGGGTGAACATGTCTTGATGTTTCTGTTGCAGTTTGAGAGCCTGACATTCTAGGAGAACCTGCCCCTAAATTTGGGCCAATGGCTGGACTATTTGTGAGAACAGCACCATTTTCATGTGTTGTGGTCTGAGTAGCTCCTAGTTTTCAGCACCACTGTTGCAGTGATGATGGAATGTCACTCAGGAATCCAAACTCTGGGTGATTTGCATGTGAGCTTTTATTTGCATACATGCTGTGGCTTCAGGAACAGGAAAAAGAAAGCACAGGAGAACTGCAGTCTGAAATGGCTTCATCAGGCTCATGACCTCCACCACGCACACAGTGAACGGAGTTGAATAACACTAGTTTGGATAAAGCATTGGCACCTCACAGCTTTGGCATCCTCAGTTTGATTTTGATCTAGGTTTACGGTCTATACTAGTGCCTCACACTGGAGCATTCCCAGGAGAGGTGTTGTAAATGAAAATAACAAAATGGTGCACTGAATTGCACCTCTAATTCTGATTGTTTTAGACTCTCTTTGCATCTCTACTAATGATTTTTGCCTACACAAACAACTGCGTGCATGTTGTGCAGTACCTGGTATCTCTATTTTTATACATGTGATAAGCTAAGCTTGTACTGATGTTCAAGCGTCTCATCACTTGTCACTGATAATGGACCTCGTGAAGGCTCCAGCCCTTTGTACTACATGCTTCATGTCTTGTGTACAAAACTGACCATGTGTGCATAAACCAGTAATAAGATGTGCATTTGTGTAATCGTGTGAAATTTTGCTTTCAGGTTTGGAGCTCTGTACTTCATTTTGGTAAATCTGTGTTTCAGTACACTTTCAATTTGTGAGCCTTTCATCACTGAGAAGAAGCTCTTCATGTATGTGCATGTACAGAATTCACCATGCTTTTGGTTAAGCCATTCTGTATCTGTATCCACAGTATTATCTAACTGGGTAGAATCCTGCCATTTGTGGTTTTCCTTCAGACATGAGTACACCAGCGGCTACTACAGAGTGTCCGTATACCTTCTGTCTAAGATTGTGTCGGACATGATCGTTCTGCGTACAGTTCCTATTATAGTCTTCACCAGTATTTCCTACTTTATGATTGGTAAGAATTAATGCTGATGCATGATGCTGTTGGATTTTGATGATGGCTACTTATTCCATAATAAGGAGTCTGCATTTAATGTTCTCACTGGCTGTCTGTAGGATTCAAGCTCACACCAGCAGCATTCTTCATATTCTTGTTCACCGTGATTCTTGTGTCATACACAGCCACAGGTTTGACCATAGCCATTGCTATTGGTCAGAATGTTGTGGGGGTTGCAAGCATCTACATAAACATTGCCTTGCTTTTTATGACGGTAAGTTGCGTGTTTTTTTTTTTTTTTAAAACAGTAGAACATTTTCAGAGAACAGTTGTCTAACTCTGAGAAACTGGTTATTTTAGATCTTTGCTGGTATGCTGGTGAATCTGCAGACGGTCATGACCTGGCTTGTCTGGCTTAAATACTTGAGCATCCAACATTATGGACTCGTGGTAACAATCATTCTCATCCAACATACAAAGAACATTACATGCATGGATATTTAGAAACTTTTTAAAAACTTTATTGGGTGTTTTTTGTTTAATAAAGTTTAAGTTTTTAGCACAGTTAAAAAAAAAAAATAAAAATTCGTTCTCCATGCACACATGAATGTTTTTGTAATGTAGCACCATGGTCCTGGAGGATTTACTGCACCACCTGCATGTGGCTGAAAAGATATTAAAAGCCACCTGACTACTTAGTTTTTCTTTTAACGAATGCTTTTGACTTCTAACTTTTACCACCACCCACCCTACCCCTTACATTTTCACACTACCTTTCTCTATAATTGTATATTTTGTACTCATTAGGTGACTTGATGTTGGACATCTTAAAATCAATCTATATTCCTAAGAAATCTTTTTTTTTTTTTTTTTTGACTTACTACTTTGCTCCCCAATATAAAACTTTTTAAAACAATTCAGACATGGTTTAAATGAACATTCCAGCCTTTAAAGTCCTTTGCATATGTTTCAGTGTGTAGAAATTACACTTTTTAAACATGGTCCCTGTCATTTTAAAGCACCATAATGAAATTGCTTCATTAGGGTAGAGAAGATACCTAGGCTTGAATTGTTTGATTTGAAATCTTGCACCGAGTAGCAGAGGGGTAATTCGAACAATTATGTCTTTGTCCCAAAACATTATGGAGGGCACTGTATGCGTTGGTCCTTACAC
Organism: Chrysichthys cranchii; assembly: GCA_030068335.1. Lineage (NCBI taxonomy): Eukaryota > Metazoa > Chordata > Actinopteri > Siluriformes > Claroteidae > Chrysichthys > Chrysichthys cranchii. The sequence continues at coordinate 308,259 of JAQMCW010000037.1, read as the reverse complement.
AATAGTTTGTATGGTGACAGCTGGCTATTAGCATTCAGCTACATTGTTTATCATGATAGCTAACATGTGATAGATTAGGAATAAAGCTGCTGTTAGTTTGCTTTACCCAATGTTTTGTTTTGTTTTGGGGTTTTTTTTTTTTTCTCCCCCCACTTTCACTGGTGAAGGTGGCAGTAATTGACCAAGTAAAATCAGGGTAAATTGAAGCAGGTGCCTTTTTGTGAATTGTTCTGGTACTTTATTGTGACTTCATTTCTCAGAATCCCAACTTCATTTGAGTTCTGACTTTCTCGGTTTTTGATTATCCACTGATAACAAGGTCAGCCAGAAGTTTGAAGCTGTTGGTGTACGAGTTTACTGGCTCTTTTCAGGGATTAGAGGCTTAACTTAATACCACATGATTCTTCCAGGTCAAATGCAGAGAATGAATTTCACTGTCACGCTATGCTGTGGTGTGTTTCACGTGTGACTATCACTAGCACATTATCTATTATTATTATTATTATTATTATTATTATTATTATTATTATTATTATTATTGTGAAAAAAGGCAGAATTACAAGGGAAAAGGCAGAATTTTGAGGGTGAAAATCGAAAATTGTGATAAGGACAAATCCAACTTTTGAATTTCTTCTTCGCTGGAGCAGACTGATTTGCCTTTTCCTCTACAAATTTATTTTGCCTTTAGTTTTTAATTCTCCCTTTTTTTTCTCCTTCAGAATGTTCTTAAATTCTTACATTCAAGGACAAATGTTGGCCCTCTACATTTAAGACGTGCAGCATGATTGTGTTTCAACAGGCTTTGGAGATCAATGAATTTGTGGGGCTGACATTCTGTGGGAATCATTCTGCTGAACTTGCAGCCAACAACACCCTAGGAGTTGTGTATGTAAACTACATGCAGACATTTTGAATACATAGCACCCACTGTACACAGTAGTTATTAGACTGAGCGGTGTTGGCTTTTAAAATATGAAAGTAGCACCACACCCCCTGGCTGAAATGTGGACCAAAAAAAAATTCACATCCACCAGTAGCACTGCCTTCTTTTGCAGTATCTATTTCTTCAAAATATTTTTAATGGTCATTTTTGCTTACTTTTCACTACTTTGTATTCATAGCTGTACAGGTGAGCAACATCTTAAGGCCCAAGGAATTGACTACTCTACATGGGGATTATGGCAGAACCATATGGCTCTGATAATTATGGGTATCATATTCCTCATCATTGGCTACATCAAGCTCAGGTTCATGCAGAAGTTCTCCTGACCTGCGGAGATCCCTGTTCCTTGGACTCTTGTGTTTACTGAAGTCATTGTGTTCTCAGTGAGTTTCCATGTTGAGGCCTACAGCTTGGAAGGTTCTACTGGGACAAATTGTCAAACGTTGCTTGTAATGACTGAATTAAAAGGATATTTATTCTAAATGAGGTAGCATCACGTTACCTTCAGGCCAGTTGTCTAAGGATAATTTGTAATAAAGTTATTAATTTTTATAACATTCTAGATGGTGAATATGGATCAGGCTTTATACATTCCATCTTGTATATTGTTTTAATGCTGCAATGCATGTTCACAATTCTATTTTATGAACACATAAATTAAATAAAGCCTGACTCAATTTGTGTACAAAATGTTTGGTTGAACCTCAGATGATTTTTATGTTCCTCAATCTTTTGAAAGGAGTGAGCATTACTTTTCTTACTAAACAACTCCACTTTTAACACACTATGATGAAGTTCTCAGAATTCCAGTTAAGAACAACCCTTGTTGTAGCTAATTAACTTTAGACTGTGTAGATAAACAAAATTAACTTTTTTGTTTAAGTCACACTGATATCATTAATGCTTTCCTTAACATGGTGATACTGACGCACAATATTAAACTCTGCTCAAGCTCAGAGTTGAACCTGGAGCCGTGCCTGTGAATCACCTTTCTAAAAAAAAATATCATGTAGCTTAATTATTCAATGTGTTCCACAATGTTTGTCTTCAACAAAATGCTATAGTCACATGACATGCCTCATGTGGGATTTGTAAACGTGAGGGTACAGTTCAGCTCAAACCAATTTAATGCACTTCAAAGCAGACTAGTGTGCTTTAACGTGGCCTAATCTCTCAGTACATGAGTCACACTGGAGAGCAGCCTCACAACTTTCACACAAAATCCATCAAGAAACCTAAAGTGTTAACCCTGCAATCTAATCTTTTGAGGTGATCACTGAGCTTTCGATTTATGATTTGGCACTCTTGTACCAAGCTCATCTTTATTGACTTATTTGACTGCTTGCACTGTTAGGAGTGTCTGTCTGTAGTAGGAATATCACAGACTACTCAATGTTGTGAGTGTCGACAAGCTAGGGTGGTGGAAAAACAAGTAAGGCAGACTAAATGCACCCTGAGATGGCATCTGTGGTGTTTCGGTGTTCCATCTTCCAATATTTCAGACTAGATGAATCAAATTCTACATCCATCTCTTATCTATACAGCATGTCATGGGGAAGCTGGGGTCAATCCCAGGTACAGGCTTGGCAGGGTTAACACAGAGATGGACATTCATTCACATTCACACTTATGGTTAATTCAGAGTAGCCAGTTGACCTAATCTGCATGTCTTTGGGATAGGGGAGGAAACCCACACAGGCAGAGGGAAGAACATGTAAACTCCACACTGAAAGGCCCCAGCCAGCCAGCTGAGTCGAACCCAGACCCTTCTTGCTATGACGTGACTGTGCTAACCACTGCACCGCAGTGAAGTCCCTCTAATTCTACACCCAACTGCACTTTATACAAGGATCAACTAAACATGTTTTTTAAAACATTTTAATGTAATAGTATCACTTTCATCTCACTTTGTAGGAAGTGTAGAGATATGCACTTGACTGGATCACCCAGTCACTTCTGTAGATGTCACAATCTTCATCCAAATCATTGCGATAAGCGCTGTTGGACACGAGCTTTCATGCTGTGTGCTCTCTGGTCCAGAATGAACTATTTGAGTTGAGCTACCATCTTCTCTACATGAGTGTATTTTAAGATATGAACAATAATGGTGTAATATCATACCCCTACTTACTATTAGAAGTCATTACAAGTGTAGCCTAAAAGGCACTGAAGCTGGAATTTGATTCATACTTGCTGTTCTTGATTATCAGATTTTGGAAAAACGACTAGTGGACTACATTGTTAAATTACTTCTCAACTAGTACTTGTTTCTCTGCATCTCTGTCTCTCAGTGTGACCATGTGTAGCTATGGCTTTCTTTTCTATCCTGCTCCTGGTTCTGCTCAGTTGACAGCTCTACTAACTGGCTTCTGCCTCCCCTCCTCACCTTCTAACTCACCTTCCTGATTCATAATCTCACCTGGATACTGTAGACTTGGTTCCTGTATCTCACTATCTCACTATCCGTTGTCATGCTTCAGTGCAACTCAGGTGCTTTTCTGTCCCTGTGGGAAAAAACACCCAGCAGCTGTGAAAATGTGCAAAGATTTTATTCTCAAACAATGCAGATATTAAAGCAGCAATACTGATTAAAACATTCAGAAATACAGAGCCAAATCTCCAGAGCTGTTTGCTGATAGAAGTTCTGCTCTCACTGGAATGACCTCTCAATCATACACGTACGTTTGGCGAGTAGAAAATATAGCGCCATACTGAATCTTACTGAATATCAGCCTTAAATAAAGGTATATAAAATACTACAAAAAAACCCCCCAAATATCCAAAAGAAGTGTGCGTCAAAAATGTGCACCTTGAGATTAAAGTTTGCCAGCAAAAATTTCTTTTTTAAAAATATCTTTGAAATATCTTGGTAGAATACACAAATTGGCAAAAAAAAAAAAAAAAAAGAGTTCAGTATAATAAAAGTACTGATGATGCAGCACCAAGAATAGTGTACTGACACCGTAACATCACATCGCTCCTCCCGAGTCGAGGAAATGAAACTTCTGTGCTGAATTTCTGGGGAGGCAAAACTAATATCAGCGAAAAACTTTGCAAGTTCAGCTATACGAGTCAAACCAGCACACAATAAGCTTCCCATGAAAGCAGATGCACTCCGAACCGAAGTTTGTTTCAAGTTACATTAGATATAAAATTGGAGAAAAAAAAAAAAAAAAAACATTAATAAGGAATACATTACCTGGTATAGGTTTACATGCTGCTTGTGCAGCTATACTAACTGAAAGCAACTACAAATGTGCGACAAAAATCTATGGTTTAATAAATGACATGGTCAAATGATATAAAGCATCGTGCTGAGAGAATGGTTGTGCTTTAAATACAGATGTAAAATACTCTGTGAAATTTATAAGTCCCTGTATAAAAGAAATTTAGAAAATACTGTAAAAGAGGGTTCTTTACTGCATGATGCCTTAAATTAGTAACTAAATGAAGAAATGGTAAATGCATGTATATAAAATCCTTCATCTTTTTCTCAGACTGTTTGAATAGCTTGATCTTTATATTTACAGAAACAAAAAACAAAACAATGCCTTAATATGAGACCATCATCATTTGTTCCCCAAACATTTTGGCTAAAGTAACCATGTACAGGAAAAGGGTTTGGAAGAAATGTATTTATATATATTTATCATTAGCTGATGTATCAAAGCAAGAAGATTACATTTAAATGGTTTCTCTCCAACAGGCACTTGTTGGCTTTTCAAACAGCATTCCACTGGGCTCATAGTGGACTACGATGCCACTATGTTATACCCTATGTAGTGAGGATATATAGGGAATAGGAAGCCATTTGGTCTAACCCCCTGTTAGAACCACTTTCGTCCATTAATCGTTATAAATCCTATCCAAAAACATTTTTTAAATATTCTGATTACTCAAATTGGCATGGAAAAATCATGTTCATTTTTCTTTATCAATCACTCACTCATCTTCTGCCGCTTAATCCTGTTCAGGGTCGCGGGGGGAACCTGGAGCCAATCCCAGCTGACTTTGGGCAAGAGGTGGGGTACACCCTGGGCAGGTCGCCAATCCACCACAGAGCCGACACACAGTTACAGACGACCGTTCACACTCACATTCACACCTACGGGCAATTTAGAGTAGCCAATTAGCCTAATCAGCTCTGTACATGTCTTTTGGACTGTGGGAGGAAACTAGTAGTACCCGAAGGAAACCCACATGGACACGGGGAGAACATGCAAACTCCACACAGAAAGGCACCCAGGTTGAGCCTGGTGATTGAACCCAGGACCTTCTTGCTGTGAGGCGACAGTGCTAACCACCACACCACTGTGCCGCCCAGTTTTTGTTTATTTTACCTAAAAAATCTGTTTTATTATAAATATTATTAAACTGCCCATGTACATGGACACCATGCATGAAAGAGATACATAAATGGGTGCAGATGAGTTAAGAGTTTAAGCACATTTTCAAAAGTATTCTTGGTGCAACAGAAACATACCAATGAGCTAAATACTAGCAACGCTTTGCAAACATAGCAAGCATCACCGTAGGCAAAGAAATAAAAAGGAACATTAAAAAGTTTATGATTCAGTGATGATATTGTGTGCTCGTGATATCAATTTACAGTGTATCTCTGATGCTAATTTTCACTATGTCTGTGGTAGTATAGACTTAGAGTCTCATAAATATTCAAACATTTGAATATAAAATATTTTATGTTATCCAATGCAAATTTCCTTGACACACAAAACTAACAGAGTGTCATTAAATAATTTTGTGACACCTTAATTCTTACAATGGCCTCATTAATATAAGTAAATTGCTTATTTAAATACATACATGTGCGTAGAAAAGGTCCTATAGCTATATAAACCTACTCCTACTTTGCTTGATACCTGGTCTAAAGCTGATTAACGTTTGTACCACTGTACCTTAACTAGTGTTCAGAATACTGTCCTGCTTAATAATCGATGTACCATTATAAAGATGTGCACTGTGAATAAACTGCATAAAACAACAGAAAATACTGACATAAGGTGAACACTGAGTGCTGGAAAACTTAAAAAGGCCATGGGGGCAGTAGAAGAGGTCTTACACGTGTCCACCTCCATTGCCCCCAGTGTCTGGACCCTCGGTGGACAATGAGGAGGAGGGGCGGGTGCTGCGTGGGCGGGGCTGAACTCCTGGACCAGCAGGAGTAGCCTGCTGATGGCTGACCTGAGAGATGGCGTCGTCCGACTCCCAGCGCTCGAGCTCCTCTCGGACCAGCCGCTCCATCTGCTCCCTGTGAGCCTCCGTATCCCTTCCCATCCTTTCATCCTGAGAGAGGGAGAGAAAAGAAAGAAAGAATGTGGAGGAGTGAACATGGAAAAACTGGGAGTCTTCATGAATGTGCATATAAGAAAATCTGAATATTCAAATATTCTAAACAAAAATCTTTACATTAATCTGAGAAACGTTGGAAAGTTCAACCGGGGGCTAGTTTTGACATCTGCATTACACTGTTAATATTAGGATAGAATAACCTTTATTACAATTTTTTTTATTATCGCATTATTTACAATTTCATCATAGTGTCAGGGTTTAGATATACCGTATTTCTCCTTACTGACGCTCCCGCTCTAACAGATGCCCCCCCGGTTTCAGAGCTAAACAACTTAAAACAATCGATTCTTTCAGTAAACAAACAATTGTGATGTCTATGGTTATCCCAAAATAAGGAGGACTGTACACAGTTTATAGTGCATAAGCATATACCGTATATCTTCTATTAGTAGCCCGGCCGTTTATTCAAAAAAATTTTTGGACGGCCCGGCGTTTATTGGAGGCCAGCTCTTAATGGAGACAGGCTCTTATTCCCTTCTCAGACGGAATGGTGATGGGTAAACGGAGTTCATTTGGCAGTAAA
>JAQMCW010000037.1:283746-296122 GCA_030068335.1 Chrysichthys cranchii | reverse complement strand
ACTCACAGAATCACTGCAGTCTGTTGGCTCACTGGGATCTTTTTCTTTTCGTGCGACTTTAACAAGGAAACTATCCAGTGATCGCCGCTTTTGCCTCCTTGTGAGGATTTGGCGGAAGTGAGGGACTCTGCAGTCTTTTTCTATGCTAGCGCGGATGTTGACTATACGAGTGAGCCACAATACTGCAGTGAGTGAGAGAGAGAAGTTGTGATCACGTGACGCTCGGCAGACGAAGCGTATGCATACTACTCGTATTGCAAGACATCGCTCATTCATCAAGTTAGAATTTATTCAAAATTTTTGCTCGTCTTGCAAAACACTTGTAGACAAAGTTAGATCCAAGGTTCCACTGTATATATATATATTTATTTTATTTTATTTTTTCAGATAGTGACTTTCTCAATCCAAGGTTGACATCAATTAGAGATTCCTGATTCTGATTGGTCAGATAATACTGACTGGGTGGATTAAACTGAGTTTGTGGTTTCGTAGGATTATTAGCTTAAAGAGAGAGAGAGAGAGAAAAGGAGCAAGTAAAGAAATTAATGTTTATAGCTGCTATAATGCAAGTGATGATGCGGGCGTCCTTAAATACTACAGATAAATTGGATAAAAATGTACAGTGTCTGCTTTTTTAGTAATTAAAAAAACACTTTGGGATCAGTTGTTATGGGGAAAATAATCAGCTGCGAGGTGCTAACTGTAATTCTGTGTTGTGCAGAGCTGCATTTTCGTATAAACAGCTGCCCCAGAGCACTTTATTCCTCACAAAATACAGATGGGCTCAAAGAAAGTATACACACTTCAACAGTGGTTATCTATGCCCATTTTTTAAAGCAAGATGGCGCCCCACCACACTACCACCAGGACGACATCCTACTTTTTGATGTCTATACAAGTCTAGTAATACAGCTTTTTATGCAGATATTTTTCATGTTGAAGTGTGTATACATATTTTGGGCCCCTCTGTATGTTGTATTCTGAGAGAAAATTCTTAAAGGAGCAGACAGATAGGTAGACAGACATCGGTTTAAGGGCCCCCCAGACTCACATGCAGGCTTGGAAGGTGCTGAAGTCATTATGTTGTGTCCCGAACACCAGGTACGCCAGCTGCGCATATGCCAGGAATACGATGAAGAACATGATGGCAAATCCCAGCAGGTCTTTAGCACAGCGAGACACAGTGCTGGACAGCTGGCTCATTGTCTTATTAAAATTGATGAACTTGAATAGCTGCAGAAAGAGCAATGGATTTTAACTAGAATTCCTTGTCCGACTGAGTTTAGCAATTGAACATCTTAATTGTACAGCGGATAAACAGGAAATAAATCCACAGATGAGAGGCTTACTTTGACCCAGGCAAGAAAGACGATGATGGCGGCCAGACTGTTGAATTGAACCTGCAGCCGAGCGAGGGGACCAAAGTTCGGGTACGTGCTGTGGTTCTCCAGCAGGAACTTCAGCCTGTTGTTGACCGCTGATGTCCTGTAGATGTTCATAATGATGGCAGGCACGCTCAGCTAAATGAGAGATATAGAAAGAGATCACGGGAACAACGGAAAGGCTGAGAAATTTGCAGTATTGTGATGCAACTTTGGAAAATTTCACTAAGGGTGCTTTCTCACACATGCTAATTTTACATACAATCCTAAGGGAAGTGTGGGGGGGAAGAAAAACTTTTCAGAAATGCACAGTAATGATATCAAGAGCTTTTTTTTTAACCTTCTTGTCAATCAGGTAACAATTTGGGAGGCAAATCAGAAAAACAAGCATGGAGGACAAAGTTCTGGAGAAAAATCTGTCTGGTTAGAAAGTAAATCGAAGGAATCGAAAATATTTAATTGGCAATTTTCCATGCTTGCAAGGTAACTAAAAATAATAACTTGTATATTTTTGGCATATTCGTTAATAAGTGATGTGATGTCCCACTTTTACTGTGGCCGTCAAGTCACACATGCAGCTCGATTTCAGCTCTATTTAAGTCTGTCTGCAGCAGTACCGTCACTATGAGCACATCCAGACAGTTCCACAAGCTTTTGAAGTAGCGCAGGCGGTGCAGTCGGATCTCCAGCACCTCCTCCACTGTGTAGTACAGCACGAAGAAGCAGAAGATAACCTCGCACATCCCCACAAAATGGTCCCAGCTGGACACGTAACGCACCAAGCGCACAGTCTGGAACTGCCATGAGGTCAGAGCACCCCCTATGGCTGGAAACTCCACCAGTAATCTGAAAATGACATAAAAGAGGCAATTACATACACTCACGTACGTGGGTTTGCATAATATTTACCTACTTGAAGGCAAAAATCCACATTTCAGTGGTTTTTTTTTGTTTGTTTTTTTTTTTAACTTTCAGCTGCCTCGCACATTTAGTAATATTTCTCCGGCTCACTGGTATGTAATGATAAAATATATAGCTGAGGTATCACAGGATATGGTGATATCTTTTTATAAGATTCTATTTTTTTTATACGGTATATATAATTATCTAATTAAGGCACCTTGGCATAGACCCTGATTTAATGAAAAATTTCAGTGATTGCTTTTTCACACTTTTTTCTTTTATTTTTATGTTATATTGTATTTTGTAGACATACAAGTCTTCAAGTGTCAGATATCTGTCATATCATCCACCCTAAACCCAGATGATATTGTTTTTTACGTTCCACACATTTTACTCAGCTGTGGTTGTTATGGGGACGTGAACGTCAAATCTCCAGTCAAAACAGAGTAGTTGTGCACTCACCTGAACCTGTTAAATTAGATATTTTTGGATAATTAAATTTTTTTTTTTTAATGAATAATTTTTATGAAAGACCAATAAAAGTGGGTAATATATAAATGTAATTATAAGAATATCCATTATAACAATAATAACAAATAAAACTTTGAAACAAACAAATCCTATCTTGTATCCCTAGAGCCCAAATACAGTAGTCCCCTGCTACACTGCGGCTCACATTTCGCGCCCCCGGCTATCCACGGATTTTTATTTAGAATACAGTGAACCTCCCCCTAGGTTATATATGTATGTATGTATGTATGTATGTATGTTTGTTTGTTTGTTTATTTATTTATTTATTAAGGCTTTATAAACCCTTCCCACTCTCTTATTAACCTTTTCCACACTCTTATAAACACATCCTATGCTCTTAAACACTTTCTATACTCTTAAACATGCGTAATTTTAACAACATATAAAATTCTACGTGCATACTTACTGCCGGTGAGGTCACTTCCTGTTTACATCTTGTTTACTAGTTCAAGCGGAAGTGGCGTACACAGCCACTGTGTATTCATCCGCTGATGAAATACAGAGCATACGGTTTTATTTTGATTAAAATGTTCTTTTAATGTTTGAATTAACTTTTTTTTAAAATTATATTTTATATTCCAGAGTCCCGTGAAAGCCAAAAAATTCCACAAATCAAAATTCGAAAATCCCGCAATAGGTGAACCGCGATATTGCGGGGGGGTTCACTGTATATCAAATTTTTTTGCGGATTTCACCGGTATTATAAAATATAAATATTAATTAAAATGGAGAAAAATATTAATAATATATACAATACAGTACAGAATATCTCATATTTACACAAGAGACAAAAAACACATAGCGGTGCGAGGATACTAGGAAAAAAAATATGGCTGGAGGAACGAGTCTGGCCAATCGGAATGTCCTATTCATTTAACCTTGGTTGTGAGTGGATGCTGGCTATGATGCGTACGGTTGGGGAGAAGCAACCAGCAATCGCCAACATCCCAGTTCTTCGCCTGTAGCAGTACTCGCTATAAATGTGATGTTTCTACAAATTCTACACAGAATACACCTCGCTATAGGCTCGCAAGTGTTTTCTTTATGTGTTTAATTGTGTCTAGAAAGTGTTTAAAGAGTGTGGGAGGATCATTTAGAGCTGAAACTATTAAAAAAAAATCATTTAGGGGTGGCGTCCGTGTATCTCGGATTTTTGTCTTTTGTGGAAAGTTTTGAAATGTAACCCCCGCGCAAGACGAGGGTTTACTGTAATATGTTTTCCACTCCAAGGTTGAAAAATATCGATTAGGGTACACTAATAAAAACCGCTGCTATTTAAACCATACATATCCACTCTATATATCTTTACTTTAATAACGGTTAGGCGCTATTCAGGTCAGCAGTTTCTCTTTTGCAAATTTAATGAGAAGTGGTGTCTTGTAATAAACTAACCACCAGCTACTTTCCTGAACCCGATTCAACAACACTGCTCTAAATACAGAGCCAGCGGTCGCCTTCAGTGGGTTCTCCTGTGCGTCTGTGCGTACCTGATGACGCAGAAGAGATTGATGTTGCCGTTGTACACAGAGAAGTCGAGGAACACGGCTCTGGTGCCTCGATCCAGCCACAGGTTGGCCTTTAGTTCCTGCAGCTGTCTGTCGGACTCGTCTCTGGTGCGGGACAGATCCTGATGGAAACCGCCTCCTCTATATGTGGCCACTCTGCCGGAGTAGCTGCTTTCCCCGAGGCTGCTCTCCTCAGAATACATCCAACTGACACACACACACACACACACACACACACACACACAGGGGATCAGACCAGGAGGATACTTTCTGTCTCGTAGAAGCTTAACAAAGCCTAGTGTGAACACGATGTGCCACTGGGTTTGTGATTACAAACTACTAAAAGTGTAAGCAGTTACACCAGCTAATATACTCTGTGTACATCAGATTTGAACTTGTCCATTAGTACAGCAGTTCCCAAAGTTTTTGAAGCCAGGGACTCTTGAATATTGAAATATTAGGCTAATTAGGCTAATTAATCAAATATGTACGGTAATATTCTGAGCTTGTTTCATTCCTGAATCTTAAGGAAGTCGATATTTTTATAGGCGGACGCGTTTTTCATGTGGTCCCGTGTTGTTTCATGTGACACGTAAATGTACACATTTTGTAGATCTGTATAGTCTCATGTAGCCCTGTGTTGGTTTGTGTAGCACTGTGATCCTGGAGGAACATTGTTTCGCTTCCCTATGTTCTATGCTAACTGTATATGTTTGAAATAACAACTGACTTAACTTGAAAGCTACTTGATAATCCATACAATAAAGGGTGCCATTTCATATAGAACGGATTATTAACAAAGTCCCGGATAATACACATCACTTCATCGTTCCAATTGCGTATGTAACACTGTGCGTTTTAAATTCTCAGTGAAATGTTTTATTGCCTTACGCCGTGCCGTTTTTCGGTCCAAATGCTTTCTTGTCCTCGTAGGCAGCTGCATAGACTCCGTAGCAGTCATACACTTCGTCCTTCAGCTCCTCGTGAACGGGACAGGACATGTTGAGAACTCTGACCTGACGCAGGCGTGGGACTCCCAGCAGCAGGTTCTCGTAGTAGATGAGGCTCTGGTTCTCCGGGAGGTTCTTGTTGTTGTACCACACTTCCCAGTACATCCCGTTTAGGAAAGGCCCATCTGTGTACTGAAATTTAATGATCAGGTGTTAAAACAGATTTTGGGAGGGAAAAAAAGAAAAAGAAAAAAAAAAAGGATTATGCACATGCGCAAAGTTGTTTAATTGAAATTCTGTCTTCAAAGAAAGGGCTTTACTTTCCAGAAGTCGTCCATGGAGGAGAGGCTCCTGAAGGTGGTAGCATCTCCAGGGGACAGCGGCGTGTCCAGGAAGAGCTGAGACATGACTTTGGTGTAGTAGTACATGTTAGTGCTCACCATCCCATATGTTACTGCAACATGTTTAGACAAAACAGAGAAGAAATTGAGACGGGGAAAAAAAAACCCGGATCTGCCCAGAAATTCACTTCTTGAATTTCACCTTTCATTTTTCCTCTTATACATAGAACTGGAGTGCTACAAAATTTGCAGTCCCCCCCCCCTCGTGGGCCTGCTTTTCATCTAAGGAGGCTTTGGGAGTATTTGGTTTCTTTCCATTTTTGCTCCCTCTAGCCTCATGTGCTAAAACAGCTCTGCCAAGAAACTGAATAATGATCCAGCTGCAGCCAGACTTTTAGAGAAGCAGACCAAAAAAAAAAAAAATTGTACGTTATACTTATTACCAACTCTGACTGCTCAAATCTCCATATTATGCTCCTGATTGCAGGTAATCAACTGGAAAAACGCAACTGTAAGTCATCCTGCTGCTCTTTAATTTTTGTCTAGTTCCGAGCTTCTTCAACCAGGATATGACTTTTGTGCCGTCATCACCGTACAAGCGTGGCACCATTTGAGAAGTTCCATAAAGTCATGTTGAAGTGAGTCCAGTTCTAACCACATGCAGATACAAAGACTAAGCTGAAGACTGAATCACGTACTACACCGTTAAAAACAAGGGAAATTAAAAGGAATTGTACTACGGTGCTGTTGAATTCTTGAACCTGGTTGGTCAGAAGGACTGGATAAATGGATTTTAAGAAAACGTGTGATTATAAGGGATGATGATAAGTTTTCAGACGTGGGGAAAGCCTTCAGGACAGACAGCTTTTCATTTTCTCAGGAAAATAACACTGTGGTATTTCTTGTCTTATTAATGGCATAAGAGGGAAAAAAAAAAAAAAGCCAGGCTGATGAGGAAACGACTCTTTATAGCTGCTATAACAGACCATAAATGATGTCAGGAACTACAGTGGAGAAAATAATGATTTGACCCCTCGCTGATTTTGTAAGTTTGCCCACTCACAAAGAAATGAACAGTCCATAATTTTAATGGAAGGTTTATTTTAACAGTGACAGACAGAATATCAAAAAAAAAAAATCCAGAAAATCACATTATATAAAATATATAAATTGATTTGCATTTCATTGAGTGAAATAAGTATTTGATCCCCTAGCAAAACAAGACTTAATACCTGGTGGCAAAACCCTTGTTTTTCAGGTCAGACGTTTCTTGTAGTTGATGCCCAGGTTTGTGCACATAGCAGGAGGAATTTTGGCCCACTCCTCTTTGCAGATCAGCTCTAAATCATTAAGGTTTCGAGGCTGTCACTTGGCACCTTGAAGCTTCAGGTCCCTCCACAGGTTTTCTATGGGATTAAGGTCCCTCCACTGGCTAGACCACTCCATGACCTCAATGTGCTACTTCTTGAGCCACTCCTTTGTTGCCTTGGCTGTTTGCTTTGGATCATTGTTGTGCTGGAAAACCCATTCACGACCCGTTTTCAGTGTCCTGACAGAGGAAAGGAGGTGGTCACTCAAGTTTTTACGGTTTGTGGCCCCGTCTATCCTCCCGTCGATGCAGTATAGTTGTCCTGTGCCCTAAGCAAAGAAACACCCCCAAAGCATAATGTTTCCACCTCCATGCTTGACAGTGGGGATGGTGTTCTTGGTGTCATAGGTCAGCATTTGCCTTCCTCCAAACACAGCGAGTTGAGTTGAGGCCAAAGATCTCGATTTTGGACTCATCTGACCACAGAACCTTCTCCCAAGCACTCTCTGAATCATTCAGGTGTTCATTGGCAAACTCCAAATGGGCCTTCACATGTGCCTTCTTGAGCAGGGGGACTTTGCGGGCACTGCAGGATTTTAATCCATTACGGCGTAGTGTGTAACCAATGGTTTTCTTGGTGACTGCGGTCCCGGCTGCCTTGGATCATTAACAAGCTCCTCCCATGTAGTTCTAGGCTGATCTCTCACCTTTCTCATGATCATCCTCACCCCACAAGGTGAGATTTTGCGTGGAACCCCAGACCGAGGTCGACTGATGGTCATTTTGTATTTCTTCCATTTTCGAACAACTGCACCAACAGTTGTCTCCTTCTCATCCAGCTTCTTGCTTATGGTTTTGTAGCCCATTCCAGCCTTGTGCAGGGCTACAATCTCGTCCCTGACATCCTTAGACTCTGGTCTTGCCCATGGTGGAAAGGTTGGAGTCTGACTGATTGATTGATTGATTGATTGATTGATTGATTGAGTGTATGGACAGGTGTCTTTTATACAGGTGACGAGTTGAGACAAGTGTCTTTAATGTGGGTGACAAGTTGAAATTAGGAGTATCTAACCAGTCTGTGGGAGCCAGAACTCTTAATGGTTGCCTGGGGATCAAATGCGTATTTCACTCAATGAAATGCAAATCAATGTATATATTTTATATAATGTGATTTTCTGGATTTTCTTTTTGATTTTCTATCTCTCACTGTTAAAATAAACCTACCATTAAAATTATGGACTGTTCATTTCTTTGTCATTGGGCAAACTTGCAAAATCAGCGAGGGGTGAAATAATTATTTCCTCCACTGTAGTTGCTGGCGAAGGTGGAAGGTGGCGGAGGGATACGGTGGCGGTTCTCATGTTTTGCGATTATTTCTTTCTTTATTTCAACTGTTATACGCTTAGGCTTCTTACTCTCACTACCATTTCTACTTTCTTAGGACCCATAATTGCTTATAGTGCAAAAATGCAGAGAAACACAACGAAAAAAATGTGTTGAACACGTTCACACCACAAGTGCTTGACCAGAACTGAACGTTTGTGCCGCGAAGTGTGGGCTGGCTTCTTGTACGTCAGTCAAGGATTGTATTTTGGAAGATTTTTTTCTATTAAGTGGAAATTAAGAAATTTTTAACTGCAATGCATTCACAAAAAAAAAAACTAAACAAAAAAAACATTTGGTTCCTGGTTATAATTTGCAAAATGCAACAAAATGCATCAACTGGATGTCTAATAATCTTTCAAAGACATGCTTCTTGTATGGAAAACACTTAGAGTTATTTTAGCAGTGGTATTTCTTTCATATAAACGGAACGAGTGCATAGCTGTTATGAAAAGTTTATTAGATATCTGAGTGTTTCACTTACAGATGCATAAGGTGATGAGGAAGAGGACATAGGTGATCATCTCTCTGAGAACATTCTTCAGGTACATCTCTCTGCTACTGTCCCTCTCCTCCAGGAGACGCGTGCCCCACAAAACTGAAATCAGTGAGTGGACTTCAACATTCAACTGCAATGTTACAATTACAAAATTGCCAAATGCAAAGTCTTGGTCATAAACGATCACAAAATAAAGTACTGCTGTGTTTGGAAAGGTAGCTCACTTCACAAAACTTTGCAATATAGATGTCTGAGTATTCTGTACATGCTAGTGTATGTTATTTGTACACAAACTAGTTGCAGTGCATTATGGGATATTCAGATCAGGATTCATTTCCAAGAATTGAAACTTCTTTCCCGATTCACCCATGGAATTAAAATCCATCCCCAGTGATCGAGCACACCATTAACGGAGGCGATCAGGGAAACAAATTAAACACCACCAAACATTTCTACTGAGTGAATGCAAAGGCGTCCCTGTGCCATTTGATCAGCTGCCTATTTAACACCATCATGTGCCTGACTGGAAAAACCAATCACCAGTTCTTCACATGTCCACCTGGGTTTGCTGTAGGCTCTCCCATGTCCTCCACCCTCCCAGAAGCATGCACATATGTGGACTGGCTCCTGTAAATTGACCATAGGTGTCGATGTGTGTCTGCATGGTGACCTGTAACGGATAGCGCCCCATCTGGTGTGTATTCCCGACTTGTACCTGAGCAGGATAAAGCACTTAAGATATGCAGATGACGCATTTGAGATATAAAAAAAAATGGCACATGCAAACGGCTGTCCGTTTAGGACAGAGGTGTCCAATCTTATCCAGGAAGGACCGTTGTGGGTGCAGGCTTTCATCCCAACCAAGCAGAACCCACACCAGAGTCTACTGAAAGCCAAGCTCAACTAAGTGAACAGGTGGAATCAGGTGTGGCTCCTGCTTGATTGGACTGAAAACATGCACACCGGCCCTTTATGGATAAAACTGGACACCCCTGTCCTAAAAGGACAGCTGTTTACATGTAGCATGTTTTATATAGTAAATGCACCATCTGCTTCATCTTGAGTGCTTTATCCCACTCAGGGGTGAGTCAGACGCTTGTAGTCTGATCGCTCAAGATGTATTTTAAATACCAGAAGTGACCATGATTTTGAGTAACAGAAGGATATCCAAATTTGTTAAAAAGAAAACCTGTTCTCACTCGCTACTGCTTAATCCTGTTCAGGGTTGTGGGCAAAAGCCGGAGCCGATCCTAGCTGACATCGGGCGAGAGGTGGGGTACACCCTGGGCAGGTCGCCAATCCAATAAAGAAATAGACAACCATTCACATCTATGGATTTTAATTTAGAAATCTTTGAAAAATTTTAATCCATGTCTTTGGATTGTGGGAGGAAACCAGAGTACCCAGAGGAAACCCACAAGAACACAGGGAGAACATGCAAACTCCACACAGAAAGGCACCCAGGTTGACCCCCAAGGATCGAACCCAGGACCTTCTTGCCATGAGGCGACAGCGCTAACCACCACACTGCCATGCAGTCCCCAAAAGCTGTTCTAAAGTTTAATATTTTTCCAGACCAAGTGCCATTCTTTTTACAGTCAGTGCACCCAGGAAAATGGAAAAACCTCCTTAAATTAGTCAGTACTTATGTAAATAATAGTGAGTAGCTCAGAAGGCATGCATTACGTCTGATTTTCTCCAGGATCCTCGCTCCCCAGCTTGGCGGCTCGTGATGAAGTCCATCAGCGGGAGGAGTCGGGTAAAGTCCCCGGTGGATGCGAGCGTTGCTCCCGCCGGTGAAACTCCCGAGTCCGCTGCTGCCGCTGCTCGAAGTGTCGGATAAAGACCTCCGTCCCGGGCTCCAGTTCGCCTCCATGCCGTCTTCAGGCTCGAATCCGGGGTTGTCCCGGCTCCAAGCCTGCCTGGAGCCGGACGCCGGAGAAGGCTGATCCTCGGGGACCCCGAGCCCCACGTCTCCCTGCGGCTCCATCCTCTCCATCTCCAGCCCTTCGGACGGCGGTGGCGTGTGCGCATGCGCAGAGCTCTGAGCTCTGGCTCCTTGACAACGGGCTCGACTAGAGCTCATTTGTTTGGAGTTTTTATTTCTCTCTCTTCAATTAAAATAAAAACTTAAATTTATATTTATTTTTTGTTTGTTTGTTTGTTTGTTTGTTTTTTTTTTTTTTACCGGCGGGACGTTTAGAAAAACATAGTCTGTGATTATAATGTCAGGTTTTAACTATATCCAAGGTCTCAAAAACTAAAAAAACAACAACAAAACAAACCAGAATAGTACAGCACCGTTAGCCTACATCTCAAACACAAACAAAAACAACTTTCGGCTTCTCTAAAGTAATAAAGTATGTTACAAATCTTGTAGCTATATACAATCACATACTATGATATGTTACTATTATAAAATATTGCAAAAATGCCCTTATTTACTGGTTAAAGTTAAACAGAAATACGCACACACACTAAAAAGTCAGAAAGGAAAACTTAACTCTGGTAGAACACAGCGCTAACGCGTTTCTGAGGGGAAAAATGGCTAAAGCTAGAACAAAAATACAAGTTAACTCCAGGCCTACTGCCTAAACAATCAATAACACTGTATTTTTCGGATTCAGGTCCTCCGTTATTTTATCAAAAAGAGGCGAAACGCTCTTCTCGTCCCACATCAGCCATCTTGTTCCCACTAGTCTTTCCCCAAAAGATTCTCCACGGCCGTGTCCCAAATAGCACATCGCCTCACTAACTAGGACGCACTCTCGACCGTGATGCCCAGTAGCGGTGACGCTCTGTTTCCATGACTACTCAGTAAAATACAATGTGTTTGGGACGCGGCCCGGGTCTGCCCGCATATGGCATCTTCTTATGAGCATCTGGAATAGTTTTTGTGCTCTCTGGATTATAAAACAAATGAAAACAAAAATCCAATTTAATATACATGAATGTTTATTTTTGTTTAATGTATATATTTTCAAACCGTGGCTTAATCTTCTTAAGTATCTTGGATGCTTTTGATAAAGTAACACAGCAAATTATCCAACAAAATTGAGTACCAAATGGCGCCTTGGTATGTAAATTATAGTGCACTACTAAGGGTGGGGGACAAAAACGTTATTTCATACCATATGGAGTGCACTTTTAGTGGAGTTTGAGAACTAAATTGCATAACCTCTATTTGTTTGGCTCCGCTGTTGCAAGGCAACAGCTATTATCTCCCCCCTCCCTCCGCCCTAGTTTCTTGATTGGACAGGAATAATGAGGGGCAGCTTGAACAGCCAATAGGCATGCACCATCTCTAAAATACATTAATTTCGCTCTTAAATATATGACCTAGGCTGCTAAGTCCAGTCATGGAGAAACCTACAAAATAAATTGTGTTTATATCTATACACTATATAGGCAAAAGTTGTGGACACCTGTTCACAGGACCAGATCCAGCTCTTAGAAACAGGGTGTACCAGGAAGGGGGAGGGGTATATACAGTATATGTGTGTATATATATATATATATATATATATATATATATATACACACACACACACACACACACACACACACACACAC
>JAQMCW010000037.1:273080-283646 GCA_030068335.1 Chrysichthys cranchii | reverse complement strand
CGTTTAGATTAATCGATTAATCGAAAAATTAGTCGAAAGATTAATCGTTAGAAAATTAGTCATTAGTGGCAGCACTAATATATATATGAGACAAAAGAACTCACGGCACATGTGGACTGGAGCCAGGGGGCGCTCCCGAGGTCTTGTGCACACAGTAAGATTGTAACATTATAGGCCTAGTATTTATTAAGCTATTTTTACGCATCATGCTACATGACTCAGACTCTTCACTGATGTATTGATGGGGCAGAAAACACCACAGCTTCCTGTTCATTTCAGGAAATTTTCTGAAAAATCACGATACTCGTGATGTTCAACAGGCTGACATATCGCGTTTGGTGATAATTTATGGATATTTTGCCCAGCCCTAATTCTTAGTATCGACCTCGAGTAATCAACTTCGCGTCATGGCAGGCCCCATGACCCCACCCCATCATCAATTAGTTTCCCATAACATGTGCTGCACCATGTTTTAATCCCTACTTACATCTGTTTTGTTTTTGTTTTTTTAAGTGTAAAATGTACATTGTTTTTGATCTTACCGTGTTTCTGTGAACTAGCGCACAGTTTCTCACATTTTTTATTTATTTATTTATTTTTTAAAAAGTTTTTCCATTTGTACCACAAAAGCTTCAATCCAAGTTTCTTCCAGACAAACAATATGTGAACAAGTTTGCACACATTATCAAACGCCAGACGAAGGACTTGGTAACGTGGTAAAAGAATATGTAACAGGGATCAGACGCATCAGTAAACATGTCAGTCAAGCATGAGAGTCATAAATGGTAGGATTTGCCATGTAATTTACCATTTGTATAATGGTGTAATTACACCCAATTATAAATCTTGAAGTGCAAGTTCTGATGTGTAGATCACTTGCCTAGGGGTAAAATCAAAAGTAAGCTCATGCTGGGTGGGTGTGTAAGGTCATTAGGGTTGGATTTGTTCCACATGAATACTGGAGAATAATAAGCCTGGGCGTAATGAGCCAACTACTTAGGAACCAAGTATCTTGTCATCGTGGTTAAACGAGTTAGAATTCCTGCATGAATTGAAAATGCATAATAACTAATTGTCTTCTTTAAGGACATCGTACCTGTAGATGCTTCCTACGAGGTGAAGGAGCTCTATGTGCCTGAGAACAAGTTGGACTTGGCTAAGGCCGATGCAGAGACTCTGCCTGCTGTTGAGATCGGAAAGGTAACACACGCACACATGCACACTCCACCACTTTCTACACTTTCACCTCACTTTCTTTGTAAACTAGATGATGAGTTCGTCTGCTAAAACTGCTAGCGTTGGTCAGTAAGGAGCAAGCATGTTCCTGAATTGGGGTCAGTTTCCTTCACCTCCACAGATTAGTTCCTCAGATTCGCTCACATGTACTCTACTCATCCGACGTTTATTTGAGTTGAGAACTAGGCTGAGATTTAGATGTTCAGTGTTCAGGTCAGAGGAACTGGTTTCGCTGAAGTGCAGAAGGTTTTTCTCCAAAGCGTTTACGGTCATTGGGTTTGCAGGGGTATTTATTTATTTATTTATTTATTCGTTGAGTACCCGTCCTACAGAGGACGACATCTAATCTGTGCCTGTTGACGTCCTGATATTGTAACGGTGGTGCAGTGGTCAGCTCTGTAGTCGTCTGGGATCTTTCTGGGTGGAGTTTGCGTGTTCTCCCTGTGGGTTTCCTCTGAGTACTCCGGTTTCCTCCCACAGCCCAAAGACAATGCACATTAGGTCAAGTGGCTACTCTACATCATCAGTAAGCGGAACTGGCCCCAGGTTCTTCGTGACCCTTAACGAATAAGCGCTATGGATAAGGGATGGATGGAGATATGATCCTCATGTAGTTAAGCTCTTAAAAAAAAAAAAATACAACTTTTCTAATAAAATAAACATAAAATAATAAATATTAAAAAAAGGGGAAGTTGCAAAGAAAGTTTAACGTAGAACTACTGTATGTGATCATTTGCATAACTTCCAGTTCTGTTCCTCTTCAGACTTTGAGAGGCGGAGCTTTGGGGGGAGTAATATCAAATGGTGCTAAGAAGAAAGAAAAAAAAAAAACCCTTATTCCGGTTGTCTGAGTTAGCTGTCCATGTAATATTACGGCATTTAGATACAAGTGAAGTGAAGGTCTGTTCATGTTTATAGAAGAATTATGTATCCTGAACATCATCTGTTTGTTTAATGAAATTTAACTTTTTTTTGGGACAAACATTTTCCATTTACAAACATTTTGCCTGACTTGCTAGCTACAAGCAAATATCAGACCTGGCTCAAGTTTGAGATTCTATCAGATGGGGGGTGGGGTGGGGCGGGGCGAATGGTTCAAAATTCTTGAGAGATGTTTTCAATGCCGTGTTTGAGCTGTAGAGTTTATGCTGTCCTGCTTGTAGGTGGACATGCAGTGGGTTCAGGTGCTGGCTGAGGGCTGGGCCACTCCACTCAACGGCTTCATGAGAGAGCAGGAGTACCTCCAGTGCCTGCATTTTGATTGCCTGTTCGACGGTAAGCCTTTCATTTGAACTTCTGTTTACCCGCGTCTGATTTTGGTGCAGGCCTTAGTGGCAGCCGTGTGGATCTGCAAATAAGTCAAACGCAGTGAAACAGTGGGGCACGGCGTTATAGGAAAATAATCAGTGGCATGGTGGTGTGATGTGACCTGACATGGCGTGGAGTTCGTTTAATGGTGTCAGAGTTGTTTGTTTTACAAAATAACACAGCAGTTTGGCAACAGTTACAATTTTGGATTTATTAATGAACGACGTCGGGCTTTTAAAAGGATGGAGGTACGTTCAAGGTTGTGGAGATTCCACGAGACAGAAGTGTCCGTTATCCCTTATGTTATTAAAAATCCTAATCATTCAATACCTCACCACCCACAGTGCTGCAGATTCAGGCCAATAATACGCTGCCAGACCCTGATAAAATGAATAATTTTTTCCACAAGTGCATGGAGAATAAAGCACAGCACTAGAGGGTGCTGTTGATAAGCAGTACACACACACACACACACACACACACACACACACAGTAGACTCCTCTTCACTCGGTGGTTTGTGTGGAGTGGTCAGAGCTGAGGGAAGTGAGCAACTCGAAGCAAATTGCATTAATCACAGTATAAAAGCGAATTAGGACTGGAAACAAGTCTCACATTCTTTCCCTTCAGGCCTGAGTCACATCGAGTCTGCTGCACCCGGAGCTTCGCGAACGTTCTCAAAACATTTTCGAGGCGAAATACAAAGGAACACCGTGTCCTTTTCTTTTTCCATTATGGAAACAGCAGATATGCTGCAGGGCTTTAGCAGTAATCTGCTTCTTTCGTTTATAAAGCTGTGTAATTACAACAATTCCCAACATTGAGTTTGAGTTTCCGAAAAAGAAAAAAGTCAGTTTAAATTTATCGCTCCGAAAACGTTGACCCTTTTGCTGTGCGTTAGGTTGCCAAGTGTTTCAGCATGCACCACTAATACTGTCTGTTTTCTGTCTGTCTGTCTATCTGTCCAACTATCTGTCTCTGTGTGTGTGTGTGTGTGTGTGTGTGTGTGTGTGTGTGTGTGTGTGTGTGTGTGTGTGTGTGTGTATAAATATTATTTTTGGCTGAAGTGAAATCTACAGAGCCACAGTATCAAGCACTACACAACCAATAACGAACAAAAACATTTTTAGATCCTTCTGATCACGTCTTACTTGAGATTAATCATAAACACAGAGGTGCTGCTAATATTCCTGATACCTGAAACACGTGTTGTAGACGTGTATAGAGATCATCTCGTGTTGTATCGTCCATCCCTTCGTATTATTCTGCTGAATTCTGTATGAACCCATGTGCCGTAGTTTCTTACCACAGTTGCATGATAGCTCAAGGAAAAACGTTTTCTCCCCACCTCCGTTTTCATCAGTTTATCATCAACTAGCATCTTTATTCTCCCACTTATTTATTGATTGCTTTTCCGGCTTTACGAAACCTCCAGCTTCATGGGACTGATTGTCCTTTGCTTGATATTTATGATTTCGGCCTGTTGCCTGACCGAGCTTTTGGAAAAAGCCAGGATGACTGGGGAGAGGTGTGGTGTGTGTTTGTGTGTGTGTTTGTGAGATGCTTAGCCAGTGCCGGGATGCTCAGAGGCTTTTGTCTTATAGGAACCAGCTGCTTTACCAACTTTATGAAGCATCAGTGCAGATGGCTGTTGGGCTGCCGATTTTCCAAAAAGTTCCCCAGCTCTTGTTCAGAGCTGAGAAGTCGATGAATCAGCCAAAATATTCACACCCCAGGCCATCACATAAGCTAACGTAGCCTTCACATTCAATCCTTAAATAAAGATATACCCCCAGCCGCTCTGCTCCCGGTCTCTGCATATATCAGTAACCATACCTCCCTTTGCCTGTTGGGGCTTTGTCGCAGCACTGTAGCTGGAGCTTGCCACGTTCTGCTGATATATGAGGCGAGCGCTTGACCTTTTACCCTCTTTCCACAGGAGGAGTTATTAACTTGTCCGTGCCGGTGGTCCTGCCCGTCTCGAGCGCAGACAAGGAGCGTCTAGACGGCTGCACGGCAGTGGCGCTGGTCTACAGCGGGCGGCGCGTGGCCATCCTGCGCAACCCCGAGTTCTACGAGCACCGCAAGGAGGAGCGCTGTGCCCGCCAGTGGGGCACCTCCTGCAAGGACCATCCCTATATCAAGGTCAGGGAAGTTCACACAGCATCAAATGCTGCGCTTCAGGTCTCGTGCATTCACAGACAGCACGTATTCCATAACAAGGGCATGCACTTTAAAACATGAAATAAAATAAATAAAATAAAATGCACACCTCAAGATCAGGATTTAATGAGCATGACATGGAGATGGGAGCAAACCTGTACACAGATCCAGTGTTAAGTAGTTGTACAGATGATGCAATAGGTACATTTTGGCTATACACTATAATAGTGATACCTGCACCCCTGCTCGTTCATGCAATTATGCAGTCAGTCAATCATGTGGCACTAGCACATAGCATAAAGTGATGTAAATGCAGGTCAAGAGTTTCAGTTAATGTTCACATAAAAAAAAAAAATCTCAGAATGGGGAAGAAATATGATCTCGGTGACTTTTACTGTTGCGTGGTTGTCAGGGCCAGATGGGCTGGTTTGAGTACTTTGTGGTGATTTTATGGGATTTTCACCCACGTCAGGTTCTGGTGTTTACACAGAATAGTCCAAAAACAAACCCCAAAAGATCCCATGAAGAGCAGTTCTGCTGGTGAAAACGCTTTGATGATGTGGGCAGTTCGAGGACAATGGCTATAAAGAATAAACATATAGTTATTTAAAAAACATAAATGGCCCAGGAAATATTCTTTACAACCATGGTGAGCTGAAAAGCCTCCTGGAGCACACTGAAACCTTGAGGCAGATGAGCTCCAACAGCAGAAGGCCACATCAGGATCAACTGCTTTCAGCCATGACCAGGACTCTGAGACTACTGAGTACCGGCTCCCCTAAACTGGACAGCTGAAGACTGGAAAAAGACCAAGCGATGTTCATCCAATTTTAACTGTCCAGTATGTTATAGTAAGGTGTATTGAGGTAGAGTGCACCTACTGTACTAATAATATTTAATTTGTAAGTTGTTTAACATCTAAACTTTTAACTGTAGCACAGGGTTTTTTGGGGGTTTTATTTTAACCCTTACTACAGCGGTACAGGGGACATCTTTAATTTTATTTAACTAATGCTAGCCATACACTAGAAGACTTTGAAAAGACTCTGAAATGGCCTTTAAGAAGAAGAAGAAGACTCAAGTCTGGCACCCTCTCACATCTAAAGGCAACGCAGGTAGTCGCAGTAATTCCGGCCTTGCATCAAACGACTTTCAAGCGATTATTTCTGATGTGCAAAGATGGGGGATCTTGCAGGGTCTCTGTTTGCACGAGCCAAGACTAACGATCATGTTAAGCATGATTGATTTTTATTGGAATGTCAATATGTGAAAATGACTGACTTAAGGCCGAAGCACCTCACATGAAACCGAAGACAGAAAATTTCCTTCGGTTGAGGCTACCATCGTAGGACACACCCATGTGTATACCTTTCTTTAGTTTTACCCCGTGTGATTGACTTGAGGGACAGGTCTCATCACACCATTATTCGCCGGCACTGTTGAATTCTCCATTCTGATTGGATGTTATCTAAACCACGTATATATGTTAATGCACTAATTGTAGCAACAGGAGCTCATATTGTGGATCCTCTGCATAAACGGATTGTGGGGGGGGGACATGTTAAGATGGATTATTTATATGATTAGATATTTGTTTAGCACTTAAGGAAGGCGTCTTCGTTGTCGGTGCTTTGTAACAGTCAGTGGCGGTTCTCCGACACGAGAAAGACAACAAGAACATTAAACTACAACACTCCACAATCTTAATTGTAGTTATAAAGGGATAAAAGTACAATGTATTGTTCTTTGATGCTGCAAAGTTGTAATTGGTGGAAAATTGCTGTGGTATAAGAGGCATAAAGCACTTCAGGACATACTGTTCTTGGAAAATAATCCCCTGGTCGTCGAATATTCTTCTGTACGCGGCACATGATCAAAATGTGCTTCGTGAGATTCGTGTAAATGCAGTGTTAACGGTCCGGACGTGACCCTGTCCCAGGGC
The DNA here is from genome assembly GCA_030068335.1 of Chrysichthys cranchii. Lineage (NCBI taxonomy): Eukaryota > Metazoa > Chordata > Actinopteri > Siluriformes > Claroteidae > Chrysichthys > Chrysichthys cranchii. Next base: position 276,999 of record JAQMCW010000037.1, on the reverse strand, counting down.
ACCACAAGATTCGCTCCCTCGACTCTGCATCATCCTCATATTTACAGTAAAACTAGCCGAAGCCTGTAATGACGCGTTTCTGTAAGGATCAGTTTCATTCATGGGAGGCATACCTACTGTGCCCTCGTCCTGAGCTCCTACAAGTGTAATCCCCTTATCCCGTACCTTCCTCCATTTCACACATCTGTTTTCCTTGGAAATCTCGCTCAGTATTGTATTTACACAGCAATAAGCCAGGTCCTTCACTCCTCCCCTTTCACCCCACTCACCTTCCTCCTCTAAATATATCTGGGTAAATACTGAACAATCATTTCCATCTGGGAGCAAAGACTAGGGTCTCAGGTAGATTTGAAAAGTTTGCAAGCCAAAAAAAAATGGGGGGAGGGGTTAAGTGGAGAAAAGCAGCAGACCGCAATGGCAGCAGTCATATGACGAGTGCAGCTTGTGTAAATGGCTGTATCAAACTATCGAAAATAAATATAATGATTTTTTCAGTCAAAGAGTTTTTCTTTGGCGCCGTGAGACCGCTCTGGAGTGTGCATGGAGGTGATTTAGGCGCTGGAGCAGAGAGAATTCGGCTCTGCTGGATTTCATTGGCATGGAGCGGGCAGGCCTAGCCCCGGCTCTCACTCCTCCTGTTTAAACGAAAGCGATCGTTTGTTAATATCTCGAGATTAAATTAGTGTAGATTGTAGTCTTAAAGTTTGGCCGGGTGTCTAATGATCTGCGGTTGAACTGTATCACGGATCCGTGATCTGGCAGAGGAATGTGTACACGCCTTAGTGTTGGGCATGCCTCAGATCTGTTTGACATCTCTGCACGACTGTACCGATTGTTATTGGAGCAGTTGTGTGTGTGTGTGTGTGTGTGTGTGTGTGTGTGTGTGTGTGTGTGTGTGTGTGTGTGTACGGGTTGAATTCTCGTGGCTGAAGCGTGTCTGTCTGCAGGTCCAGGGTTGGATAAGCTGGGTTCAATTGCATGTGGTAAATCCACTTTTCCTGTTTATTCCCATCGCTTGTGTGTCTGACTCCTTCACAGGGAGAGCAGCAGCCTGCCAAAGGTTCCACTGAACTCCGCCTGAGAAGTCAGACATAATGACACGCAGACCAGCGTTGTAGTGCACAAAGACATATGAGACTTCACCTGGTCACCTCCAGAGAGAAGCACGTACCGTTCAAGATGACAGACGTACATAAAATCTGATTGATATGAGTTAGTGCTTTCTGAGTTACGTAACCGTTGTTTAAGAATAGGCTCCAGGGGTGAAATGATTAATTGTCTGCTATTCTAACAGAGGAAAACCTAAAAACAGCAAAGAGAGCCAAACAGATCGAGCCTTGTGATTTGGAGAAAGTGAAAGTTTGCCTGCCATACCCACTTTACTGTGAAATTCCAGAGAAATGACCTAATTAGAAAACGATCGTGTACATGGCGTCCTTGTGGTTTTAATACGATTCCAGGCCTATGGGTGCACTTGTCGCTAGAGCCTGACTGATATCGGAGTTTTAAAGCAGATACTGATTTTAATATGAGTATTTAAGCATTCGTTAATGATAAGAGAGAGAATCGGTAAGTATAGTCGAAATACATTTAAAGGCTTTACTAGAGGTAACTGTGAGAAACTCTGCATATTCGGGAGTTTCCGATTTCTCTTAGTCCCCGTGCAAGCCGACGCAGTTGTTGAATCGTTCAGCTAGCTCCTGTATTCCTGCAGAGAGGAAGTTTTTCGGCTGCTCCCGAAGCCAGGTGAACACTGCTTCCTTTACTTCATCATCAGAGGTGAATCTGCGACCACACAGCGCCTCCTTCAGGGAACCGAAGATGTGATAATAGCTCGGCACCAGATCCGGGCTGTAAAGAGGATGTGGGAGATGTCGGAACCCGAGCTGTCGCACTGTCTCTATGGTCTCTGCTGCTGTATGAGGACTTGCATTGTCATGGTGCAGCAAGACTGTTTTGGACAGCATTCCTCTTCTTTTGCTGCGAATTGCAGGTTGAAGTTCATTTCGCAGCAATGCACAGGAATTTGCACTGCTCACTGTTTGCTCATGTGTTTGGAAATGCACCAGAATAGGAACCTTCATGTCCCAAAAGAACATTAACATGATTTTCGCTGGGGGAGGACTGACTTTTGAATTTCTTCTTTGCTGGAGAAGACGGATGTCTTCACTCCTTAAACTCCGGTTCATCACATAATTTGAAATTTTCCTTTACTTTTGGATTTCCCCCCTATATCAGTGGATATTCATTTTTCTCCCCCCAATAAACACTCAACATTAAACAGAGAGTTCCCTTAATATTTGTTATGTAATTAGGAGTCTTCACTAAGATCACATGATCTCATGCAGGTTAATAAGTGAATAAAAGTACAACAAAATGTTTTAACAATTCGGATAAAAAGAGTCAAATGTATAAAAATACAAATAAATTTATTAATATTATTTTTTTTTTAACCTAACCCATAATAAATTATAGAGTATCACTACCAATAAACATTTAAAGGAAATAGTATGTATGTATGTGGGCCTGCCATATAAACATTGCAGAGAAACTATAAATAACAAGCCAAGCACAAATATATTACCTGAGAAAACTGTAGGTGACATAATAAACCCAACATGCAGTCTATAAAGTGTTCAACAAATACCACAGACACAAATCATCTCCGTTGTGGGTTACTCAGCTCGAGGCTGCTTGGGTCAGCTGATTGATGGCATTCCAGACATGTGTGCTGCCAGCACTGAAGCTACAGTGTGCCCTCAGGTGGACATAAAGATAACACTTCTAACACAGGGTGGCCATGCGTTCTCTTTTTCCCCGGTCTTCTTTTTGAGACCTGAAAAATGCATATCCGTGGCGGGATTTTTAAATCGCAGAAAATTTGGCTTTTGTTTGCTTCTTTCACCGTTCATTTTTCGGGTGCCCATCTGGCCCATCCTGCCCCCGTTGGCCTTTTTTTCCGTGGCGCAAAATATGATCACCCTACCTAGCATGGTCTTGCATCTCCGCTTTTTTTGTAATTAATTATTTATTTTTTGAGCGGTCATAAACGCAGGTACCAATGTATCTGGAATTTAGCTCATATCAGCCGGAAAGTGTTTGATTTCAAGTTTGAGGCCGAGTGTCATTAATTTTTACGTTTTTGATCAATCTTACATGATCGTATGATGTTAAAGGGACGAAAACTACTTGTGTTGATGTAATGATTAAGTCAATCAAGTGGAACTGATGCAGACGTTTGAAGTAATTAAATTTAATATGTTTATTTTTCAGTATACACGCATTATTTAAAGCCTGTGGTTTTGCTGTTCAGGTCTTCTAGTGGTCCTTAAATGAGCCACGCGTGTGAATCGTGTCCCTTAGTCTTACGACTAAATCTAAGTTTTAAAGATATTCACAGTGGCCTTATCTAGGCAAAACATTGCACCGAACATTGAATTTAGCATCTTCAGTGAAACGTCTGCTGCAGCCATCTTCTGTTATATTTGGGCGTTTGCGTGCAAATCTTCTCATGGTTCTTAGGCAATGCTGATGTGTGTATGTGTGTGTGTATGTATGTGTGTGTATGTATGTGTGTGTGTGTGTGTGTGTGTGTGTGTGTGTGTGTGTGTGTGTTTGCGTTGGTTCAGATGGTGATGGAGAGTGGTGACTGGCTGGTGGGAGGAGATCTACAGGTTCTGGACCGAATCTACTGGAACGATGGCCTGGATGCCTACCGTCTCACTCCCAATGAACTCAAACAGAAGTTTAAAGAACTGAATGCAGGTAACAATCAAGAACCTCAACCAGTAATAATATATGGGGTTTTTTTTTTAATAGATATTGTGCTTAGTTGCCATATGTAATTACAGTGGGATGCGAAAGTTTGGGCAACCTTGTTAATCTTCATGATTTTCCTGTATAAATCGTTGGTTGTTAC
>JAQMCW010000037.1:252354-264692 GCA_030068335.1 Chrysichthys cranchii | reverse complement strand
GCAGGTTATTTTGTTTTATGTATTTTTACTTTATATTTTGCATTAATCATTTTTATATAAATATTTGTGGGTTGTGAGACGAATTATGAGTTTCCATTATTTCTTATGGGGAAATTCACTTTGATATACGAGTGCTTTGGATTACAGGCATGTTTCCGGAATGAATTATGCTCACAATCCAAGGTTCACATTATTATTATTATTATTATTATTATTTACAATGTCCATGATGTCTCATTCGGTCTTCATCACCACATCTGCACTGTTTCGTTTCTCCTCTGCGTTTCTAATCTCTAATCCCTTTCGCACGTGTTGTTTCCTACAGCCAACAGGACTACGACTTCATTTCAGGCACGCGCATGAGGAAGATGGCACGAGAGGGCGAGAACCCGCCGGAGGGCTTCATGGCCCCCAAAGCCTGGACTGTGCTCAAGGAGTACTATAAATCCCTGGAGAAGGCATAAGTCGCCACCCGGGCGGAGACAGGAGGGCTGATGGGGGTTCTGTTACAGTGTAAAGAAAGGAAAAGGTGCAAGTTAGATGGGGGGGAGGAAACCTGATCAACCACAGGGACCACTCAAACCTGTCCAGCTTTGCATATGGATGTGGTGTATTGAATATTATCTTATTGCTCAAAACACACATTTCTGATTCTATAAGTTTCTGTCTGTCTTTTTTTTCTTTCCTGGTTAGTTTGTTTTTACTGTCCTGTACTGACGGATTTGATGTCTTTTTACGTCTAACTTATTAACTCCACAAGGAAAATTGTTGCATTTTTAACTGGTTTCGTGGGGAAAAAGAGACAGTTCACTTAACATTAAGCTGTTTATGTAGTTAAAGATTTGAGCGGCGAAGTGTAAATGTTATGCTACAAATAATGTGAATCATCCTAATTTTCACAACTGCTTTGGTATTGCTGTTACAAAACACGGATTAACAGTCTCATTATTTAAGCTCAAATCGCAGATATCCCCTGTCTGAGCCTGTCGAGATGTAAACATCAAAAACTAATCATTGGTCTGAAATGTCTTCGCTTAATCAACCATTTTGCCTTAATATAATTAATACCTTTTTATCTGATGTAGGGATGCATCGATGCCAAAGCATAGACCCTGGCAAGCAAGCAAGCAAGCAAGCCTCAGTGCTCGGTGTTGCCAAAAATGAAGTGCGCTCATGTGCAAATGTTGTTTTGTTTTGTTTTTTTTTGGATTTTTTCTTCTTCTCCTGCTTGCTTCCACACCCAGTTCCTGGCATCTTGCACCTATTTTTAATGACTGCACTCACGCAATCAGGTCGGCCATCCCCACACTCTATATCAATGACGGTTTAAACACAATAAGAGGGTTTCTCACGTTGCATTGTTGGAAGCTGCTATACCCGTAGTTCTTCCTCTTACTATTTTTTTGCTTTGATTGCTGTAATTAATCGTGAAATACTTCCTGTCATCGGTTCATTAGCGTGACAACAAACACTAGCACTACATCATATAGTGTCAGATGTCTGTTTCTGAGCATTTTACAACTTAAATGAGAACAGAATCGGACAGACACCCGACACCAATATCGGTAACGATGCATCCCTAATCTGAATTAGGTCAAAACGGTTTCCTGAACATAAAAACGTACGCTGCCAACGTGACTTGCTTCAGGTTGTTTGTCATATGACCTCATCAGAGTGCACGTGTGGTTTGGTCAAATGCAGCCTAACACTGCATTATATAGGCAAAAATTTGTGAACACCTGAGCATCAAGCCCATATTTAGTCCCCCTTTGCTGTTATAGTAACCTCCACTCTTCTAGAAGGGAGATTTCTGCTCATTGAGACCTTGGGGCTCTGGTGAGAAGGTCTGGGATGCAGTCGGCTTTCCAGTTCGTCCCAAAGGCGTTCAGTGGGATTGAGGTCAAGGCTCTGTGCAGGACAGTTCTTCTCCTCCTACTCCTACTTTGGCAGACCATGACTTCATCGATCTGGCTTTGTGCACACATGCGTCGTCGTGCTGGAACACGTTTAGGCCTCCTTAGTTCCAGTGAAGGGAAATTTTTATGCTGCGGCATAGGAAGACGTCCAGTACAGTTGTGTCCTTCAAACTTTGTGGAAACAGTTTGGGAAAGAACCACATATGGGTGTGTGATGGTCATGTGTCCACAAGCTTTTGGCCATATAGTGTATCTCTGATATATTTATATGAACTTGAGATATTGGAAACATGTCTTTTCTATTTTGTCCAAATTTAATGATGGACAGTCAAGATGATCAAGCTATGGAATAACATCTTTAATGATGTAAGGTTGATTCGTGTGTTTTGAAACTCAATTTGCTTGAATCTCAACTCAACCAATGTCGATGAAATCCATGGTGGGTCTAACTGTCTTTTAGCTTGGCCATAGGATATTGGTACACAAGCACACACACACACACTTAGTTGTCTTTACCTGACTGAAATGAATGGTTTCTATATATTTCTGGTTATAGTTTTAACCTGTAGGTGGATCTATGTTCTGTTCTGTTTTGGGTTTTTTTTCCCTTTTTTTTTTCTTTTTTTTTTTCTTTTTTTTTTTCTTTCAGTTAATCCAGTATACATGTGAATTAGTCATTAGTTTCTAATCTATTGCTTCAACCTTTCTTACTTCAGCATTGTCCTTTATTACTACATCATCTCCAATAAACCATTCCAAGCAAGCCGATCGATTCAGGCGTAATAATTATCATGTGAGCGCTTGTTTATTTTGTTCCTGCCAAGACACCAAGCCAAAACGGATGCGATTTTCAAGTGAATGGTTTTTTTCCTTCCTTTTCCCCCCCCCCATTCAGTGTTTTTTTTATTTTAAATGTAAATGTTCTCCTATTCTGTTTGAGTGACAGTATACGTGTGCACCAGTGTGAAAATCACTTCACCCATGTGACCGATTTCCCCCCCTCTTTCTAATCTTGTGTTCAACAGCTTTTGAAGCAGAGACGACACTGACGCACATATAAACCCCCCCAACACACACACACACGCATACGTTTTGAAGCAGATGGTTCCCAGATGCACTCAGGACCCTTATGAAAGTGAAAGGCATTAAGACCATTCCCTGCCCTTTATCGGTCTGTCTAAACCCAGCAGCAATGTTTCTTTTCCCCCCTTTCCTCAAGCAGATCTGTTTCTGTCTTAATTTGCAATCAAACATTTGCCCTGGAATCACTTCCATAAGCACAGCAGGAAAATAAAGAAGTGCTTCAAAGTTTGTATTATCTAGTACTAAACCCAGGGATCAGTTTACATCTTCTTTATGGAATAATACCTCGGATCTTGGATGAAAAGTATTCAGGCACATCATGTTCGGGACTGTTCCATGTCTGGTCTTTGATCAGATCTTCTGTATCTCTAGGCACTTGAATAAGGCAGTAAGTTATAAGTCTGGAAATGAAGCGGGACAAGCTTCACTATAAAGAAAATCCACCTAGAGCTCATCATGCATAATCATTTCTGATGTAGAAGTCTTGCTTTAATCTGGTTAATTGTCACAGCTTTGTTAACCCTGACATGCATGTAGATTTATTTGTATGATCTGTTTTGTTCTATTCTGCTCCTCTCGTGCCAAGCTAGAGGATGTCATTCATGATTCTCTGGCCTGGAAAAGCACAATAAAAACCATTAGGTGAATTGGACATGGTAGTGTTGATGTTTCCTGTTTGGATATTGATTTGTCAGATGTTTAAAAAGTGATAAGAGGATTTAATGGCTGTGCAAATAGGTGGTTTGAAGATAACAGCCATATCTTTCTGGTGCTGTATGAGCCTTGGAGTTGTTTCCCTAGTCCTGCAGATTATTTTTCTTTGGTTTAATTTATTACTCCAGAAAGGTCATATTCAAAGAACTGGGACTTTTGGAATAAATGTTTCTTGTTCACTGAGATATTAGAGGAACTTTTACATGATGATTACAATGCTTCTTATTCAAATTGACTTAATTCCCCATATCACCTTGAGCTAACATTCTCATTAACGTGACTTATGGAAACGGTGGCAGCTCTAACTTTTATACGGACCCCAAGGGGAAACTTCAGATTTGCTGCTTTTATCCAGCAGAACTTGGTAGGTCCTTGGTTTTTCACTCTTTTTGGGTTTGGGTTTTTGGGTTTTGAAGCCTTCTGATCAAGAGGCCAAAGCCTTAACCACTGAGCCACCACAAATTGTACTGTTAACATGACTGTGCCAGCCTAGACAGTTGCCACATGCCCATCTGTAACTGTTTCACTCGGATCTACTCTAGCCGAGTATAGGATTGCTCACAAATCAGCACTATTTGGAAGCAGGTTCCCAGGTAAAGCATTTGATCAAACTTTGTCAGTGACCTTAAACCGCTTGATGAAACTCTAGAACAATAGGACCAGGAGTGCAGAGAACTTGAGGATGATCTCTCCTTTTTCCCCCAAACACATCTTTATCCACTGATTGTGTCTTTGCTTCTTATGCCAGTCTGTGCATGAAAGGGATTACTCTGATTCATAAGAGACTTTTGATGTGTGTATGCCCATTTGGGGCAAAAAGGCCAATTCTGTACACAAGAAGTGAGATGCCCTCCATTTTAAAAATGTCAAATCCTTGAGGTGTTATCCATGTTAAATAAGAATTGTCAGCATGTCTCCATTGCACAGCCACGACATGGACCATAAACCCTGTGTGGTATATTGAATGACCTCATCTGCCTCTATGATGGGTTGAGTTTGAAAGTGCATGACCTGCTTGATCTGCTTTTAACTCCTATTCCCCCCATCTGGTTTCAGTTTTATTCAAAGCCTTCCATTAAAACGCAGCTCTTGTCTGTAAAAAAAGACAATACAACAGTGTCCATCAGATTATACACAGAGCAGAGTCAAAGCTTTGAAAGAAGACAGAGTGACCTGTCATCCTTCCTCGGCCTTAAATGAGGCCCATACTGCCTTGACGACTTGGGTATTTTAAAGTGGTGCAGCGTAGGCTGGGTTCGGTGGATACTCAACTATTCCATGCAGTGTTTTTTCGTCCTCCTCTTTCCCAGATTCCGCTATTACAGTCCTGACTTGAGAGATCATGGCTATCCCTGATGTTAGCCTCTTTTGTTCTTTTAAGGATTTGCCCCGGTGCATCTACAAAAAACAAGCGACACTCGAGAACGACCTCCCAAATTGTCATAATCCCCAACAAGTACAGCCCTACTCTTTAATCTCCCACTTTTGGAGGTGTTGCGTATCAGCCAGAGATGAGACTCCAGTGAGAAAGACAGGGACCCGATATAAAGAGATCACACAGATATAAGGGTATCATACATCAAATGCTGCAGCTAGGCCTGCTCACATCAAAGAGTCACATCTGGTTTGTGACAAGCCTGGGACCCAAGATGCCAGATTCGTCTTGTGCCCGAGGGTTGGAGGAACTGACAGTTACACTTTTCCCCTCCTGATTTGGACCTTAAGGGTGTAGTTGCTCACCTACTGTGCGGCATCACATGGTGCCACTGTTCCGGCACAATGCCACCTACCTGGATGCTTGATACAAGGGCCCTTGTGTGGATGGCTGCTAGGTTTGTGTGAGGTTCAAGTCTGGAACAGGGTGGGATTTCTTGGCGCATCTTCCTGCTTGTCCAACCCTGCTTGCTTCTGGGGATGTTCTACCCTGGAAAGTTGAGTTGCAATCTTTACTTCTGTCACTTCTGACAGACTTAATGGCCTTGATTAACTGGATCGGGTGTATGATAGGCCTGAATGTTGGCATGGTGGTAAAACACCAGAAGCAAGATTCGGATATCGTGTGCTAGATTAGCCAAGGCTTGATCACATAATCTTACATAATCATTGCTGGAGGGATACATCTTTTCGTTTTATGCATCACCTCATGGATTATTTTTGACACCGTCTGCTTCAGTGGCATGGGCAGTGTTTCATTTGCAGGTTTGAGCACATCATCTAAGTGTACATTAATTGATTCTGACGCATCATTAATATTCAGGAGTAGTTAGACTTGAGCTTTTTAAGCAACTCAAATCTGTTTATGCTATCAAAGTGCAAAGGACCATCTTTCAGTGGTTAGGCTTCTCTGACAGTTGTATTGAAATTTTACTGCCTCAAGTTGCTGATTTCAACTTTACAGCCTAGCGTGGAAACACTGTTGAGCAACACGTTTAACTGTTCAGCTCCGAGGACTGGATCAGTTGTATGGTCATTTTAGACCAAAGTGTTCACTAGATCAGAAGTTCACATCTTCCTAAACAACCGTAGCCCACAGCATTTCTGAAGAACAAGTGTGTGGTGTCATAAGGCAGGATTATGATATTGATTATTTCATGATATTGGATTTCATAGTGTATGAGTTCCTAAAGAGCTTCCACTTGGACCCTTATGTAAAAGAGAAATCATTTACATAGAACCTTTCAGAGAGATAAGACAACAAAACATTAGATTTTAGATGTATGATGTATGAAACAGAGTTTTCATACAGTCAGTGTAAAAAAAAAAAAAAAAGAAAGAAAGAAAAAGACACGAGTGCACAGGAAATATTTTTTTGAAGATGTGCTGGAGCATCTTGAGCATGAGCTTGGATTTCTGTCTGGTCAACGTTTCCCATGTTATACCATGGTCTGCACACGTTTCCTCCATGTTCTCAAGCTTTGTCCGACCTCCCCAAAGACGTTATTGGGTGGAAAGACATCAAATGTACGCATGGTGCCATGTGTTGGACTGATCGTCCCAACCAGGGTGTGTTTCTGCCTCATTCTCAATGTATAGGGATAGGCTCTGGATCCACCATAACGCCGACCAGAATACAATGGCTACAGAGGATGTATGTATGATGAATGTAACCTCACAGGAACCCTGATTCCCTCATTTGGAGCTTGCTACCAAATGACCTTTGACCTATTACCATAACGGATAAATATGAATAAATCTAAGTGTAATGCCTGTAAGAAAGAATGTCAACTAATTCTACATGCAAGATACTGCCATGCTTATAATTATTATTGTCATGCTTATAATTATAATGCAGGAGTTAAAATAATGTAGGCATGACATAGGCTTCTCTTATAAGAGGCTATAAGTACCAACTGAGCACTTCCTCACTTAGTGAAAGCTGTCGGCACTCTCCGAGATGAATATCAACACTTGTCAAGACTGATGCTATAAGTCAGTTTGAAAGAAGAACGGGAACGTTGTAGCTTACTGATACATTGACGTATTCAAATATCCCACATTTGCATGGCTGTGACTCTTACGTCAGGGTAAGCAATCATGCCTTTCATCTTGTTATCCCGGAAGTGGGAAACAGTGATGCTATCCGCAGGCCTGCAGAGAAGCAATACGCACTAATCTCATAGTTTATTTGCTCTTGGCCAGTGATTGTGGACCACCCTTGAGGAAAGTCTCTCAACATAAACACCCAGACACACACACAGGCTTAGAAACATGGCTGACAACATCATACTGTGGTGGATGCATAAACACTAATGCACAATCAGCTGGTTAGTAAAGTGTGCTGTTGGCAGGCATGGTGTTTATATAGTGCGGGAGCCAAAGGAAATATTCAGTAAGGCGTTCTTTGGATATATTGTTACCTATTAAGTGGGTATAATGAGTCTGTCAGCACTGAAACCCAAAGCCTTGCTTTAAACATTTTATTGGGCTTCATTTTTGCAAGTGAATGTTGCCTCTGCCTGGTGAGTTTACAAGCCCTGTGCTATGGTGACTTGTATGGAAATGAAGGGAGAAATGGAGATTCCAGTGCTGTTCTCCATATGCCGCGGTTCACACTGTATATAGGGACATTTTTAATAGAATGGTAGTCTATGTAGCCTCGCTAAAGTAAAGTAGGTTGCCAGGCTATTTGATTAAAAAAAAAAAACACTTTCGTTTTTAAACCTACTCACTTACTGTCCACTTTAATGGGAACACCTGTACACCTGCTCATTTATGCAGTTATCCAATCAGCCAATCATGTGGTAGCAGCACAATACATAAAATCAGTTCATGTTTACGTGGAACGTCAGAATGCGGATAAGTGTGATCTGTTTGACTTTAATTGTGGCGTGGTTATGGGACTCAGGTTTATTTCAGAAACTGCTGATCTCCTGGGGTTTTCAGACAAGACAGTGTCTAGAGTTTACAGAGAATGATGAGGAAAAACAAAAGACAGAGTTGGAGACAGTTCTTAGGGAGGAAACACCATGTTGATCAGAAGAATCAGAGGATAATAACCAGACTGGTTTGAGTTGGCAGGAAGTCTCTAGTAACTCAAATAAGCACTTTTTTTTTTTGGTGAGCAGAAAGCTATTTCAGAAAGCACAACACATCAAACCTTGAGGTGGATTAGCCAACAAGAACAAGAATCTGTTCCTATCACGGACACCGACTAGATGCCAGGCCTGGTGATTTTTTTTTTCTTTCTTTTCTACCTTTCAGCTGTCCGGTTTCAGTGAGCCTCTGCCCAGTGATAGTCTCAGATTCTTGTTCTTGACTGACACTGGTGTGAACCGGATGTGGTCTTTTGCTGTTACCTCTAGGTTCAATGTTTTGTGCATGCTGACATGCTTTTCTGCTCACCACATTTGTAATAACTGATCATATGAGTTACTATATCCTTATATCTGGCAGTTCAAACCAATCTGGCCATATTTCTCTGACCTCACTCACAAACAAGGCTTTTCCACCCATGGACCTGTCGCTCACTCAACGTTTTTTTTTTTTGTTTGTTTGTTTGTTTGTTTTTTGCGTTTTGCTCCAATCTGTGTAAACACTAGAGACTGTTGTGTGTGAAAATTCCCAGGAAATCATCCATTTGTGAAACACTCAAACCAGCGCATCTGGTACAAACAACCATAATACAGTTAAAGTCACAGAGATCAGACTTTTCCCCATTCTAACATTTGAACGTTGTGCTATAGACAGAACACAGTGGAGATCGCTGGTGCACGCGGCTAGCGTTAACTTCGAGGAAGCAAACAGTCAACGACTGACTGCAGCAAGAGTAAAGCGACATCAGAAGAACATCCAGTCAACTATGACAAAAACTGACGTTAAATGCCTTCATTGCTCCAAACTCTGGGCCTCTAACTTTGGACTGCGCAGCCATATGTGGATACATCCTAAATGAGTTGCTCTAACGACGATGTCTTCTTCGGATACGTAGGACTACCATTATTAGATGCTGATATGCTTGCTTGCATGATTGGCTCTGATTGGAAACCTGCATAAATGAACAGGTATGTAAGGAGACCCAATCAATGCAGTTAGTGCATGCATTTCCTGCGACCCATTTTCCTGTTCTGAGAAACTCAAAACTCGATCACATTCTCCGAACACATGAAGGCAGCAGGAATAAATCAGCAAGACAAGATTCATGTTAAAATGCAGGGTGATTCAGACGTTTGTAAAGTGATGTACACTGCGTTTCGATAAATACATATTCTACATATTTAAAAAGAAAAAAGTCCAGTGTCTGAAATATGCACACTTGGAGCTTAATTACCAAATGATGTTCCTGGTTGCCATCAAGACAAGTGCTGTTATTATGTTAAGTCCTTTTGTTCACAGTGGCATGTGCTGACATGTCATGTGCTTGTGCTTTTGTTTCTCTTTTGATACTGTCTCTGCCCATGTCCCGTCATTGCCTTATTGTCCTATTGTTTTCGATTAGTCTATTTATATCATGTCGTGGCAATTTATCATCGCAAAGGCTTTGTCAGGCATTTCTAGTGCTCAACTCTAAGCCTTATTTTCTAGTTTTGTGTCTCCTGGTTTTGACACTCGCTTGCTTTTTTGCCTGTAATAATTTTAGGATTATGATTCTAGAAAACCTAGGATTTGCTATGAAAAAAACGAAAACAGACAAACAAAAAAAATCTTGCGTCATGTTCTAAAAAGCAGGAAGCACGTTGAAATTTTGTCTGTGTGTGTGTGTGTGGGGGGGGGGGGATCCGTTTTGGGTTGGACATCCAAAAAACTGAAGTGGTAAAAATTTGGTTCAAACTGGCTTCTTGGGTCAAACATTAAAAACAGAGATCGGGAAAAGCATGACACGAACACTAAAAAAAAAAAAAAAAAAGTTACTCATCTGGGTTAGTATGGTTCAACTCTTTTTACTTTCCATAGCCTACATTTGAATTTTGTACCATAGTATATTCGACAATTGTGCCAGTGCAGCAGTTTGCATCAAAAAGACAAATTCATGTCCTCTGAACGATATACAACGTGACCTTCGGAATAAAAGTGCTACCTTGTTCTCAGATCCAAAGTGATCCAAATGGTCCATAAATATATATCGCCCATCAACAACTTCCATTTAGAGCTGTAGATATGTAGGAACCCCGAGGCCGCGTCCTGACTTTCTGTCTTCGGATATCTGTTCCAAACGCATACACATAGCTATAGTAGCTCTGTTTGGGCGCCTAGCACGTTGTTATTCCTAGTCATACTCGCTGATATGTTTTTTAACCCTAGTTCTTGGCAGAGCACCTGGCTGGCACCTGGTTGGTGATCTCGAATTCCCATACATCATCAGCCACAGGGCTATTTGATGCCTTGATTGTATTTGTCTTGGACATTGTTCTGGCTTTGATGGTGAATTGAGGTAATTATTCGAGCCTGTACACTGCACAGGAGACAACCAATGCAATAAGAGACGCTTGTTTGCGTGTGTGTGTGTGTGTGAAACGCACTCCCCAAACAAGAGAGGGCACAGCACAGGAGCTAAGCGCAGGATAAATAGCCCAATTAAAGGCCTCTTTTATGGTTTTCATCAACAATGCACTTTGCAGCTATTGTACTTCCTTCTTTCAGCTCGGTGAATGAGGCCGGATGTGTAAACGAATCGGGTGAAATAGAAGCAGGGTGCCCCCCCCCCCCCCTTCCCCCTCCTTCTCTCCTCTCTATCCTTTCATCCTGAAATCACTAAATAAAAATAAACAGACGGAGAACACCTGAGAGGTGAATGAGGAGGATTTGTTCATTTTTAAACTCCAGGGGAGAACGGAAGCAATTAGGGATTTAAAACAAGTATGATTCATTTAGCTTTGTTAAATCGTGGTTAACTCTTCCTTGTCTGGATTCCCTGAATGAATAGGGTTTTTGTACTGAATGCTGTATGTTTACGCTTCTGTGCTTTTTGATTGCACGTTGTTTAGTTCAGTTGAATGAACAGTTTAGGCTTAATTAACACGTGAACAATAGCAGTTTGGATAAGAGAATAAATACAAACCTCCCCAATAAAGGCCTCCCCCCTCCCATTTTTTTTTAAACAATGAGGACATTCTGCACTTGACCTCAAATCTTGATTAAAACCAAACATACGCCACATGCATCAATGAGTTTTTGATTTGGAAAGATTTTGAAAAGGTAGACCGGATTATTTTCGTCCACGGGATCTTCTCCAGGTTCCTCCTAAAGATTTTCCTGCCATGAGAACACGCTTACATTAGGGTCCTCTTCATGCTTTGGTTGCAAAGCCACCCTGGAGCTCAGCTAATCCACCTTTTAACCAAGTGAGCTCTCTGGGTTACAAGAGGATCTGTGGTTTTATTGCCACTTTCCCCTCTTATTATCTCAGAGCTGAACGCTTTCCCGCAAGCTTCAGGGCCAAACTGAGTACCAAGTCTTTTGGGGAGGAATCCATACCAGAGTGCCAAATAATCAGGAATCAAAACATGACACTGTTATGAATGTTACACGTAGTGTACGTAGTTTCCTCTTGTACCCCAAGAGGTTGCCAAGAGATAGCAATTTTGAATTTATAAATGAATCAATCAATGACACTGCATGAACCACGTATAGTTACATTTAATGTTCTTGAACGTCCCTGAGATGAATTCATTCCTGTCGTCCCGCCCCATGACACCAGCCTCTGTTTTTTTTTTTTGAAAGAAGACCAAAAAAAGCATCTTGTCATTTTACAGGGAAACCCCAAACAGTGAACTAGACTGTCCTAAAGTCTTTCCCGTGTACATAAAAGTAGGTTTAGTAGGAGTAGAAAATGCTGAACCTGAAGACTGCTTCCATAAACATCTCCTTACAGAAGAACTTTAATACAAGGTGTCCTAAAAATCTGGATCCATAGGCAATTACTTATTTACACACGGATATAAGAACAAATCGACGGCCTTGGGCTTTGACACTTGTGTATACAGTTGATCCTCTCATCTACGGACAGCGCATTAACGGATATCAGATGCAACGGACAACATTCGCTGGTCTGAATACATAATCCATTAGCCAGAATGTCCTGTAAGAAAGTTTAAAAATCTCGATTGTTGCCATCTGAGTCCTGTAGTTCAGCAATTGGCCGCTAGGTGGCGGTGGCGTGCGTGCTACTAGTTGTTTACAAGTGTCGGT
>JAQMCW010000037.1:131810-144349 GCA_030068335.1 Chrysichthys cranchii | reverse complement strand
CATTTAGGTTTATTTTTCTATAATTAAGGTGATTTTAATTTTATTCTATGTTTTATTGCCACACATAAACCCATAATGCACTTTAAAAACAAGTTTTGAGGGCTGAAACACATTAATTGTATTTACATTCATTTCAATGGGAAAAATCGATTCAGGTCGCGAACAAATCGGGTCACGAACAAGTCCGTGAGCCGAGGGTCCACTGTATTAAAATAACTATATGCTTATATTAATATCAATGCTGTTGTTCTAATACATTATGGAAACGTTTATGGAAAGGCACATGGTACGTTGTAAAGTCTGTATAAGAGAGGAGTTTAGGCCATTTGTGGGTTTTTGTATATATATATATATACCGGTGTATATATATATACACACACACATAATATACATATATATATATGTAAAAAGATAAACTGCATTTTTTGAGCATTCAAGAGAGAAAAAGAGATCCCGGTAAGGGAACAGCTGTTTATTGTTTCTATAACTTATGTGCTAACACTACCTAACTTGCCTCGTGGACGTTCCACAACAATAAATCTTTACTATAAACTGGTTCAGTGCATCACACACTTTGGCATGGATTAATTTTGCATAGCTGCATGGTCTGTCATGTGGTGGTAGTGTCAGCAGCAGCTTTGACAGTATTCCGGATACAAGTATATATTTTTTCTTTAAATGACAGGTTTATATTACATCATCGTTTCTGTAAAATGCACTATACTATTTATAGAGGGGGTTTGTATTTATAGAGGGCCTTCTTGATATATCATAATAGCACATCCCAAAGTGTTTTATTCCTTATATTACAAAGGTATGCTATATAAAATAATAAGCGCAGGAAAAACAAACTGCTGGAAATCCAGCAGCCCCAGGAGGAGAGCAATGCAAGAACATGCTGTCTGCAAATTTTCATGACTACACGGAGTTGTTTTTTATGTTTTTCCATCTTTTCAGATTTACTTCTGACTAAACAATACCCTTCTATAGGATAACTGGTGGGATTTCACACCGTGCCTACTACAAACGCCCTTCTAATCATTATCGCATCTTATTTTAATGTCTTGCTTATGTTGAACAATTAAAAGTTTGAGTTTGCAGACCGGTGATATCTTTGGCGCTCTGGAAGATCAGGAGTTGGGTTAAATTATTAACAATCCAATCCCGCTGAATAAGTTCTCACCAAATGAACAACATGAACTAATCAATGGATTACTTGATTGGTTCATTGATTGATTCATTCATTCATTGTCGGTAAGCGCTTAATCCTGGTCAGTGTCCTGGTGGAGCCAGAACGGATTTGACACAAGATGCAACACACACCCACATGCACCTAGCAGAAATATAGCATGGCCATGTTTTAAGATGGTGAAAGAAAACCGAAGAACCTTGAGGAAATACACGCACATGCAGAGAACAAGAGAAACCCCGCAGAGAGTACCTTAAGCATGGGGTCAGAAGAGGAGCCCTGGAGCTGTAAGGCACCACAGTGTTATAATGTACACGTAGGCCCACTTTTTGATGCTCCTTGTTTTGTCCCCACCACTTTTTTAAAAAACTGTGCTTCATTAAAAGCGTTTTTTTTTAATAGCCCGAGGCAGAAACTGATCCCGACTCTTCCTAACAATATTCCTCAAGCCATTTTCAGGTTGTTTCCCAAGCTGGCATCTGTAATAAAGTGTTTTAGATGCAAGCAAGGCTGTGGCAGGTTTTCTTTCCCGTGAATCTGGGATGTTTGCATGACAGTGATATGATCAAGTTACTGTATCATGAATTCATTTATCGGTACTGTATATAAATATACACGTAAGCCATTCTACAGTGAGCCCTTATACTGGCTGTAATATAATAAGTGTCATAATAATGGCCAGTTTAATAAGCCTGCAGGATCTAGCTCTTTTTTTTTTTTTTTCTCCTATTTTTATTTTTGCTTCCATCAGGTATAGTGAAAACTGGATGACAGTGATGTAAACCATATCATGTAAATTTAATAACGCTTCCAAAGCATCCATCATTCCATGATTGCCGTAAGTGTTTAAAAAGCAAGGTTGGACTTCAATGCATCTTTTCAGAGGGATGCGCTTGATACAGACACCTCAACACACCTTAGAAAAGGCTGTAGATGCAAACCGACCTGGCGTTTCATCAATCACGCAAGGGCTTTTTTCCCCCTCATCATCATTCCTCTCCCTAGCATTTTTCCACTCAAGCAAGGCTTCTACTCTGCCTGCTGTTTTTAATAAATATCTCTCTAATATACTGTGCAACTATGAACCAAAACATTATGACCACTCACTAATGAAGCATAGAAGAAGCACAGATGAACACTGGTTATCTCGTAACAATGGCACATGTTAAGGTCTGGTATATTTGAAGCAAACGGTCGGTTCTTGGATTCAACACATTGGATGAGGGGAAAAATGAAATTGAAGAGATAAGTGACGTTGACAAGTGTCAAATCATTCTGGCCAAATGACTGGGATGGACCATCTCCAAAATAGCAAGGCTTGTGGGGTGCTTCCAGTAAGCCGTGGTGAGTGCCTACTGACAGAGGTCTGAGTAGGGACAGAGCACAAACCAAGAGGGTGTTTGGTGCGCAAGCCTTATCAATGCACGAGGGCAAGGAAGGCTGTCTGAACTGACAGATGGGCTACTGTGGCACAAGTCACAAATTTTTTTTAATGATGGTTATGAGAGGGATGTCACATTTGGCCTCAGGCCAACCAGAGTGCCCATTCTAACCCCTGTCCACCATTGAAAGTGTGAACATCGAGCAAAAATTTAAGGTCACCTGGTCTGCTATTTATTTATTTATTTATTTATTTATTTATTTATTTATTTTTCATCATGTGGACTGCCAAATATGTATGTGCCTTTCACCTGAGAAAGTGATTGCACCAAGATTCCCTGTGGGAAGAACACAAGCCGGTAGAGGAAAATGTGGTGTTCTAGGAGGTCTTCTGCTGGGAAAACCCTGGGTCTGAACAGTCACATGATCGTCAATTTTACACGTCCTACCTACCAGACAATTGTTGTGGACCAGTTCCATCCCTTCATGGGAGTGGTATTTCCCCACGGCAGTGGCCTCTTTCAGCAGGATAATGTGCCCTGCACACATTGTTTAGAAATGTTTTGAGGAACATAAAGAATTCATGGTGTTGCCTTGGCCTCCAAATTCCTTAGGTCTTAGCCTGATCAAGTATCTGAAGGATGTGCTGGAATAAGAAGTATAAAGCATCTGCTGCTAAGGTATTCATGGCAGATAGTACTGGACACCTTTAGAGGTCTTGTGATGTCCATGTCTCAGTGGGTAAAACCTGTCTTGGTTTGGCGTGTGGAGGACCGACAGCATATTAAGCAGGTCGTCATAATGTTTTGGCTCATTGGTGTATCTCTTAAATATGAACTTGGGAATATATTTCACCAAATGCTAAAATGCGTTCACGTATGTCTGGGATTCATGCAAAACGGAGAAAGAAACAATTGAGTTCAACAAAATCTGTAGTTTTTAAAACGATATAAAGCAGAAAATGTCAAAATTTCACAGTGTGAAGGGTTCTCCCAGAGTTCCACACTTATATTATTCAAAGTAGGCAGTCTTATCATGATATGAGAAGACAATGGGCTGTTAAAGGTCACGATGTCCTCGATTTCCACATGGATTGGATCCTGTTCATTTGATTTTAGAGAGTCCTTATTTCTAAACCGTGTTTTTCATCACTTTTATAAGGAGTTGATCTTGGCAGCATGCACCGATGGTTTCTTGATGCCAATTCAATTCAGTTTTGTTTGACTTGTATTGTGCTTTTAGCAACGGCCATCAGCTTCACAGAAACCTGTGTGTAGATGTAGGGGATGTAATGATAAAGTGTATTATATCATATAGTTTGATTTGATAAATGTGCATATCAAACAATACATTTGATAGATTGCATAGTAAAGTAGGCTATTCTTCAGAAAATGCCACTTGCTATATCATTAGGTGTAGAATATATATTAAATTAATCAAGTCTACACTCCCTTTTTATCTTGAGAGGTTGCTTGTCCTGGTGGGGGTTGCAGTTGTGGGAAGTTAGGAACATCAGTCCACAATTGTCTATCCAAGGCCATGGATTCTCGCTCCTCTTGGGGGCACCCTAGACATTCCCAAGCCAACTGTGAGTTCTCTCCAGTGGGTCTTGGGTCTTCTCTGGGGCGACGTCCGTCGTACAGACTTCAAGGGTGCATTCTTGTAATTTGTCCAAACCATCTCGACTGCCTCCTTTTGATTTTGGAAGAGCACTAGATCAAAGTTCTCATGGATTGTTGAGCTCCTCATCCAGAGAACCTCTTTTCCGTACTTTGCAAGCAAACAGATTCAAAAAGGAACCAATCCTCTTGTGGGTGACACCAGATAATATACAGAAATATCCTGTAATATACTGTCACACCCATATGTGGTTGTTCTTCAAACTGTTGCCACAAAGTTGGAAGCACCCAAATGTGTAGAATATCACTTTATCCGGTAGCTTTAAAGTTGCACTTCACTGGAACTAAGAAGCCCAAACCTGGTCCAGCATGCCAGTGCCCCTGTGTCCACAAATTGAGGTCCATGAAGAGATAGTTTTGTAAGATTGGAGTAGAAACACTTGTGTGTTCTGTCAGAGCCCTGACCTTAATCCCACTGAACACCTTTGGAATGAACTGTAATGTTTTACTGCATCCTTGTGGCTGAGTGAGCCCCACAGCCTTGCTTCAGAATTTAGTGCAAAGTCTTTCCAGAAAAGTGAAAGGGAACTAAATATGGAATGAGATTTCCAACAAGGACATATGGGAGTGATGGACAGTTGTCTGCATACATTTAGCTATATAGTGAACTATAACTGTGAAAAGTCCAAGCATGAAAGGATGTTCAGTATGAGCATCAAAGCAGCAGCTCATGGGTATACATGGACAGTATCCACGTGAGTTTATCCACTGAAGCAATGGGGATTCTTGGGTATAAATTCTTTTTGAAAAATATCTAAGGTGATTGCCAATTAAGCCCAAGTTTGGAAACTCTGTCAGTTTTTATGTTGGGTTGGATTTCAGGGGCTTTCTAGATTTAGCTCTGTCTGTATCCTGTTCTTTCCGCGTTTCAATGTTTTGACCTCTTTGGCCAACTCCGTGTCTTCCACACTGACAAATGTGTTGCCTCTACACTTTCTCCTGTGGGAGAAAAATCCCAGAATCCCCTCCCGGGCTCTTTTCTATCAAAGAGAAGAAAAAGATCTGTGACCCTCCAGCCTTGTCCATCCTCTGTGAAATCCCCAGAGCTTCATGAAAAGCCGAATAAAAGATGAATAGCAACAATTAACATTGAGCCGATGTCCTCTTCAGTCTCTGAACAGCTACCATTGTCATGGATGTGATAAGAAGGCAGGCGCCTGTTGTACAAGTGGATGAAATGTGCTGTTGAATTTACAGATAGTGTTTCTGAATGTTAATGCATCTTGACGATATTGATTGATTTTTTTAAATTATTTTTTTTGTCACTTCAGGGCTATTCGTCCTGTTCATCCTCACCCTTCCGTGGAGTCACAAAACC
This sequence comes from Chrysichthys cranchii, assembly GCA_030068335.1. NCBI lineage: Eukaryota > Metazoa > Chordata > Actinopteri > Siluriformes > Claroteidae > Chrysichthys > Chrysichthys cranchii. The sequence continues at coordinate 138,783 of JAQMCW010000037.1, read as the reverse complement.
ATGTCGTTTTCAAAGAATTACACTTCATTTTTCTCGTCTGGGTAATATTTGATCTTGTCGTTTTGAATCAACGTTTCGCTAAAAGCACAAATTTGTCTTGGCTGACGGTGCAAGAACAATATTGTTTCCCAAAGCATCGAGTTTTGGCTGAGTACGTCCTAATGTTCCCTGTGAAATCGGTTTTCCCATGGAGATGTGATGGCCAATATAAACCGATCGCTGGGTTGTGTTTGCGTTAACGTCTTTAACTTCTTGATAGTTCAGAAACTGAAGTGTTGCTACACACCGAGACTCTGGAGGGACGCTCGATCACATGTGCAGTGAGCTGCAATATGATGCCCATATTTCACCATCTTCATTTCCTCCACTGGCAGTTCTCTAATGATAATAACAATATAATGTAATTTGTGTAATTTATATCGAATCTCTCAAAGGCACATATAGAATCGCAGAGTAACACAAGTTAAATCAATCCCGATGATAAATGCACACGTTCACAGGTACATCATATGCTTGGCTTAACATTTGCATTTATTTACTGCAGCGGACGTATTTAGCCTAAGCGACTTATAAATAATGCAGAATTCCATCCGCGCCCAAAAGTTAAGTGGCAGTTGCTGGTTTATACTTCTGTCTTTAAGCTTACAGTGGCAAATAAAAACTCTGACCTGAGACGATATGAGGAAAAAACTCAGAGGAACCAGACGCCGAGGATCCTGCCTATTTTCTAGGTGATACTGGATAGTTGTAATATAAATCATTATAGTATAGTCAGACTATGTGTTTTCAAAGGATATTCAGTACAGTATGAGCCAACTATGTGTCCTGGGATGAGCACAGGACAATTACAAGATAATTGTAGCAACGGCTCTATGGTGCATATTTACAGTATCCAGGTGAGATTATCTACTGGAGCAAATGGGAGAGTCTTTTTGCATAATGCAGATCTTTAGGGTATTCAAGTATGACCCTGCGTCACAATATAAAGTGAGTCATGTATGCATGCCGAATGAATCAGGCAAGTCTGAAAGGCGAGAAGAGTGTCAGCAGTAGAGGTGTGCTCAGATCTAGTGCTGGCATCATATCAGGCTGCATGTATATCAGAGTACATGTATAGCTCGACTGAAAGTAATTATTTCATACATAATACCTCCACCAGGTATGTGGTTATATGAGGTTATGCTCACGGTGCACTGTGTTTGTCTGTCTGTCTGTCTGTATGTATGTTTGTCTGACTATAATCAGGACTGCACAAAACCTACTAAATGGATTTTCATGAAACTTGGTAGCAGGGTAGAGTATGGATCAAGGAAAAACCCATTACATTTTGGGGCGGATCCGAGTCATGGGGCGTAGCATTAGCGGAAGACTACACTCAGCAATTCCATGCATCTTAAAATCCAGTAGATGCCAGGGAAGTTCAATAATGAGGAAACATAGCCAATGTAGAAATACGATGGCTCCATTGGAAATGTATCCAGGCATCTAAAGTGGTTACAGTTGCAAATGCAGATATGCATATCCTAGAAGAGCCAACTATTATCCTCGGTGAAGGTCCGTGTAATAAGTGAGGACTCTGGGATTTCCATCTGTGACAGAAGAACTAAAAGGGAGCGCTAGAAGTTAACACACAAGTGGACCCAGGTATCTCCAGAGGGACGACCAGTGAACCCTTAAGGCTTCTGAACTTTCTAAAAGTCTGGCATTTCAGATGTTCCTTTTGAGACTTGGAGTCTATAATTAAAAGTGGCACATGGTATTTCTGCCGCAGAAGAGCTTACTGTGAATTTATGATGTGCAGTGGGTGTGTGCTGACAAAACAAAACTCTTGAACTGTTGGGTTTTTTTCCCCTAATTTAAACATAACACCCTCAGTCATCTGTAATTTGGTCCAAATATTGCATGATTCCATGTGTTACTTTATAGAAATAATTAATAGTTTTAGTTGTTCTTGGTTATGAAAGCAGCAATATGATCAACTTTAAGAGAAAAATGAAAACATTCTTTCTAAATCTCTTATCCGAACCAAAACCAAAGCTGCTGCCAACCATTCTATGTGCCACGTCTACGCGTCTTTCACTGTCGGCGTTGCTTTTCTTTGTTTATTCATTCTCTGTTCGATGCCCTGATGTCGGTTCACATGGCAGACCACTTAAAGGAAATGTCCACCCTGAAACCCGGTAAATGCTGAAATATATGTGATTAGTGTTTTAGTGTTCTTTCTTCCTTTAAGAAAGTAGCGTGTGTTATACAGCACAGTTATCTGCTGTGCTGAGATCACAGGTAGATAGCTAGCACAGTTACAATGGCATTTAATATGAGAAAAAAATTCAGCTGTCACAAACATGAGGATTAACAGTCAGGATTTACAGTTGGCTTAAAAAAAAAAAACAACTATTTTTTTTTCTTTTGTTTTTGTTCACTGATTTCCAGCAAGGTGTGAAGTCTCATTAATGAGAAATCCAACTTTGAATTAGTGGAAACAGAAAATGTTGAACTCAACATTGGTCTTCAACCAGCTCACCTGACCGTTTCATTACTCAATAAAACGCTCGCTTATTAATTGCAAACATGAATTGCAAGTCTGTCATGGTCAGTTTGCACCTCTAATGTGGAATGTCTTATGCTCCGGAGACCCTGCTGTCCTCAAATGAGGACGTCACATTTCCCCCCCAACTACATTGTATGTATTTCCTTGTAGGATCCTTATACGAGGAGCACTGGGTATTACTCTTTTGCTAAACTTCTTCCTGTTTGGAGACAACGATCACGGTCAATAGTTATGAGTTACTAAAAAACCGAAACATTCAGGAGAAAGACAAGGCCCATGACATTAGCGTTTTGACCACTGGAGTCTGAGTGTGGGTTGTACAGTGATTCTTTTTCTGTTTCATTTTTTTTTCTTCTTTTTTTCAGTGGAAGTGCACAATGAAAGTAATAATGAAATATACAGTACTATTATCCTTTATTTGTGCACCATAGACCTCTTGAGCAGTGTTTGCTCTTTTATGGGTCTGGATTTGTAGCTAAGAGAGGGAGGAGGACCTGTTTTGCTTGTCGGGAGGAACACTGGATTATGTCCCTTGCTTAAGGAGATTTTGCCAAAGAGACTTTCATGCATCCAAACAATTCTAATTGTTTCCTTCAGCTTTTACACCAAGTCTGAAATATCTCCAGATGTCTACAGTTTTTAAGCTATGTTAGTTTTAAGCTATCAAGGTATTCATCAGAAACGTTCAGTGGAGAGTCTAGTTCCATTCAATTTATTGGCAGCGGTGTTACAGCAGTTACAGTTTTGCCAAACAGTAAAGTGATTAAATACAGTGGAACCTCCATCCGAAAACAATCGGCTAAATCCGAAACCGACGAAAACCGAGGCAGTTATTTCCATTTGAATCAATGTAAATCCAATTAATTCGTTCTAGACACTCCAAAATACATCCCAAAAACCAAAATAGAGAATAGATAGTGTCTAATACTAAAAACAATAAGAAATTAATATAAAATGAATATAAAAGATTAATGTAAAGAATAAATGAACATTTATTCAGAGAGAGGTGCAGATACAAAGACAAATTTTTCACGGAAAAAATCGACGAAAACCGAAACCGACGACAACCGAAGTCAACGAACACTGAGGTATTACTGTATTATTGTTTGGAGGGGGAATCCTTACATGTAATCATAGTATTAGCACTCGCAATCAATAAAAAAAGCACAAAAACACTGGAAAGCAATGGTATTGTTTGGAAACAACGCAGCGAGACCGCAGGGGCACGCCGATGAAAACCGAGACACATTTTTCACGGAAAAAATCGACGAAAACCAAAGAAAACCGCGGTACCGCTGTACGTTTTTTTTTTCAATTACTCAACCACTAATGTGACTTGAACGCCTTGTTTTATTACTAACCTGTAGTATGAAGTGCAGTATTGGATTATTGTATTAAATATCTAACTGAAGACGATGATGCATTTCAGCTAATAAAGTCAAACAAAATTATAGAAAAAAAGGGTATTTTTCATTATTGACCAATAACCCAGTTCAGCCCAAAAGATCACTCTTAACAGTTTGTAGCTAGGTTCAACTAGGCACAAGCTCAGACTAGAAAGCTCTGAACACAGAACACTACAAGTCATCGTTTAAATGTGTTAGCAAACTCTGCAGCTTTTTCACAAATTAAAAATTTGATTCTGTTGTAATTTAATGGAATTCAAAGATATAATGTTTTTCCTATCTGGAAAAAATGGTACCTTATGAATGGGTTTTGGGTTTTTTTAAACGCTTAACTAAAATCTAACTACTGAAGGTGATTGTATTGGCTTAAATATTACACCATCACATATACAAATATTTTGCTCGATTTTATTTTCCTCATACTCTCGTACATATGTTGGTGACCAATCAGACGTAAATTACCAAATGCATTTACGGCACAGCGGATTTACATTTGCGGCGATGGCCACAAAACTGGGAACTAAACACTGAATGAGCGCCTCTTAAGAGCATTGTGCTAAACCTTCCAACAATGCAGCTCACCCAGTGCAGCGCTTTGGCTAACTCTTCATCCTGCTGTAGGGCACCATTACTTTTGGTCTAACTGAATAGCTAGTCTTGTAGCTAATTACATTATTTGAAGCCAACCAGTTAGTTATTAATCGAATTAATTATAAGTGAATTTACACAAAATCAGGTGCTCTCTAGGCCATCTCCCCACCCCCGCGAAACTACCTGGATTTTCGTGCCGCCTTTTTGCGTAAATGTTTCTGCAAACAATTTACGAAGAAATTTTTTCATTTGTTCCCTGAGGCCCATTGATGCAGGAACATGTCCTACTTTAGCGAATCACTAGACCTTACATGTCTTTGTGTGCTTTACCATTGTCAGAAGTTAACATTGCATGAAAAAAATCAAGACGATTTCCTCCCCTAACCAATGGCCACTTTTTCTTTTCTACAGCTGTATGCGATTCCGTGGTTCCTGACAATGTTCACTCGTAAGTACAGCTATGCATTCACACACTCCACTTCAAGTCATTAGCTGGTGCTGGAACAATGAGACTCTATCAGGCTTTTCATTCTTATCCCAAATAGATCACATGAAATATTCATGAAAATGTCTAACAACCACCATAAAAGTTTTGTTGTTAACAATTAAGTGTAATATATAGCATGGCACACTCTGTAGAATGAATATCTCAATGAGGGTACATGGGTCGTTATGATCTGCATGTGAGATGTTCCTTGCAAAATCTCCATGTTTCATCTTTTCGACTTCGATTTCTTGAAGTCCTGATGCGCGTTTAGCTTTCGGCGATGTAAAACCGACCTAGAACTTTTTTCTTTTACAGAATAAACCTTACGTTATGCGTGTTGTTATATGAAAATGTGCCACCTGAGGTCTTCACAATTCTCCCTTATTTGATGAGAAATGCTATCTGATATCTTTGATATAACCAAGGTTAACACAGTTCACATTTTCCATATGCATGATGCAAATCACATCAGAGTGAAAAGCTCTTTTTTCTGTGAAGTGTTTATCAGAAAATGAATTTCCGAAACAATCATCGCTGATGGTCCGTAATGGCCCATTGTTTCAGAAGGCATAGTTACGGCGAAATTTGTGTTGAATTACACGTAATAATTGTTAAATGGCAAATTACTCCATGATCGTTCGGTGAAGAATCTATTACAGCCCACGCGTCGATTTTCCAAGCGTCTCATTCAGAGGGAGAAATGTCATCTAATCTCGTTTGACGTGCTTCTGCGAGCGGCTCCTGTTCGGCGTCGCTATGTAAATGAGGAACGCCGCCTTCGTTGAGGCGCGCTCCGTGAGGAGACTTTGAAGCACGCAGGCTTAAGACTGGGGATGGTGGTGTGAAACGCTACCCATGTGATCTTTTGACCTAGAGTCTGTGTGGTGGGAAAACACAGAGGCTCTAGTTACTGATAGAAATTCAGATCCATAAGCCAAGCACACTCAGCCACCATGGTGACAAATAAGGAATACTTCAAGCATAAATCAACCTATTTCCATAATTACGCTGCACTCGACGTAAGATCATAACTTATTATTTCCACCATCCGACTGGGAAAAATCAAAGAAAACACCTCCTCAATTCCAAATTCCTACTGAGGAACTCAAGATGGTGTCCTCATCCCCGCAAGTTCAGCAAGTGACCTCAGATCAACGTGGCTGCTCACAGCATGTACAGTAAGCTAAGTCAACAGGCTTCTTACCTTTAAATGTATTCTACTGTATATAACAGTATTGGCTTTAGATCGCTCAAAATACAGACATATTTGCTTGTTAAGTCTTTACCGCGGACTAAACAGTTTGCTGTTTTGTGAATGAGAATATACCTCACTCATCAGTGAGCTGGCTAGCTTGTTGCTAAAACAAAAGATGAACAGGAATGCGCCCATGTTTTTTTTTCTTTTTTCTACTTTGGAGCACGAACAGGCAGCACAGTGGTGTGGTGGTTCGCACTGTCGCCTCACAGTAAGAAGGTCCTGGGTTCGATCCCCAGGGTTGACCTGGGTGCCTTCCTGTGTGGAGCTGGCATGTTCTCCCCGTGTCCTTGTGGGTTTCCTCCGGGTAAAAGTATTAAATTTAGTACTGACTGCAAAAGAAAGAACTAGGCTGTCCATAAAAAAAAAAAAAACACACACACAACAAAAACAGGAACCTTTCTACCATTTAAATCTGGATAATTGAAGGTGAGTGGGAATATTTGGTAGAGGTCTCATCAGTGCGAAGTATAAATCGGAATTCCTCTTCAGTTCAGTTCAATTTATTCGTATGGCACTTTTAACAATGGACATTGTCACAAAGTGGATTCACAGAAGTAAACCAATTCCAGTTAGAACCGTATTCATCTGTAAACGAATCCATAAATATATACAGACGTGGACAAAATTGTTGGTACCCTTCTGTTAAAGAAAGAAAAACCCACAGTGGTCACTGAAATAAC
>JAQMCW010000037.1:28054-46641 GCA_030068335.1 Chrysichthys cranchii | reverse complement strand
GGTGAGAGAGAGAGAGAGAGAGAGAGAGAGAGAGAGAGAGAGAGAGAGACAGAGAGAGAGGCAGGCAGACAGAAGGGGACAGAAAGACAGACGTAGGATCAGAGAGACATACAGAAAGACACCGAGTGATTCAGAATGTCACATAAAGATATTTGGGGACTGACAGAACCAGGAATAGTGATCCTGAGAGACAGACATGGAAAGACAGAGAGAGAGAACGAGACATAGAGACAAACATAAATGTCGAAACAGGAAGAGATACAGACACTGAAAGGCAGACAGAGACATATGCAAAGAGACAGAGAGGAAAAGAAACTGAAAAGACAGAGTGACAGAGGTAGAACGAGAAACAAAGGGAGACAGACACAAATATAGAGATGGAGAGAAGGCGAGAGAAAGAGAGAGAGACAGATTGTCCTAAGTTTTCACACAGAACACAGAGTGGAACAGACAGTGCAAGCGTAACGGATTTGAGAATTGGACGTATTCGAACCGGGCTTGAAGATGTGCTGCACGTATTCTGACACGTCATTCATCAAAAGTTAGTATAGATACGTTAAAATAATATCCATACACACCCTGATAACATGTTACAGCATTAAAGCCCGTGCTGTTATAACTGATTCATCAGATTATTAGCGTGATTATAAACAGCCTGTCTTTTATCACTGACGAAACCAGATGAAACCTTAGTTCAGAAAGGCCTATAAACTATCCAATGGTATATTTGTGGTTTCAAAAAACGGGACATTCCCCGCACAGTGGCGCTAAATGTGTAAATTAGCTAAGGAATGCTCGCAATGTTGTTCGGTGAGGTCGTGGGTTAATTTGCATATCCCGTCATTTGCATATCAAAACATTTTACATGGAGAAGGAAGAATTTCTGAGAACAACAATGACCGGTGAGTGATCAGTTGGGAACAATGGTGATCAACGATTAGTAATTGGAAATAATGGGGATCAGTGTTTGGCCTTTGGAAATAAAGGTCATTAGCGGTTGGTTTTTGGGAACAAAGGTGATTGGTAATTACTCCCTGGGAAAACTTGTGATCCGTGATTGGACATTGGGAATAGCAGCGATCAGTGATTGGTCACTGGGAAAAATAATCACTGGTAATTGGTCATTGTGGACAATACATAAATTGTACATAAAAGCTAAGTGGTTAGCACTGTTGCCTCACAGCAAGAAGGTCCTGGGTTCGAGCCCTGAGTTCGGCACGGGTGCCTTTCTGTGTGGAGTTTGCATGTTCTCCCCGTGTCTGCGTGGGTTTCCTCCGGGTACTCCGGTTTCCTCCCCCTGCCCAAAGACATGCGCGTTAGGTGGATTGCCTACCCTAAATTGCCCGTAGGTGTGAATGTGTGCGTATGAGAGAACATGAACCCGAGTCCCGAGTTAGGGGAGGGTTGGGCACGGGGCTAGCGACCGCACCCGAATGCGCTTGGCTATGGAAATGTCAACTGAGCCTGCATTGGCACCCTACAGGACCTAAGAGAGAAGAAGACAGTGATCACTGAGTGGTTATTGAGAAGAACTGTGATTAGTGATTGGTTGTTTAGAAAAAATGGTGATCAGTGATTGGTCACTGGGAGACAATGGTGATTGGTTACTGGTCATTGGGGGAAAATGATGATCAGTTATTTTGCTCACTGGGAGACAATGGTGATCAGTCATTGGGAGACAATGGTGATCAGTGATTGGTGAACAAGATTGCTGAACAGTGGAAGAATAAACGCAACCAAGCAAAATGCTGAACAGTGACATGCTCCTGATTCAAATTCAGTAAAGAAAATAACACTGACTCGAGCCTACCTTCCTTAGATTCTTTTTGCAATGTATGTGTCTACGTGTTGTGTTTTTTGTCTATCAGCTGGATTACAACAGTTGGGTGCAAGAAAAGTCTGACTTATCGAGCTCCACTTCAACATCCAGCTAAGTCTGAAAAATAAGCAGATTTTGAGGTACAAGTTATCATGTCCAACCTTTTCTAGTGGATCTTACGACCATATCACAAGACAATTTCTAATGGGAAAAGCCGAATGAGGTGTGTAGACACGTTGATTTTTGAACCGGTGTCACTGACTTGAAGTACAAAATGATATGGAAGTGGCCGATTTTCCATGTCCAGTTTAACATTAACAGATAATAGAAAGTAAAGACAAGAAAAGGAACACAAACACATGAAGACATAAAGAGGAAAAACACGGACAGACCATGAAGTAAAGTCAGTAAGAAAGAGCAAGACAGTGAGCGAAAGACAGAGAACAGCAGACTCTTCTACAGATCTGACTACAGTGGAGGTGCACTTCAGTCTGTCTGTGCATCCTTCAGATTAAAAGACACACTGAAGCTTTGTTCTCCAGAGTCCAGATGTTCTGAGAAATAAAACAACTCTTTGTATGTTTCCTGTAGCCATTGACTTGAACAGTGCCAGTTCCGATTTCAATTTTGGCCCAGCATTTGGCTGTGGAACTTCATGTTTGGGTGTGGTACACAGAGCAGATCTGTACGCTAGCTCAGTGTGGAGCACGTTCCCCACCATGACCTGTCTCTTCTGCCAGGTTTTTATTAGGATCTTCTACCTCTGCACTTCAGGACATCCCCAGAAGTGCAGGAATGTGACGGATGATGGGAGAAGCTGAAACACTGCAATCAAGAAAGACAGAGCTCCTGCTGTCCCTTTCATTCACCCTTATCCTGTTTCTCCTCTCTTCTCCTTCCAGTTTCAATTACTTCCTCAGTACGTGACGAGCCTCTGATTGCACGCTAGCTGTGACTGAGGAGGCACTAACCTTGAATTTGAGTTAGGCGTGTTTCCCTGAAGATTCCATCTTTTTCAGAAAGTAAACACGTCCAGGACTCAAAAAATCTAATTCAAATTTCTATCAAACTGTATCCATCACAGAACTGAAGATAACTGTGTGAAGGATGTGAAATGTCAGCTCAGATTCCAAGAGATCCAATAGATCCTCGTTCACAGAAGCACTGCTGTGAAGCCGAACGTGAGCTATAATGTTCTGGACATACAGTGAACCCCCGCAATACTACTTTCGCGGATTCACTGCATCGCGGATTTTCGAAATTTGATTCGTGGAATTTTTGGCTTTCGCGGGACTCTGGAATATAAAGTATTATGTTTTTAAAAAATGTTGATTCGAACATTAAAAGAACATTTAAATCGAAATAAAACAGTATGCACTGGATTTCATCAGTCGATGAAAAGTGAAAGTGGCTGTGCCGCTTCAGCTCGTGAACAGGAAGTGACCTCGCCGACAGTAAGTACGTAGAATTTTATATGTTGTTAAAATTACGTATGTTTAACAGTGTAGAAAGTGTTTAAGAGCATGGGAAGTGTTTATAAGAGTGTGGGAAAGGTTAATAAGAGATTGGGAATGATTTATAAAGCCTTAAAATGAATATAAATAATAAAATCAGGCGGAAAAGTCAGTTGATCATGAGGGAGCGCTAGGATTGGCTAGGACGGCTGTAAATAGGAAGTGACCTCACCGGCAGTAAGTACGCATGTGAAGTTTTACATGTTGTTAAAATGCCATATGTTTAAGTGAGTGTAGAAAGTGTTTAAGAGCATAGGACGTGTTTATAAGAATCTGGAAAAGGTTAATAAGAGAGTGGAAATGGTTTATTAAGCCTTAAAATATATATATATAAATAATAATAAAAATTAATGTGACTTTGCAGTATCGCGGTTTCACCTTTCGCGGGGGGCCGGCGGAACATAACCCCCGCGATAGGCGGGGGTTCACTGTACAGCCTAGTAAGTAAAATCCTGGTTCCTCCAATGGAAAACCTGCCTAAAGTTCCTGGGTACCTGACAAAATTCCTGAATTGAAAAGCTACAAAAAATCTACAAGTACAATCCAGGAACAAAAATTAAAAAAGTAAAACTTAAAATTCACATGTTCCTGAAGTTTTCCCAGTAGAAAAACCTGCCTAATGTTACTGGGTTCTTGAAAAAATTCCTGAAATGAAACGGTACTAAATTATCTGGAAGAGTATCCCAGGAACTAAAACCCTGGCTCTCCTAAAACCTGGCTTATTTCCTTGGTTCCTGAAAAGGTTCCCACACTGAAACAGTCCTAAAAAATTCTGAAAGTACAGTTCAGTAACTAAACTTCTGGCTCTACAGCCAAAGGGATCGTAATATCTATAGGTTTATGAAAATGGGCCTAAAATCCCTGTGTTCCTGAAAAGAATTCTTGAAAATTAAAGGTCCTAAAAAAATCTAAGACCGACATCCAAGGAATTGAAATTCTGATCCTGGACAAAACAATATAAGCATGCTTAAATTTCATACACTCACAAAGTTTCCCCAGTAGAAAAATCTTGTAGCTAGGTATTGAAATGGTTCCAGGAGTGAAAAGGTACTAAAATTTCTGAAACAACACATCAGTACAGTAAAACAACATCAAATTTTAGGATTTTAGCCCAGTCCTGGGCTGTGGTTCCAGGATTTTTAAAAGTACCCTTTTACTGCTGGACCTTTTCATGAACTTATAAATTTTAAGTCTCCTACCACTGAAGGAAAGGTGATTTTTATTCCTGGGCTGTAGTGCTGTAGTTCCAGACATTTTAATACCTTTTCACTACAAGAATCTTTCAGCAACCCAGAAATATCAGGCATGTTTTCTACCAGAGGAACCTTTTCAGAAACCTATGGATTTCATGATTGCTTCTACTAGAGAAGCCAGGATTTTAGTTCTGTATGAAGTTTGTATACACTGTTCTGACAAGGACCAGAACTTTAGTTCCTGGAATGTAGTTCCAGAGTTTGTTAGTTCCTTTTCACGTCAGGAATTTTTTCAGGAAAATGCCTGAGGAACCTTTTATGGAACCTATGAATTTTATGACGGCTTTCATTGGAGGAAGCAGGACTTTAGTTCCTGTGCTTTTTAGTAGCATTTTCTTTCTTTCTTTCTTTTTTTTTTTTTTTTTTTACCAGAGGAACATTTTCAAGAATACTGAAAGGAGCTTGAGGTACTGTTTCACAGCAGGAAGCTTTTTTAGGAAAGCAAGTGAAAATAAGACAAAACAGCCAGGAATATCAACATTTCCCTCAGTTGTGTTGGTAATTTACTTAGAAAAGGCTCTATGACTACAATTATGCTGCAATTACACTGAGCATCAACCACAAACTTAACTTTCATGGGTTTCACCATACTGAGAAATGTCAGCACTGGGTTATACACTCATGAACACGTTCAGAGGTGTATAAAAACCACTAGACTGGGGCATTCATATTGAATCTTGTCATGAGCACAGTACATATGACCCTGTATGAGTTTAGCAACGTTCTTTACATTTTTTAAAAATATATCTGAGTTAACAGAAAAGGCACCAGAGGAAATGTAAGAGACATGTGCACACTCACTCAATCACTCACTCTCACTCTCTCACCCACCCACCCACCACAAAATCACAAGAATGCAGCCATGCTTCGTTTGATCCTGCCCCACATGTGATTATGTGACAGGTGGCACATAAACTAAACGAGATAAGAGAGACTTGCGGCTTAGTGCACAGACGCCTCAGAAACCACGGGGTTAGCGAAATCGCATTAACTGTTACTTACAGCTCCACGAGTTGATTTGTGAATCAAGCAGCTTTCTTCTCAAGAGAAGCCAGATAGATCATGCTCCCACAGCCGAAGCAACAGCTGGAATAGCATGCACACAAGCCATGCAGAGAACGTTGCGCATTTGTCAGGATGCCAGCCGCGCTCAGCTCGCTAATAATATCCTCACGTGCCTCCGAGTGCAATTACACCGAGTATGAGGCTATTTTGATGTCACCGTAAGGCTAAATGTTTGGGCTGGGAAACATGCCTTAAATTTATTGGATGTGTGCGGAACATGCAGCAGCAGACAAATAAACCTTGCTAATGTTGTTTATGCAAGCGCTGCTGGCTCATCCTCTGAACAGACTTGATGAACTGAGTGCCTCTGTACAGGGAAAAAAATTTTTGTGGAGATGTAAATGTGTGGGGTTTTTTTTGAGAGAGAGAGAGGGAGAGAGAGAGAAAGAGAGAGAGCTCATCACTGTGAGTACGAGAGGAGAGGAGCTCATGAGTAGTGCAGCTCACTGGCCATCTACAGTGATTGCACTTTCATTATAAAGGTATTCAGCCTAAAGATCATTGCTATTAGCAGTGTAGGATCATTTGGGGAAGTGTATTCTGGACGACATTTTGGAAACGCAGTGTGGCTTATAGAATTTCACTTCTGGTGTTAAATAAATTAACGCTTCATTTATTAAAAGTAAGATTAAGGACAATTTAAGTTGAAGTTTCCTATAGGTGTGTATTAACTCTGTGTAAGGAATAAAACACAATGGAATGGGATGATATAGGAAAATAATCAACGACAGGGTCGTGTGATATGTTAGCAGTATGTCCCAGAGTGTCTTATACCAAAGCAATGTGTGAACATCCAAGAGACAGATTAGTTTATAATTAAACTAATAGCTTATCATAGTGCTCCGAAATATGCAAAGTCCTTTGTTCAGGCTTTGCATTGGCAGAAATCATAAAGTTACAGCTTTACTTCTGACACTGGAGACTCCTTCTAAAAGAAGCTAAACAAATGTCTCCTTACAGAACAACTGCATTCAAATTTTATATGGTATTTGTGTCAGTATCATCTCACGAAGCCTGTATCAGGACTCTGTCTCATATCATGGCATTCGTGTGTCGTCTCACGCCTAAAATTGGACATTTTTAAATGTGTTGAAGTGGACCAGCCACCACGCAATTCTATGAGCATGTTGTTACTATAGGTACGAAATGATAACGTATTAGAGCGAGCGAATTAATATGAACCCTGCAGCCAAAATTAGCGTCAGAATTCAACAGCGATGTGGTAAAAGAATACTTTATATATTTTATATATTTTAATCTGTCAGGGATTCAAAATTGAATTCTGACTTAACACAAGTCACCAGGTCGTAACATGGAGTGGAATCTTTTTGCATTCAATGCATAACTCACAAAACTAAATCTGATATTAAGATTTAGATTGAGATAAGGTATGTTTTTAAGTATTAGACATGTGCTGATATTAAGGTATGTATTAGTATTAGGCATGTGCTGATCATCATCATGCAATGTTCAACACACATGATATCATTATGGTGGACACTTCAAAATCTTAATATTCTTTTGGTCTATTGGGAGGACCCTGTGGGGTACAGTCTCAAATTCAATTTTTTATTGGGTTGGTGACCCTCAAGGGTGTATTATAGACACTTTTAAATGCAGAACATAATTATAAAAAATGTCTTCTATAGTTTTGGTTGAATTTGAAGATGTTCCTTTCAGGGTTCCTCTTTTAGAGTGTTTAATTTGTGGATCTGCAAAATGAACAGCCACATATAAACACTGGGGAATTTCCTTTTTTTATATAACATGATGTTAAGATTGTAAACCAAGATGACATTAATTATCATATGAAAACTCAACATCAGCACATGCTCTCACATGCTCTCCACAGTGCTAAATGAAAAATGGCGACCCATTTTTTAATTAAGAACTGGTGACTTGCAGTGTAGTCAGTCTATATTTGTGTGCAAGTGTGTGTGGCAGAGTGTTAGAGCGTATAACAGAAGTGAAAGCCCCTTTTAAGCTAGCCCCAGAGCCCTGGCTGCCCACGGAAAGCGGCAGGCTACTCACGCTGGCAGTGCCCCCAGGAGCGCCGCGTCCAGCCCCAGCAGCAGTCGATGCGAGCGCCGTAGCGGCACAACCCATTGGAAGAGACCAACTGTCTTGGCCACCTGTCAGGACACAATAAAAAATCCATGAGATATCAGGAGAATTAGTAAAACAGTGCATCATCATGCTAAATTGACTTTGGCAAAGGTTTAAACCGTGCACAACAATGCTGAATCCTTAATTACATGTGATTTTAGTTTCTAGAAATCTATTCAACAGGCAGCCATCAGGATAAATTCTGTCATTTTCACTGCTTTAAATGCACAATCAGACTGTAGCTAGTTATTACAGCAAATAATGAGAATTAACAGCAGTTTCTTTCTGGATTACAGTTCGTTATTAAAACACGAAACATTCAACATGGTGCATTTGTTGTTCACATAAATCAGTCAATTAAGGTTTCACTGCCAAGATATCATTTCAAAGGATTTAGAGATCTAACAAAGTTGGGACTGATAATATTGAATTATTTATAAAGATTTTTGTTTTTCATGACTACTGTCTGCTAAACTTGAGTAGGACATCATACCATGACTAGGTTATATTAATTACAACAACAACAAAAAAAGTTTGATTTTGGGGCCTTTCTCTGTAGAGTTTGAATTGCATGTTCTCCCTATGCCTGCATGGGTTTCCTCCTGGTGCTATGGTTTCCTCCCACAGTCCAAAAACATGCAGATTAGGTCAACTGGCTACTCTGAATTGCCCCTAGGTATGAATGTGAGTGTGAATGGCTGGTTGTCTCTGTGTGAGCCCTGCAATAGTTTGGTGAACTTCCCAGGTGTGTACCTTACTTCTTGCCCAATGTTAGCTGAGACTGGCTCCAGATAAGCGGTACAGATAATGGATGGATGCATGGATGGATGGATGGATGGATGGCTGGATGGACAGCTGGATGAATAGGAGGTGTCTCCAGTGTCAGCACATTCCAGCGGTCATTGGTAAAGTTGCATCATTAGGTTTCCTGCCACTTAAGTCTTCCGAACAAGGTTTTTTGCACTTTCTTTGCAACCCAAAGACACGCTTCATTTTATCACTAATTAACTTCATGAGAGAGATAAAAAAGAGACGCTGGTATGAGAACAAGTGTTTATAGATGTTATGTTGTAATCGATACCAGCATCTAACTTGTTTTTCGGATGTTCCACGACATTAAATGCAAATTTAATTGGATAGTTGTTCCTTATTATATACACGCTGTTAGAATGGCAAATTGCTGTAGTATAAGAGGAACAAAATATGCTGTTATAGGAACAAAGTGCTAGGAAAATAACTCCTATTTGCACTGGATCACATCACACCACCCTGTCATTTATTATTTTCCTATAACAGCACCCTACACTGATTTCATTCCTTGCATATCATATAGGATATACACCATTTCCTGCCCAAATCCCGTGTTTCAATCGCAGATGAGTCACTTGTTAGCTTGAGTTGAACAGTCATCCATGAGAACATATTCTGACCAAGGTGTGAAAAATATTACAATAAAAGCAAATGCTCGGATATGGATATTTTAACAAAGAGCATTTTCACATGGTATGTGAGTGTCTGTGGTGTGTGTAATATCTCCGAGCCTGTCTGGTTGATGCTGCTTATCCTATTCATCAGTGAGTCAAATGACACCTTATCTGTATTCACACTGCCTCCATTGTATGTGCAGATAGAGGGGCTGCAGATAACGCCAGTGTGAATTATCGCACCGTCGTTCGGTGATGGAGGCAAGATGAGGTCTATCTGCTCTCCCCGCAGACACCCTAGCATCTACTAGCGATGGTGCAGAAAATGATAATAGTGTTTGAGCACCGAACAAATTACAACATGAACCCGAAGGGAATAAGATGCTTTTTTCTTTTTTTTTTTTAGCGGCGGGGGGTGAGAAGACGACATTGTGTTTAATCCACCATAGGTCATTTCTCAGTGAAATGAAGGGAATATGACTTTAGGCTAAGAGGAACTGTTCTTGCAAACAGGCCCGGTTTCTTGGCAGTCCCGAAGTAGGATTGCGATTGAACTAGAAGAACAAACCATTTAAGGTCTCAGAAAATGAGCAGCAGATTCCAAAATTTGGTCATCGCATGACCTAGATGGATCAGGTGCTCTTTGCCAAAATGCGAGACTAAAAATACACATGAACGTAATATTCCTGGAGAATTGACCATTTTGAGAAAGGAGAAGAGGAGGAAAAAGGATGATGGACATAGAAGGTGGGGGTTGGATTCGAGGACCTGTGATAAGCGTGTGGCATTGTTAATTCCATCCACACTCACCTCAATCCCCTTCGATTAGCGTCTACTGCCAGCCAGGGAAAATGCTAATGCCTCTGGCTGCCCGTGCTGCCAATCACTGGGAGAGCAGGTTTGATGGAAAGCAGGCATGGCAGGCCTGGGAAAAAATGTTTGTGTGCTGTCTGGCACAGAGACAGGGACATGACTCTTCACAAAGACTCCGAAGTCACACCGGGCATGCTAAGCGCCAGCGTCTGGCTTTACTCTGACACCATCATTGTTTGGTCTCTTGTTTCTTGCCTCAGACACACACAGCTGGATGGACACTTCCTGCCTTCGCTGGATCCGTCTCCACTCAGTGGCGAGTCTCTGATCACCCAACCCAATCAAAACATGCACCTAAATACTGACTGCTAAATGATTACTAAACTATTAGCCATGATACTAAATCTGATCATCCCTGATTATGCTCATTTATATAATAAAGATGCTAATCAGGTCTAACAGAGGCACAGACGGAGAGAGATGAGCAGCAGATTGCTTTATTGCAAGCGTTGATAATTAACATGGCCGATCTCCAGATAGGCATTTTTAACCCTGGTCGCAAACCCAATAAGGTTTCTGCAGTGATGTGGCAGTGTGCCTAGCAGCTGAGTGACGGATCATTTGCGCAGCAGAGTTTGCAGAGACACAATTAGAGAGAGAGAGAGAGAGAGAGAGAGAGAGAGAGAGAAAGAGAGAGAGAATGACAAGTTGATGCTATGGAGCATCATCAACCATGTGTGAGTTATGAATAAGGGAGAAGCAGACAAGCAAGAGAACAAATAGATATAGCAGCAAAGCGGAGACAGAGCGACGCAATCAGAAAGAGAGATGAACAAAGTATTGAGGCTGTAGAGCCAAATCCTGCACATGTGCGATATAGGGAAAGAGAAAAGTGAAAAGAACGATCAGAAATGACAAAAAGACAGAGTGCTGGAGCAAGGGCTGGTGCAGGAAAACCAGGAAAAATAATTGAAAACAATTTGTTAAATTGTAACGTGTTTATAATACCTAAGAAAAAACGAAAAATGATGTAAGAACATCTGTAACATTAACAAAACCAGGACCTGCGATTTAAAAAAGGCCCAGATATCCTTGTGCCATTCCTAAAGCTAACTGGGTAGTTAACTACTAGCAAATTAGCTAACTGCACCGAGAACAAGATGGATTTCAGTATCTGAATCACAACCAGTGTTCATTTTGACAAGAAGTTTGAATTTAGCTTTCAACACTTACTGAAACTGCTAGTTACACTTTAGAGCATTTTGGTATTCTTTTTGTTTTGTTTTAGTTAAGATTTAGTCAGTGGAACTGGGTTTTAACTTTAGGCTAATTTTAGTCAATGTTTTAGTCATACTTTTCTCAGACAGTTTTATGATCATTTTTATAAACTGTGCCCTGTAGCTTGAGACATGACTGGTTTTGTTGTCGCTATGCTACGTTATGTGGGGTTAGCCATGACTCTGTTTTGCTAGTTATCAAGTGAAGACAGGATTTTCTACACTGTTATGTTGATGGCCGCTGTTTTCATATAAAGATGTTCCTTCGTTCATACCAACGCTATGTGTGTGTCCTGACTCATACACCTTTTAGAATCCAGGAGCTCTATGAAATCTGTTAGCAAGCCTAGCAAGCCAGATTGCCTCGCTTCCCAACTATGGTCGGGAACATGAAACAGGGAAGGTAATATATGAGAAAAATATTCTTCATATAAAAATATTACTAATAGATATTTCTCCTGTACATAAAAATTAATTAACAGTTAACAATGGGTTTTGCCATAAAAGTTTTGTTATCAAATATGTTTTCATATTTCAGTTCATTTCATTGATAAAATAAACACCGGTGTCAATTAATTTAACGGCAGCTAAACCTGGTAAAGTTTACCCTGACAATCCAAAAAAAAGTAACAGTTATGTAGCTAGCTTAACAAACAGGTTCTGCAGCTAAAGGTTTTTAGGTTCCACACTGTCCTCTAATCTCGGTCTCGATAGATCCAAATCTGTGGAAATGATTAGTAATTAGAAATTATTCGTAAAAACTCACCATATCTATTTGGAAAATGATAATTTCATGCCTCTTGAATTATGCTGACAAATCTGACCCATAACATCAACCTATCCACCCATCTCATTATGAACCAGCTCGCATTTCTGCCACTTTCAGACCTAAACCATTGCATATTCCAATGGACACGTACTTTAACATAAAGAAAAAGCCCAAGAACACAGCACAGTGTCTTTCCACTAGCCAAACAGATTTCTGGAAGCAAAATTTTTGGTTGTTGCTGTTGGATAAATGCACAGAATGGAAAAGTACCAGCACTGTTGGTAGAATAAATGAGAGCGATAAATGAGAGGTGGACAATGTGCGGACTCTCATGGAGGCCCATCTGGCATGTGTGATGCATGAAGTAGAAGTAGAAGGCAAAGAGTATAAAGTAGACAGGATACAAAAAGGAACTGGAAATGAGGGAACAATAAAGAGAGAAAAAAAAAGAAAGATCTAAAAATTGTGTTAATCCTACCATTTAATAGAAAAGCCATACCTAAATGGTTCCTCAAGGGTTTTATTTAAGACACTTAAGGGTTTTTAGCTTCTTAATGAAGGCTTATCTGATAGGAAACCATTCTGTTAGATGGTTCTTCACAGAAAATACAAGTGCTACTCCAGAGGAAAAAGCCCATAATGCTTTTCCCATAATGTCCCCATAAAGGTCGCATAATGTTTTTTGTACTTCATTAGCATCCTTAGCATGATGTACTGTATATAAGGTTCTATCTGCCACCCATTCTTTACCTAGATAGAACCTTATAATAATGAGATCACAATTTGCCAAATCGTTCCAACAGCAACCTTCCAAAGGATGCCATGGTGATGAAATGAACCCTCCTACATCCAAGCTTCTAGATCACTTGTTCTTGGTTACAGTCCAGAAGCTGCAAACAAAGCATTTTTTTTTTTACCAGCATGGAATGATTTGAGATAAGGCACAAGCTCCAACAACAGCAATGGCACCTTGTTGGGGGGGGGATGCTAAAATGGGGTGCCAGTTGCCATGTATGGAGAATGAAGGACATAAAAAAGAACACAGCGACATAGAAGAAAAGTGGATCGAGAGAAGAATGACGATACATCTGAACAGGATGTCGACCCTATGAATGCCTCTGGCATGTGTGTGGTATGGGAGGCAGCCTGATCTCACCTCCCTATCGCCAGGAAAGAAGGCACACGAGTCACTGCGTGCCAACCTGCAGTTTGTGAACCCTGGACCACGTCCAATGAGATGCCAGAGAGAAAGCGTGAGACGGAAAACGACAGAGTGAGGGGGTGGGAAAAAGAGGAGATGCCTGGCGCCAGGACCCATGCTTAGCTTGGAGTAAAATGACTGTCCCAACTAGCCACCTATTCGAATGCCTGGCCTCACTCTGTCAACCACACGTTCTTGATGGCTTACTTTGTCTACTTTCAGCACATGCAGCCTTCTCGCGCGTGGAGAAATTTCTCTTAAAATCTCTCCTTGCGGTTTATAAGTAGATGCCAAGATCTAAATTGTTGGTAGGAGGCGGTAATTTGTGTTCCAGTGCAATTGAGGGTAGAACAAGGGTCATGAAAAATTCATGAAATTTGTGCTCTAGTCTAACACAAAAGCCTGAAGCCATTTTTACAGTCCCATATGAAATTCTTATTGCGTGTCACACCATCATTTAATATGTATAGGGTTATCTCATGAATAATGATTTAATGCTGCATGGCATGGTTCGAGGAGGAAAAAAAATTCCCTTTAATACTTTTCATATTCCTAAGGACACCTCCTCCGACTGGCCTACAATCAGACACGGGTCATCAAAACACACTTGACAGTCACATCCCACCTGCGCGTGCACTGAAATGCCAGTTTGCCAGAGAGCACATTCTCACGTCTCGCTCCGGCAAGCTAATGAAGGCTAATCGCTCATAATGAAAAGGGTGAACATAAAATTCCAGCAATCTGTGTGTAATGACCAAGCAGCTGAAGCCACATTAGTGCGACTGGTCATTGGTCTCTGCACGGATATATGCAGATGAAATGCATGTGTGCCCAGATAATTACTGAGCGACTGACAAAAGCTGAGATGGATTGCACCTGGTGATTCAGAAGAAAAAAATAGCATGGAACCTATCTCACGGGACGAATGATGAGCTTAATGAGGCAGGAAGTACAGCAGCAAATGGGACAGGGGTTAGCAATATTGTGCAACCTGGATCTAATATTGGAAAGTCTTTGAGGCCAGAATATTAGTAATTGTTATTATAGGTCATTCTTCAGGGTTGACATAGGACACAGGGCAGGAGGTGCTGTGTCATCAATGAGACTCGGCAAGCTGGTGGATATTGGCCGATTCTGGGTTTAAACTGCACGTTCCAAATCAGTGTTGAGAGATACTTTGGTTAAAAAATGTCTTTATTTATTCCTTTGGCACTTAGCCACCTTCATACAGAGCAACTGAGTGATGCAGAATACAATCCAAGTGTATGGCTGTGAGTTAAAGGCCTAGTCCCAAGTGGCTATCTGGAAATGCCAGGACTTAAACCAAACTTCTGGTGCAGTGGTTTTTGGATTGGTATAATCATTCCTTAACTAGCAGCCAGTCAGGGGTTGAATTTGTTTTAAATCCGGTCCAGATCAAGCATATGGGTATGAATTAGAGGCCAAGTGTAAAAGCTCAACTGGTTGCCTGGATGTGCCAGGCTTTTCAGTGTTGATATAGCGCCTTCACAACGTTGGGTTATTTTTAACTCGTATTCTCACTTCCAAACCAGTAGACACTCTGGATTGATTTAGTTTTTAAATCAGACAGAATCCAATCCAAGTATTTGGTTATGAGTGGAGGATGAGGTACCAAAGCTCAAGTGGTTCTTAGGCAGTCCTTGAACTCACACCCATTGCAGCGCTGATGCAGAACCCTAACTGTTCAAGGACTGCAGAAATATTGCGTTAAGCACAGACCAAACAATATCGGAGACATTACATCAGAGTGAAATACACGCCTTGATAGCAAATTAAAACGCAAATGTGGTATAACATACAAATAGCTTTCTAATAAATTCAGGTGTCAAGATCAATTTTCATCTATCCTCGGAGGTGATTTACAGACTGACAATTTAGATATATTTTGAGTCCGAATTTGAACCGCACTAAGCTAACCAGAGTCGGATTCAGTTCTGGCTGGGGGAATCAGTGAATCAAGTTTTCTGTCTGTTTGCGAAGGGTATACAAGGGCCAAGGCTAATGAGTGGTGTAGACGTCAGTGTAGATGAAAAACATGTTCAGTTTAGAAAGACTAGAAATTGTTTTGTTGGAATCACTTAAACTGTATCGTGTTCACAATGATTTGATTGTTGGCCATCACTATATATATTCATGCCAACTTCCCTAAGTGAAACACAACCTATACGACTCCTCTGACCTTGAACGAAGTATCCAAATACTGCTAAGCACTATTCGGTTCTGAGCAAACACTATAATGAGTTTTTCTATTGATTAAATCTGTCATTGTGGTACAAAACGCTTGTATGCAGTTTAGGTGTGGCTCGACCTATTAGACACGACTTCTAACTGGCCCTGCCAAAGGACAGGAAATAATGAATGGGTCTCTCATAGTGCCTTCTTGGAGAATATCCTGTGGATGAATTTAGACTGAGGCAAGTGGAGTAGGTTTATAAGCAGTGGCAATGGGCGAATAATGACTTTGGTGACAAGCTCCGTCCATCACGGACGGCATTAATAAAGCATGCTGGAAGGTTAACGTAAGCTGATTGTGCGCTGGCCAGCCAGCTCTAAAAAGAAGTCAGCGTTCTGAGGACCAATATGAGCACCACCTGGATTTTTCACAAACTGTACATGGTACATACACTACCGGTGACGACTGCTCATGATATTCGATGGACAGCTAACATCTAAACTACTAACGAAACTATTTGGATTTTTAACTAATTGCTTGGTAAGAATAATATGTATTGCATACACACTTAAAAACAGATAGCTGCCTTCATAATTAAATTTTTTTTTTTTTTTTTTAAGTGTTTCATTTCTGTAGTGCCCTACTGGCTCCTCCAAGTATAAAACATTGTACACATAAAATTGAAACTCCTTCATTCCAATACGCAAACAAAATAAAAAATAAAACCTCACAAAAACACACGTACACTAAACAGATAGCCTTGTATCTTAGATTTTCCTTTAGTCCATGCAGTAGCTGTGGATATTTTAAAAGAAAAAACAGGGTCCTTCAAGTGTTCTTTAAGGGTTTAACGCTAATAAATTAGCTCTCAAGAAGGGTCTGACTCAGAACCCATTATGATAGGATAACCGTTATTATGCAAAAAAGCCTTAAATAAACCCTTTTAAAGGGTTCCTTGGGTACCAAAGTGGCTTCTTGCTTGCGGAAAAGGATACTACTTGGAATCTTTAGGGCCTGTGTACACCAAATGAATTTTTTTTGCTTTGGCAGTGTCTATTTTCTACACAAATCCTCAGCACTCAACGTCTTCAGCATAAACCCCCCCCTTCGGGTAAAGCTTTTTTCCTACTGTACACAGGACGCTTTCAGTTGAAAACGGTCCAACTTTGAGGAACACCGCCAAGCTCGTCAATGTCATTTCTTACTCACCGACCAATCAAAATCAAGACGAGCGCAGGACCTGCGATATCAAAACTGTCAACAATGGCGGAGGAGAACCTGATCCTGGCGGGATTCTTGATCCTTGGGGGATTTATCTCATGCATCCGGTCTCTTCTTTTCAAAGGTATATCAATTCCCATGTCAAGAGCTGCTACCAATGCCAGGACGCGATTTCTTCCCATCATTTTAGCTAACCTTTCTAAAGTAAATAAAGACCTGATATTCACAAAGAAAGAATGTGGAAGTGCGAGATGATGTTTTTTGTAATCTCGAACAATGAGCGTTTGAGAGAAGTGCTCTGGAATCGCAGTGAAATTGAGGACATGGGCGCTGCCAGCATGGACATCTGCATCCGTTATAGGGGTTTACTTGGAACCTTTAAGGGTACCCCTCCAGAGAGACAATAAAAGAACCCTTAAGGTTTCTAAATTTCTAACAATATGAAGTCACATGGATGTTCACAGTTCAAATGTTCCTCAATGATTCTCTGGCTACGGGTTTTTAACTTCATAAGGGATTCTATTTGGAACCTGTGTTAATAGGAAAACACTCCAGCGTGAGATTATGAGACCTTTATACGCCCCCAAAAGGGACAAATGAAGAACCCTTAGAGTACAGGGTGACCTAGATGCAGAAAATAGACAAGAATTTTCAAAAACAAGATTCAAGATTCAAAAACAGTCCAGATTTCAAAGTTTCTCCAAGGGCTCATGGATGAGGGTACTTATGTAGCTTGTTAAAGTGATTCTACGTGGAACTTTCTTCAATAGAAAAAACACGCAACTGCACAGATTCTTCTAAACAACCAAGGACGCTTAAAAGCGACTCGCTTTAACAATTTCTTAAGAGCTTCCTTCTTTCAGGCTGTGTCGAGCGCCAGGAATAATCCCCAGCCAACTGTTCTGCGTTTCAAACCAGGATGCATTAATATCTGGCAGGTACAGAAAGCAAATAGTACAGTCATGTGGACAAAAGAATCGAACGCTGCATTAAAATCCGGCATCCCTGTGGTTAACTTATGAATCTTCGTGCAAAACCTGCATCGCTGAGAAGGACTCCCTCTGCGAACAGTGATACAGTGACAAATAAATTGAGGTAAAAGGGAAGGTAGAAGAGGACTGCCCTATTTTTAGTTTCCCAGAACTCCAAATAAAGGATGTTTTACATTACACCATAGCATGAGTGTAGCGTATTCAGACCTTCATCCCTCCTTTCTGCTAATGCTTGGGTGGCCAGGTATTTACTGAATTACTGCAATCATCATGTAAAACCTCTGGACGTGATGAATGTGCCACGGCATTCACCGCTAAGCCCGTGTTTACCAGTCTTGCCCTAGGAAGGTCCTTTTTAGGGTTTCCCTGCTTTAACACACCCATGTGAACCTGATTATGACCTGATGACTTGGGTCAGGTGTGTAAGAGCAGGGGAACTCCAGGAGCAGGACGCACAGGAAGCATATAGCTGTAAGCGGAGATCGCAGCACCACATGTCCAGGGAAAGTTAAGCTTAGGTGTATTAATAAAGCAGCATGATGCAAGGGTTTGAAACATACTTTTAAAATAGCCCCCTCGGGTAAATGTGCCCGTCACGGGTGCCGAAAGGGAATCTGCGATCCACAAACAGGACACCTTCATTTCATGTCAGTCTGAAGTGAGTGCACGGTATTGCTGAGGAACAATTTGACCTGCAATAATCTGATATCAGGGTTAGGTCTATGTGAGGCTCGGGGTGCTCTCTGGAGATTTGGCGTGCATATGTGTGTGTGTGTGTGTGTGTGGTTTGCAGTGCTCCTCCTCACATAGTTCAACATTTCATGTTAGGACATGAAGCCAAAAACCGGCAACCCGGTGCATGCTTTCAGTCTTATCTCTCAGTCTGGAGGAAAGATTATTTCACACTTGCATTAAAATACAGCCTCTCATGCTGTCCTG